>OX381717.1:58979475-59579475 GCA_947462335.1 Harmothoe impar
AGGTTCTTAGACATGATATTTGAGAAAATCATTTTGCTGGGACTAGTGTAGTACATTGTTAACCGGGGGGGGCACGGGGTCCCTTAGATAAAAGTTCATAGAGTCTATCCTAGACCAGACATCAAAATGCTTTTATTTTTTGTGGGATACTTAGGAACCAAATTAAAATCTATCCTTCGCACATGGTATAGTAGACATGTTTATCTACTTTCTCATGTCCATCCCATATAAAATGCTTCAACATTTAGGCCATACCGCCCCCCCCCCCTCACACAGTTAATTTTGAAAAATTGTGGATTTGGTCAGATTGCAGTAACAGTTCCAAGAATGTCAAATTATATAATTTAGGCTCCGAATTCTTAGTTGGGACTAAAGCAGCATATTCACAAGGAAGGGGGGGGGGGCAAAAGGTTACTTAAATGCACCTAGCTCTGGAACTAAACATGATAGAGAGATAAATTAAACATTTCTGAACTCCTCTCGCCAAGACGCTTTTTGGAGCCATATTTTAGTTTCGATTTTCACAATATTCTTCATTCTGCTCTTTTAAGTTTTTAGGTACCTAGACATGATATTTGAGAATTTCCTTTTGCTGGGACTACCACAGATGTCCAAAGAATGAGAATTTCTGGGAGATATTGCATAATATGCAGTAGTTATTTAGTAAACATGAACTGAACTCGTTTGGTGTTAACTGGGGCGGGCGCAAATTTTTTCGCCCCCCCCCCCCATGGGCCCTTTGGAAATGTTCAATTTTGAGGTTCTTAGACATGATATTTGAGAAAATCATTTTGCTGGGACTAGTGTAGTACATTGTTAACCCGGGGGGGGGGCACGGGGTCCCTTAGATAAAAGTTCATAGAGTCTATCCTAGACCAGACATCAAAATGCTTTTATTTTTTGTGGGATACTTAGGAACCAAATTAAAATCTATCCTTTGCACACAGTATAGTAAACATGTTTATCTACTTTCTCATGTCCATCCCATATAAAATGCTTTAACATTTAGGCCATACCCCCCCCCCCCCCCCCCTCACACAGCCAATTTTGAAAATTGTGGATTTCGTCAGATTTCAGTGACAGTTCCAAGAATGACAAATTATATAATTTAGGCTCCGAATTCTTAGTTGGGACTAAAGCAGCTTATTCACAAGGAAGGGGGGGGGGGGCAAAAGGTTACTAATATGCACCTAGCTCTGGAACTAAACATGATAGAGAGATAAATTGAACATTTCTGAAATCCTCTCGCCGAGACGCTTTGTTTGGCGCTATGCAAAAGAGTCTAAGTCGAAGCGTTCTACTCGCCAAAATTCCCAAACAAAGTCAAATTTCGCAAAAAGTAGGGGGGGTGGAGGACTGACACACTAGGGCCTAATAAAGATGACATTTCTGCACCTAACGAGCCTAATAAGGTGAATATTGGTTGAGAATTACCTTCGATATGAGCCATTTTCAAGAAATTTGATTCAAGTTGAGAAATGACAGTGGGGTCTGCGTCGGTTTCAAGTCACCCCCAACCACATAAGGCTAAAGGGATATCGGGCTGGGGGGTATCACGAAACTGCTTGGTGGCCGCTCAGCTTGCGATCAGCTGATCGTTGACCCACATTTAGATTGATACGATGACACTTTTTTGAATCACATTTCTTGAAAATGGCTCATATCAAAGGTAAATCTCAACCAATAGTCACCTTATTAGGCTCGTTAGATGTAGAAATGTCATCTTTATTAGGCCCTGGTGTGTCAGCCCTCCACCCCCCCTACTTTTTGTGAAATTTGACTTTGTTTGGGAATTTTGGCGAGTAGAACGAGTAGACTTAGAGTCTATCATTTGATCATTGGCTCTGTTTTTTGGTCTTAGCAAGTTTAGCGCCCGGTCTTCCTCATTTTGCGGAACAACCCGGCTACTGAGCTGTCCGCAATTTCAACCCCCATAAGAGAGGAGCCTAATCTATCAATGACAACAATAATTGCGGACTTACCTTGCATATTTGAGCTGTAATCGATGAAATTAACCAAATCAGTACCGAATCGTCGTCCCTCGGCGTCCCCTGTCCGCCATGTTGGATTTTGATACCGGAGGTTGCCGAAGAGCTCGATAAACAAATTATTTTTTTATAAAGACGGTAATACTGTCCAAAATGTCCGCAACTGCCTCTATATTACCTGTAGGAGTAATAATATTACCTTGAATGTCCGCAATTTGCTCTATTTTGGAAGATAAAATGATACCCGAGCATTTCCGAGTCGCACTCTCGCGAGATCCCGGGAAGCCGCGTGATGGCCATTTTGTTTACGTTGTCGTCGTGTCGAACGATAGGAAAAGCCTTGATTATGGCTTAATACGATTAAATATGGAAGGTATCGCCCTGCTGAACGGTAGGCAATAAATTTCTAAGTATTTTGATTATGTTTTCATGTCATAATAGGCAAAATAAAATATATCGACATTTTGCGGATGTCGTAAAAAAATGGACAAATTTCAAGAATACGACGAGTCAAGTTTCGGCGACTAAACTTTGTCGAAAATCAATCAATCCTCTTCTATTTGGACATTTGAGTTGAATTTTATTGCGGATTATCAAAGAATAATATGTTTTCTTTACGTTGTCAGCTTTTAAGGCAGGAGAAACAATGATAAGTCGTGGAAAATGGACTTCAAGCGAGACGAGTCAGTGAACTCGCTGACTCGCCTGTAAATTAGTCAAACTTCGAAGACGGTTATTATAAGAATCTGTTAAAATACAACACTGTGTTTACTCACAAGGGCTACATACATGTACAAGGGCATAATACAATAAGGCATTATATGGCCCCTAAAGTATTACATGACATATAAAGAACAATATCACTGATATCTTTATGTATGATAAGGTATCAGTAGTTAACCATTTTATATAAATACTCCTTATATTCTACACTAAATAATTTTGACACATCTGTTTGTCCTGTTGTAGACTGAAGGCCTTATGTACATAGAGGTCGACGTTAAAAAGGACGCAGGTAAAACTCGTAAACCTGCCCCGAAACACATTGAGGAACCTACAGAGTACGCTCAGATTGATCCGAACAAGAATGCTGACAGTGAGATGTATTACAATCTGTAGGTGTATAGTAATATCGATTATCAACCAATGCGATAATTCCTTGAATTCATTGCATAACATAACAACTGGTACCCATTGTTATACATGTACTGTTGATAGTGCTTATCTAGCCAGCACCAGATCAAGAAATGGCCACCCGCATAAGGCCTCCCACTACCTGGGAATAGATGTTTCATAGATATGTCTATGTTTAAGTGTGTTAAGTTGACATTAAGTGTTTCGTACATTGATATCATGAGGCATATCTATGAAGTATGTCTTATCAAAGATTGTAAATCAAGAGTGAATCAGGAGTGGAGCAGGCTCTGTCTCCGCCTTGTATGATGCTGTATGTAGTAGTTAAACCACAGCTAGACCCCTGTACACAGGATAATGGTGACAGTCAAGGCTTATCACGAGTCGTAGATGAGTGAACTCTGCCGTGACTGAGCCATTATTCTAAGTACAGGGGTCTGACAGTGGTTTAACTAACTTATGCCACACATATGAGTGTTTTCACACCTTTTGCACGTCATATAGAGCCAGGCCATTTCTTTTGTTCTGATGGCCAAGTGTGGTATAAGTGCTTTACAGCCCAGGCAGTACACAAAAACACGTGCCCGTAACCCACTAAACCAAGGGTAAACCATCTCAAAGTGGAGGGCTATGAGAATTTTGCGGTTACCCTTATGCGGGTAAGGTACTTTACTGCATCCTCAGCTACTTGACAGTGATGGTTGCAATAAATGATGTGTCCATCATACAAACATGTATTGGAAAATAAGATTATTGATATCCCTGTATGTATAGTTGTAGTATACCCTCGATCCTCCTCTGTCACATTGGCGATTAAAAAGGTAACGAGATATTGCTGTGTCATGGACATATTTTTTGCGGCATTCATTTGTATGAACCAAGAGTTATTCTTATAATGATGTCTGCGGACTGTGTTTTAAATTTCTAGTAGAAATGATCAATTATATATACAGATGTAATGTTACTTTAGTGATAAGAACCGGAACAGTTTACCACCGGATCAATGTGTTCAAATGTAAATTGCTTATTTGTCAATGTTATATGGCCTCATGGTAATATGCTACTTGTACAATTTTTCCTTCCAATGAGGAGCGATTTCATCAATATAAACTCACAATCAAAATTAGAGTTGCTCAAATGTGTGTAGCCTTTTGAATTGAAATGCACGCCAGTAACTTGAATTAGCTTCACTGTAAAAAAAAGTCGTCAAAATGACGTTGAATCACCTGCAACTTTTGGGACATAACTTTCACCGTTTTTTTAACGGTGACGGTCACAGTTCATTTTACGTTGAATCACTGTTAATTTTACTTTGAATCACCATTAATTTTATGTAGAATCACCGTTAATTTTATGTAGAATCACCATTAATAGATTCAGAGTATTCAAATATACAGAAAATATTCGATAAGCCTCACAGGGAGTCTGATTATGGTGACTTTAGTTACTGTAGTATACATCTAAAAACTTACGGATAAGCCATACTTTGACTTTGTCCTTATCCTATACGCCACACTGGCGATCTGACTTGCATACTAGCCCTGGCCTATACAAGAGGTTTTACTCTATAGGATTGATACAAGGAAGAGTCTCCAGAGGTGAGGATATATGCATAGTATGTTACCACAAAATAGGTGTATAGATCTAGACAGCTACTTTCTTCTGGATATTATCAAGTGATCATGGTATTTTGTCAAACCTATCACAAGATTGAATTGTTAAATTGTCAAAGATATAGATTAATTGAAAATTACCATTAGTTCAACATGTATACTCCACTTCAAGGGCTCACACTCTCCAGAAAAATCTTCTTACAAACCAGCCACCTATCTATGGCAAGATCCACTATATGTGGCTCCCTCTGGGATTTGACATTAGAGGCTGAATTAACGTTGAATCATTGTAATCCAAACCAGGTTAGCATTTAACAAGGATCCACTGTGAAATGGCTGATATTTAAGATGCTTCATTGTATTCCAAATAACGGTGAATCAGCGTTAAATTTTACAGAGTGAATCTGTAAAAAGTACATCTATTTTTTACAGTGTTGTGATGTTTCACCAATGCATGATAAACCCAAAATCCATGGCGGCAGGACCCTGTGCTAAAACAGTATTGCGCCTCTGCCGCCACTATATGGCCGCTATTTCACTGGTGCCCATGGCGAAACAGAGACGAAATGGGGGCGGCAGAGCTGCGATACAGTTTTAACGCAGGTTCCTGCCGCCATGGACTTTTGGACCATACTGTTGTTTTGTAAATATATTCAGATAAACAATTAAAAGCCACATCAACCCAAAGTTCTCGCCTTGCAATTGTGATTCCTCTCTTTAATATTCAGATAATATAATCTACTGCAATTTGCCATCATCCTGAGGCTGTGTCTCACGACCTTAGGACAATGTTTTTGTCTCTGACAGGGTGCCGTCTCTGACCAGGTGCCGTCTCTGACTGGGTGCCGTCTCTGACCGGCTTGGCTTGATAAGGTCAAAATACTAGCAGCAGGAGGCTAATTATAATTATAACTATGATTATATGACAGCCGCCATAACGTTTTTCCAAATCCTTATATATATGAGTATAATTATTTTTAAAACACATTTTTCTGACACCTGGTCAGAGACGGCAGCCGGTCAGAGACGGCAGCCAGTCAGAGACGGCAGCCGGTCAGAGACGGCAGCCGGTCAGAGACGGCAGCCGGTCAGAGACGGCACCCGATCAGAGACAAAAACATTGTCCCAAGGTCGTGAGACACAGCCTTGATAACATCTCACACTGTCCATATAGTATGACATTAAAATCGCTTTACCCACTTCCTATCAGGGGAGATAAGGAATGGTCAATAATCGACACACTCAGAGAAACCAGGAAGGAGTTATTCATATATCCTTATCTATCTGAGTCGTGACTGATCCGAAGAAAGGAGGATCTGTGGACTTTTGCGTTAGCCCTACAGAATTTCTTACAGTCCCTCCTACAATATTGGTCGAAAGAAATTCCCATAGCATTCGTACAGGCTAAAGAGGTGTGAAATATTATGGTCCCTCTCAAGAAGAGTCCAAATTTCTTTGGTTCCCTCCTCTCAAGGGGTCAAAATCTTTCCCCCCCACCCAAAAAAAAATAACCCACACTACACTACCCAAGTGTTATTAGAAGATAACTAGGAACTGCCGTATCTAGTGATAATATAACGAGTGTGTACCTTTAATTAATGATTCATTCTAGTACTGCATAGAATACCTCTTATAAATAGATGAAGAAATGACAAAATGTATATTTGTGAATAACTTTGGTGGCTCTTTTTGCCCAGAAGGTTTTTGATGCATTATGAATAAAGATCAGGCAATATAGAAATGGCTACTGTATTTCCCCAGCATCGATAAGGAGATCACTGACATCTTTTCCTCAATCCAATATTCTTATCAATCTTGCTGTCGGCTTCTGTCTCAAGGAAGTTTGCCAACAAACACTTGGTAGATAATGATTAAGGAGCTCTGAATAGCATACAACTGACCCCTTCAGGCTGGAGATATACAGATAGCCGTAAAGCAAACGAAAGAAAAAAGAAAAAATAGAACAGTAATCTTTATAACCACCCCCTGTAGTTACTGCCCCATGCAGTGCCGCCACCTGGTAGCACCTTCCAGCACCACGGAGAGCTTTATGACACCCAATAGTAATAGTATATAACATATATAAAACAAATATGCAATGCCCTTTGGCAAGTAGCAGCCTATACAGACACGGATATTATTATATGCATGGCACATGGAGCAGTCAGGGCGGGGATGGTGGATAGTAACTAAAACATATTGCAGGGGGAATAGCTGCATGAACAGTGGCATCTGCCCGTTCCCACGTGTGTCACCATACACTGAAAAAGTAAACTTGTCTCCAGACTATCATAAAATAAACGAGTCAAAAGTTGTCTAACCTATCAGGTTACCATCCCACAAATAGAATCTGGAGCTGGCAAATGTCAGGTTTTGGGCTGGCACATGCCAAGTGGGTCTCCAGCTAAAAGACGCACATCCTTTTCACTTAGACAAGTTTTTGACTTGTTTATTTGATGATCGTCAGTTTGAAGAGTCTGGAGACGAGTTCACTTTTTGAGTGTATAAATGACACAAGTCACAAGTGAAATCTACTTTTGTTATGCCCTCAGGTTATCATTTTCATCTAATATACCCTCCCCCCCCCCCACACTTACCTTAATATGGCCTAATTTTGCCGAAATTTTGAAACTCCGCGCACCGGCCACCGGCATATAGGGTAGTAGTGCTGTGACTGCAGATGGGTCAAAAGTGACCTCGCGACCTTGGCTGTTTTGGAAGCTGGGAGGGACTGGCCCAAGTCGGGGCGTCGGTACGGGGACTTGTATATTTCTTCCAGTTATCAAAAGAAAAAAACAGGTTGAATACACACGATTCAAACTCCCCAGGCTTATCAATTTGCCCTTGTGTATCCCAGTGCCTTCATGAAATACATACCAAGAATCAACAGAAGGCTTCCCAAAACGTCACCCTATGTTGTAGGAATCTCTTGTAATATTCAGCACGTTGTCACGTTCAAGAGCAGCATGAAGAAATATCTTAATTCTATGAAAAGATCAACTTTTAGGCCCCTTAAAACCCCTTTTTAGCATAAGATTGATGTTCCGCCGAGAATATGCTATTGGAGAGAGGGAGAGTTACCTTTTGCCTCTTGGTAGGCCTGTGGCCGCCATAGTGGAAGATTTGTATGAGTCTGAGACTACAAATATAGAGGTTATAGCCTAGGCCACTGGATTCCAGACCTCCCCAATTTATACCCCTTCTATTGAATAGCAGAGGCCACATTACGCCCACCATGTACTTTCAATACTGAACTACCACATGGGGGGGGGGGCTATAATAAGCGGGAGGGAGTGTTTTATATAAATATAACAGACCTTGCTGGGGGGAGGGGGTGACAAACCTTAATTAAACTCTGAACCACTTACCAGTACACCAGCATACCCGATAGTTTCTGTGTTGTTATCATTATTTTAATTGTGTTCTTTTTTCTTTTCTCGGATGGGAGGGGGGTGTTCTAAACTGGATTTCGTATCAATGGGATTCTGGGTTATAAGTAAAAGGGGGGGGGGATGGCGAGTTAAACACCCCACCCCCCACCTAGATGACACGTCCTCAATGATACACAATACAAGAGAATGATAGCAACCTTGGCTATTAATATTTACTATTTAATTAGGTGTAAACTGTGAAATAAAGGCATTACTCTATCACCATTCACAATGACTAGTTCTAGTTGTAGCCCCTATCATGTGACCTAGATTGTAGCCATCTTAGGAAGTGGTCATTATTCATCCACAGGGGGATGGTCGGTTAGTTGGGAAGGCAAACACATTTCTACCCCTCTCAAGGGGGAGGCTGGGCCAAAAAACATCACCTTCTTCCGGCAAAAAACAGCCTGCACATTATCATAGTTCAAAGAGGGGAAGGGTGGACAAATCCTGACATATCTCGGAAAATCCATCCACCCCCCCCCCCCCCCCACCGCCCAGTTATTGATTAATGACCACTCCCTTAGTTAGGTGTGAAGGCATCTGGCTGGACATCTCCCAGTCCTCCCCTGGTCCTCTTATTGACACCCTGACTGCTGCCAGTGACACCAGAGTGAGACAGCAGGATGGACATACACACCTCTCTACGGCTGCTGCTGCTGGTAGTCTCTGCTACATCTAGGTTTGAAGGTAATTTTTATTGTCACTTCTACTATGCTGAGCACACAGTTAACTTAAGATTAACTCTAGGGTTAACCATTACAAAAGAAACACACAAGAGAAAATGGCACACTATTCCTAAAACCCGGTGGGGGCTAAGGCAGTGCCGCCCCAGCCTAGGGTAACTCTCCAGATAGGAAGGCTTTGTAAGTCATATGGTAATATCTTTATTACAAAAATTCTACTTTTGAGGCATTATTGTAAAGTCGCTTTATCTTTTCATATCATAAACTCGATATGTGATATACCTTTCTTTGATCCCAGCCCCTACTTTAGCTATAGGGTAGATTTAGTATGAAATATACAAATGGTCACGTTCACGCTAGATACAAATGTCAGAAAGAAGTGAATCTACCTCACAAGTTTCAGTCACACAGACTAGGTGTAGGTAAAACGGTGGGTACTTTTATGTATATAGCATCAAATAACGCCTTCCCAGTAAACAAAAATTGTATAAACAGCATTTTATAACGTTAAATAACGTTATAAAACCTTTCTCTAAGGCTCCTTACTATGGCACAACGTTATGAAAAGTTTTAAAACTTTATTTTGACGTAAAATAACGTGTTTTTTTTGTTAGCTGGGTTGAATTGAAGTAGTAATCGAAGTAGACGCCTAATATACAGAAAGAGGTGAATAAAGTGTAATTGGGAAAAATGCATTCATTTGGTGTGCACTGATAATATTCATACTTATGGGCTTAGTCTGTAGTGACTTTCCCAGGTTAGTTATCGGAATATTGGTGAGAATGATGAACTGATATTCCAAAATGACTGAGGTAAAACAAAACATGAATAAATCCTTACTCATACTTATAGTATCACAATAGTATCAATAGTATCACTACACACTCGGAAAAGACAGTGCTGGCATCATTGTCGCTAAAACCACCCTCACCTGAAAGTCAGGCAATACCACCCTCACCTAAAAATCAGGCACTGTCTGACTTTCAGGTGAGGGTGGTTTTAGTGACACTGATGCTGACTTTTCTGATTGTGTAGTTGGTCATATTGGGACCAAAAAATTACTCATTGATCTGTCCTTTTCTTCTCTCCATCAACAGCAGTCAGCTCTATAGACGTTGAGGAAACAGGCACCATTACAATAAATTACCCAACCACCATTGATTCACCCAACACCCGATACTGGTTCAAAGGCACGTATGAAGGCAGCCCGGCGCCCCCGCCCGACCTGAATGAGGCCCTCTTTGGTCAGCTTATTGGCAACCCTGCTGAGAGGGTTACCGCACCTGCACGCATGTCGGTGCCAGATCCGGTGTCAGGTGATCTGGTTATTACGGGTGTAATGTTGCAGGATATGGGAAACTTCTCTACTGGTACGGTGAGAGGGATCAGGATTACGTATAATGTAGCAGATGTCCTCCATGTTTACAGTAAGTTTGTTTTTGGTATTGCCTTTATTTATTTATGTCATTTTATTTGAGTCGTTTTACTTAACTTATTAATTTCAATGTATCATAGAGCCTCGGGTATAAGCCAAATTCCTTTTTTGTATTTTTTTTGCTATAAGCCAATCTTCAAACCCCAAAGAGTTATTTGGCTTATAGGTGAGATTTTGATATTTAGGGATATAGTAAAGTAAAGCACGTACTTCAATAGAAGCCGAATTTTTCCTTTCAAACTTACATGCTGTAATTCTGCCTTATAACAAGGCCAGGCTTATTGCCAATGTTTATGGTATCCAGCCGAAGGCGCTGTAGACTCTCAGTATCGTCTCTCTACAGTTCAGTTCTTGGTGACTTAGGGAGTGGTGATTTTTTAACGACAGGAGAGGGGGGGGGGGGGCTGGTGGATTTTCATGAGAGCAGGTCAGTACTTTTTTGGTCCCCCCCTCAGGCAAGTTGAAATTGAGCGCGGCCAACTCCTTTGATCTATATTAATACACAGTGCTTTCTCACTAAAAATGGGTGTAATTTTTTTGATCCCCCCTCAAAAAATATTTTAAAATGACTTGCATAATTTATAAAGGTCACTTCATTTCAGCATCAAAACAGTTACTTGCATGGTCATATCACTCAATTAATGTCAATGTTCTAGATGTCTCTTAAGTAAACATGATTTATTTACTGAATTCATTCTAATCGTATTGCAATTGCAGTCCAGCCTTCAAACCCTGAGATGGTCCCCAATCCAAATACAGAACAGCCTGTTACTGACGGCAATAACCTCACAGTTAGCTGTACCATACCACGTCTATACCCAGCTATAGGAGAGGAAAACCTCACAATGGCGTGGGGAGGTACACCTATATGTCCTGGTACAGGGTGTACTTATACCAATGAGACATTGGCTGATACATCTATACGGTACACACTGAGGTATGTGTGGACTGTAGTTAATGGTACAGTACCTGCTGGTCAGATAACATGTACTGTTACACCAAGGTATGGCACACCGAGGACATCGGATCCTGCACTGAGGGTGGCTGTTCAATGTAAGTATAGAATTTGTGTTCTTTGTATCATTTTAATAACTTTTAATGTTTGAGTGTTGCTAAAACTTGACATCAGTCATCAAAATGCACCTATGTAGCGAGATTCCGCTGCTGCTGGATTGGTATATCATAAGAACGCTTCAGGAGTGTCTCAACCCCATAGAGTCAGCACAATGCTTGGATGCAGCCCTGGCGAGTTACTTGCTAGTGCTAAATTCAAGCATTGTGACGACCAATTATAGGATGCGTCATTGCACTATGCCGTACCTAAAGAGCTAAGTGAGTTATTGATTTAAGACAAAGGACAATAGGATGCAGGAAATAAATTATGTATCATCTGTTATTGAACTAGGGTTCTCTCTCTGTTCACTGTCCAACACTGGCGACTACCCAAGGTTGTTCCTGTACATAAGAAACTAGCATGGTTTACATGCACCTATACATGTTTGTACATGCAATATGTACACAGAGAAAAGAAACGGAGTCAAAAGGAATTCCAGAACTAAAAATATAAGGATATTTGATGGGGAATCTTGGATCACCTGTGCCTAGCAGCTGAGTAGATTTCTAAATGATAACATATTCCAAAAATCTATATTGACTACATTTTAGCATAGGCTAGTCGATTTCAGAATGTCCACATATTTAAAGAAAATCTACATTTAATCAGCGGAATAAGTCATCGGTTTGATAATAACTTTGTGAATATTAAGATATCAACCCTCACCTCGAAATTCTCCTATATCTTATCAGTTATTCAGGACTTGATATAGAACCTATGTAATAAAATGTTTTGTCGGAGAGGTACCTTTTAACACATTGGGACTTTCCCTCCCAGTAAACACAGCTACGTTATGCAAACGTAATTTCAGTACGTAATATAACGTTCAAATGCAAGGGTTGCTTTACGTTATTGAACGTAAATAAACGTAAATAAACGTATATAATATGTTATGTGAACGTTCCTTTTACGTTTATTAAACGTTCTGCCCACGTTTACTGATGGTATGTAAATGTTATGATGTGGGTTCGAATCCTGTAACCAGCTATTCATTTCCGTTTGGAAAGTGTAGCAAAAATCGTTTATGAACATTGCTTAACTTCCACTGATGGATTAACTGGCCAATGGTTTGTTAAAGGCATTCTATAATAATAGTCTTAATCTTCTGAGGAAAATACAATCTAACAAACATCGATTAAAAGGATTGGAAATAGTTTGCAAATAAACATTTGACTAGATAACCTCTCAGTGAAGATTAATCAATGTTCGGAATGTGGACTCAAACATGCGTTGGGGGCAGGATTCGAACCTGCATTATTTCACACATTGTAACCTGTATCATTTGTAAAACTAAATTATATAGAATAGGTCCTATTTTCAATAGCCTGACTGGACGGGTAATGTCTGTTGGGCCTAACACGACAAGACCTAGCATTGAGCTAGGGACCTCTTACACCATGATCCTACGCCTTATCCAACTAGGCCACTCAGACAACTGGAAATACTGTTGCAGGCTAGCTCTGAAATTCTTGATATTAGAGACAGGTATTATGGTAACCCAGCAGATACACACACGTTGTGGAATGTTTCTAAACATAGTTTATAGGTAGGAACTATGTAGCTATTGAACTTTGATTGCTATAGAAATATTAAGACCTAGATCTGTTCAGCAACATTCATATGGATTTTACAGGATTCATATTGGGTTTGAACTTTTCTCCTCAAAAGGACAGAAAGATACATTTATAAAACTCCTCCCACCAGGGTTTGAACCTACATAGGCCTACCTAGGATATGAAGACAGGCATGCTAACTATGAGGCCACGGAGCCAACACACCTGCTCAGTGTGATAGAATGTACTCAGGTACGCAGGTTTACAGGGTCTTACAGACTGAACCTGAGTTCTACCATAGTGGTGGGCAGCTGGGCAGGGTGATCCCATTCAGTCCCATGTTAGTCAAAACGAGACACTGGGCAGGTGATCTGCCAGATCACCTGCCCAGTTATAGGCCTACTCTCGAACTAGACTAGAGTCTTATTAGAATTCTTTAGTATTCACTTGAACAGGGTTTATTCCCCCAAAAATATTATTTAATTAGTGAAGTATCATATTAAAGTCAACCCAATCAATCATTAATGTGGAGTTAATTATGACCATGATATGATGATTTATAATCTGAAATATTCAGGAACGCAGGTAGACAATCCCTTCAACATGGAGACACTACACGTAGGTGACTTTGTTGTCTTCCAACAAAATGTGTACATAATCGAAGATATAAAAGCTCCACTCGGTTTTAATACATATGGAATACGTGGTGTTGACAATGGGGACTTTACAAGAGTGTCTAGACTTCAAATTGATCGAGTGGAAGCTGAGGAAGTCACTCTAAGTGACGACATGATCAAGACATTTCAGATCAATCCTATCACTTTAGAAGCAACAGCAATGGATGTACCACAACCTGAAGGGAAATCACCAGTTGTAAAGAAACGATTTGCTTCTTCGAAAGAAGATGATGTTAACAAGCTAAAGCGTGAAAGATTGTCTCAAGCCTCCGAGAAGCAAAGTAGATGGGCGGTTAGAATGTTCAGAGGTGAGTCATTTTCTGTCAACAATCACGAGTCCAAAATGTGCAAAGTCATTTGAGAGTGTGATTTCTCTCAGGCACTTACCATCTTAAATGGGACTTCTTGCATCGAAACTTGCATCTAGAATATCCTAAATAGTCTGTAGATGTCATCATGTGAATACTAGCTGGTATATCTTCCATAAAACGGGCAAATTGTGGTGTTGTTGGCATGACAAGTTGAGATCTTTGTCACTGACCCAGCCACCGGACAGTTCACGACACAACTTTGGGGTTTGGGGGTTCGTAAGGGGATTTGGGAACTAGAACTCTGAATAGATGTAAAACGTTTTTTAACATTGGTATTGTTTAGGAAGTGTCATGGACACAGTGTGAATGTTTGGTATATATTTTTTTCTTTTCTTATAGAATGGCTTCAGGATGAAAATGAGCCACTCAATTTTGAAGATCTACCTGCCATCGACCTGGCTAACCTTCTTGAGAGGTTCTATTGTAGTGCTAGACGGCAACAGGAGGATGCTAACGGGAATATCCTATACAGTAAAAGTGCACTGAAAAATATAAGATGTGGTATCCAACGTTTCCTCTGCAACCCACCAATCAATAGGAACATCAACATTGCCACTGATGCAGAGTTCAGATCAGCTAATTTAGCCTTTCAAGGGTATATGGCTAAAATCAGGAAGACTGGGAATGATCACACTGAACATAAACTAACAATCTTACCAGGTGACATAGAAAAGCTGTACAATGACGTTTTCACTGAAACCCCTATTGGCCTTCAGCGAAGGGTCTTCTTTGACATTTGTCTACATTTTGGGAGACGTGGAAGAGAAGGGCTAAGAGCTTTGAGAAAGGACACTTACAAACTGTGTCATGATGATGAGGGCACAGAATTCCTCGCACCAGCCTATCATGAGGCCGAAAAGACCGGAAGTGGCCTAAATATGGATGAACAGGAAAAGGAGAGTGTGATGTATGCTCAGCCCAACAACAAAGACTGCCCAATCAAGTATTATAAGCTGTACATTTCAAAGTTGAATGAAGGTCAGGAAGCTTTCTTTCAAAAGCCCAAGAAGTTCTACACAGAAGATGGTGTCTGGTACGAGAATTCTCCAATTGGTAAAGGGCCATTAGGTGAGTTCATGAGCACAATGTCCAAGGATGGAAAATTGAGCCGGGTCTACACAAATCACTGCATACGCAAGACCTGTACCGTAATCCTAGATGAGGCCGGCTTCAGTGAGAAGGACATTACTGTAGTCACGGGACACAAAAGCACAGCATCTCTCGCTCCATACATGGGAGCACCAAAGCTAGCAAAAAAGAAGCAGTTGAGCTATGCACTGACATATGATTCTAATCCTGATACCACAGCAACTGATACTACAGGTACTGACACCACAGCAAGTGATGCAGGCAATACCATTGAAAGTAGGGCACTGTCTAACTTAGACGTAAATGTTGTGAATAATGTGCCTTCTATCGAATGCAGTCAGTCTAACACCTCCAGCAACATACAAAATTTGTTCTCTGGACACTGTGCCTTCAACAACTGCACATTCAATTTCAAATAAACAGGCAAAGCTGCGACATTGATTTATATGTTGATTAGGCCTAGGCCTAGGCCTACCATAAAATTAAATTGTTATTTGATTCCTAGTCACTAAGATTTTACTTGTTTCACCAAAAAAATCTTGTCAGATTGTTTGGAAATGGTCCCTTACGACCCCCAATAATTCTAAGCCTCATGATTAGTCATGATTCATAGTTAAGTTATTTTGAACTAGCTCAGAATATAATATATTGACAGAGTAGGCCTATACAGAAGGTTAGGGTTTGGCCCTAAAACAGAAGATACCCCTTACAAGCCCCACTCGTCAGTGTGAAGGCCTATAGTGTTAAATCTATTTACAACTTGTGTAAATTATGAATAAAATGTTGACTTTTTTATTGAATGTACAGAAGATTGGGGTTAGGAAATGAGACAGCAGGAACCCCTTACAAGCCCCACTCCATGTAGGTCAGTGCTGATGAAGGATTTGTTAAATCTATTTATAGCCCAAACTAATTATGAATAAAATGTTGACTTCTTTGAACAAGTGTCACCTCTTTGTAATAGTAATAGTCATTAATCACCACACACTGAAACATGGGGATTGAATACTAATGTATCCTTTACTGTAACAAAGTCAAAGAAAGTGGTTGTAAGGTTATTTAGAAAACTTGGGAGAGTGACAAGGTAGCGTCACGTTATCTAGTTGCCATGGAGACCAGCTTTGCAGCTGAATGTAGCACCAATTGACCCGACACTTGGCCCAGTAATTGGCGTGGGAAACAGGTCACTTTTCATTTTTCTTTTTGTATGTAAACTATGGTAGAACTCTGATCATTCACGAACGGGAGTGGGTGGGCCTAGATCGCCGCCCAGTGCCCTCAGTCAGGAGGGCTGACTGCCTGCGGCAGTTTAGCCCTCCTGACTTCGGGCACTGGGCGGCGATCCACGGCCCACCCACTCCCGTTCGTGAATGATCAGTTAGATAACAGGGTCCATGGATCACACTTAGATTAGGTGAGGAACGCAACAGGTGAACACATATAAAGATGATTCCATAAATATAAAGTGGGAAAGGGAAGCAGGATATGGAAGGGTAATATTAAGGGAAACCCAACATAGCTCATTAAACATAGAGATAATCTATGCTCTCAGTGCTGCTCCGCCTGTAGGAGAAGGGAGACCATTAGGGACCTGCGATAGGGACCTTTAGTAATCACATGAAAGCTCATTAAACGCAGACGTGGCAGTGCCTGAGGCAAACGATACGTCTGGGCTAAACAAGCTACGTCGGGTTTGCTAAGGATCTTTAGCAAACCCATGAGCAAAAGAGGAAAGAGTAAAAGAGGGATCTCTGAGTGGAGAGAGAGAATGTTCCTAGTTGTCTCAGTGGCCTAGTTGGATAAGGCGTAGGACCATTGTGTCTGAGGTCCCTAGCTCAATCCCAGACCAGACATATCTCCTAGTGTACATGAAAGAAAAACGTAATCAACAACTATAAATAATTGTGGAACAAAACAAATATTAATTTTAAAAATATGATTTCGTTTTCATTTTATATATTTACGCTATGAAATGAGATGGAACTCTACCTAGGCCTCAAAAGTCTAGTATTCACATTCTTTCGATTTTGACATAGGGTAGGTTAAGGTGATTTACGTAAATAAACCTTGAGATAACGTTTCTATTCCGTCCATATACGTTCATTAACGTTTATTTAGGTTTAATAACGTTAACAAACCCTTACATTTGGACGTTATCTAACGTTGTAAAATTACGTTATTCAGACATAGAAATAACATTCTTTAAACGTTAAGGAACGTAAGTGTGTTTACTGGGCTGGTCCCTATATCACAAAACATGGAATGGTGAGGAATATAGGGGCTGTCTGAGAGATAGCGGCCTACAAGGGAATGGATGGTTATGGATAAAAGGAGAGAGTCAGGGGGGAAATTCAAGTAGTCATCAACTGTAGAGGGATTTGTCACGCCTCTTGTGACACTGACCTTGGTGAATAGCATTGAGCAGTCAAGGCCATTGAGTGGACCGGGTCCAAATGCCATTGAGTGGACAGGGTCCAAATAGAATGCTTGTATTAAACAGTCACACTAAAGGTGTCCTCTCAATGCCTACTAAGCACCTACAGTGTCAGTCACTCAATACACTATTGAGGGGGTATAGTAGAATCGACTGCTCGTACAAGGGGTCAGTGGGAAGTTGCACATCAAGATTATAGCGATATCATTAAAAGGAATTACAGCTATCTTTAAATGCAATCTTAACTAAGGTATTCCATAGGAAAGATTAGCCATAATAGCATTTCTAAAGGATAACAAAATCGTTGTTTGCTGTGCAAAATGCCACCCGTGACCTAATGCCGGTTGGATGCCAAAGCTGGTCGTCAACTAACCAATGACATGGAATCTGTAAGCAAAAGTATAAGTTCTGTTTCATTTGGGTAAAAAATCCAATTATTGCAACACGCATCGAAGAGAGTCTCCACGCCCCTGTTAGCAATATAACACCAATACTCACTGATAGGAAGTACTGAGCTTTATTGCGAGAACGAGAACTAGTTTCTCTACTACTCACCAGATGGTCACACCAAGCCTACCTGGGAGTCTACCAAGTAAAGCAATATAGAACTGAAAATCGGCTGGCAGAAAAATGAGGTCACCTCAGGGGGTGCTTAGGGTAAGGTCAGGGGTTCAAGGTCAGAGAAGTCTAGGAAAATGTGAAAGTAGATGACCCGCTTCTACTCCAACTGTATAATAATCAGATACTCAAATAATGAATATCTTATGTGATAACAATTGCAATGTAGAACAAGGTACTCGGTGTCAATAATTGTATTGAGTAAATATTAAGATATTAACTCCAACCTCGAAACTCATTTTAGATATCAGTTTATGTTCAATTAGTTTCATATCAGTTTATGTTCAATTAGTAAATGCAATCCTGGGTTGTAATATCTATTAGTTTATGCGCCTTTGTTTTATTTTAGCACCGACTGCTGCCCCCACTAATCCCCCTCCCACTACTGTGTCTATCACCCCTCCACCTGCAGGCCCCGTTCTGCCATGGGGAGCCATAGCTGGCATCACCGTCGGGTCTGTCGCGGGCATCATTCTTATCGGGGCAGCAGTCTACTTGATCATCCGATGCACTAAACGTGTAAGTTAATGTTGATTTCAATTCATATTTTGGTATTTTATATGGTGGCATAAGCGGAAAAACTGGACAAATTACCAGGGTTGTACTACTTAAGGTAAAAACCATGGGATATAGACTGTGTCGTGTTTGAGAGGGTTTGCCAACCTTTCTTTACACACTAACAAGTATTGTAACATGTTGTTTTTCAACAAGTGTTTGTAGCATAACATGTCTTGTTTGCAGTGGCACACTGCAAATTGTTATGCTACATATGTGACATGTTACACGATTAATACCCCATATGTTATATTATGTACAACCGCTGTAGTTTGCCTAATTATGCCACCATAATTTTGCCTATGGATAGTTTCTTTACACTGTAAGGACTAACTAACATGACAAAATATCCATTGGAAAAGCCATTTGCATCGTATATTTATGATTTCATACATTTATTTCCTCTTAGAAAAATTAACATCGCAACAAAGTGTCGTTACACTTGCTATTGAATACAAACTACTTTCATTTACTGAAAATCTCAATCTATTTAAACTTGATCCCAATAGAACCCGAATCTAGATATTATTCCAGGGTCGGGATGCCTGAAACATTTTTTGTGTCCCTACCTCCTTACCAAATTGCAAGTGAATCTTCATTCTACACCATTATTGCTCCTTGGTTACACTCTTCCTTGCATAATTTAAATGTGTTTCTCACTATTGCCTTTTTCAGGAAGATGCAAAAGTTGAAAATGTCCATACCATTAACCATCAGACTATCAACCCATAAAGATTCATAAAACAACAGATGATTGAAGAAGGAAGCCATCCGACTCAATGAACGATGATTCCTGAGGGCGGAATCCATCGGATTGGAGGAGATTTGTATAAAGGTTTAACATTGTGAACGTTCATCCTATCCGAAGGATTTGCCTTAGTGGATTCACCCTTTAAAAAATTAGAAAAGTGGACATCTTGTACCCTATTTATACCCTATTTATATATAAATGGACTTCATTCGATCAAGTTAAGTTCTGTTTACCAAGTTATGTGCCTTATAACGAAGGTGTCAGACAATATTTCGAAAAGAGAGACATTTAATGCCAATTCGCCTTTAAACAAACAGGACCAATCTTTTTGGAGTCAAATACTATACAAGCTGTGATATGATACATATTCTAAAAGATGATACTATAAGGCCTATGTCCACTAGGATATATAAGACTGGTTTGAGAGTAAAGAACATTATAATTTATAGACGCTAACAACCATGTTTGGACGTTGACAAAAACCGTTTTGTCAGTTTTGTAAATCCTAGCGGGCACAGGCCTATTGTTATAGATTGAAGCATGTTGCATTTTATTAGAAGATGTATACAATGTATTATAATATAGAACAGATGTAAGGACAGCTTCATAATGATCATTCTTGCCGACAATCCGTCCATTGTATGCCATGTAGTGTTTATATAACTACATTGAATTTGTAATGTATTTGTATCAGCAATCTATTCATTTTGTATACTGAGACGTGTTAGAGTTAGTCTTATATGGTATTTCCATTCATTTTATGGGGAATACGGTATGTATATGTTAAAGCTGAGGGAAGCATCGAATAACCATTGGCTTTTCTGAACACTCGAGCCATTCTGCAAGCTCACAAGGGTCGAGTGACCCGGGGAAGTTTAATTTCATGAGTTCTTTTGCAAATATAGATTGATGTTGTCTATCTTAGATTGATAACTCCTGATGTAAATACAGAGCTTATTTTAAAAGTGCTCTCAACTTTGGTTACTAGACTCGCACTGTCTGAGTAATTCTGCGCTAGGACTGTGGCCATTGAGTAGAATGACCAAGACTCCGCTTGTGTAGTAACCACTGTCTTGGACACTTTAGCATACAGCTCTGGCCATATGTACATCAAGTGTATACTAGGTCAGACAATGAATCAATATAGGTTCATGTGCAATATCTTTTATTGACTTATGTGCATTGTCAGTATTTTTCAATCTGGTCTATGCCATAGTAAAATTCAATGTAATACTATGTATATACGTTTTTCGTACATGCTGTTGCTAATGCCGATGCTTATTGGTTTATTGGTTTAGTTTCTATTGGATGATCCAAACTTGGTGTACTGTAAAACTTTGTATAGAGGCTGCGGGTAGTATGTAAGTCAGCTTGCCAGTGCTGCTTACAGGATCGGCCTAAAGCCAAGGTGCAACTAAATCGTGAGTCTTCAAATGTGTGCTGGAGTACTCAAGTCGTCATAATGAGATCGCTGGAGCGGGAGTTGCCCAAAGTCTAGGTGAAGCACATAGTTGAGTCAGACTCATACGCGAGGTTTTATAGGAAATGCTATTATGAAAAAGTGTAGCAAGAAAAGACATATTGTAATTGTAATCAGGTATTTGTAAATAAAATAAGATTTGGTGAAAAATCAACTTTGAACCGTGGAAATTTCTGTTATTAAACAAAGTATATAGGCTAAGTTCAAAGGCACCGGTTTACATTGCCACTTTTTGTCCCATTTGCACATTTGCTCCTGCTTGGACACTTGTCCCCTCCAAGATCTTTCTCAACGTTGTTTCAAGCAATTCCTGGACCTCCCTTAATAAGAGAACCCCTACTAAAAAATGTTCAGCATATGATTACACATGTGTCATGGTGTGCCCTACCTGACACCCCTACAGGGTAGACAACTTTGCGCCTACTAGGCTTGCAGTTCCAGAAACCTATGGGCCCGGATTTTCAGCTGTTGGCCTGGAAACAAATTATGTCATATATATTCCTAATTGAATAAGATCAAATTGCCTCACATTTTGCTTTTTCCATGACATATTACATATTACAATGCTTATCAGGTATTTTCCACTCAATTATGTCACAAAACCTTTGTTGACCCATGCAGAGGTAATTCTGAAAAAAAAACTATGATCGGCCTCTTGGTAATTCTGAAAAAAAACTACGATCGGCCTCTCCCCGCGTGTCCTGTCTGTCACCCTAATGCTTAATAAGGTGGCCCTGTCTCCTCCAGCGTCTGTCACTCTAATGCTTCATAAGGTGGACCTGACTCTCCTAATGTCTGTCACCCTAATGCTTCATAAAGTGGACCTGACCCTCCTAGTGTCTGTCACCCTAATGCTTCATTAAGTGGACCTGACTCTCCTAATGTCTGTCACCCTAATGCTTCATAAAGTGGACCTGACTCTCCTAGTGTCTGTCACCCTAATGCTTCATTAAGTGGACCTGACTCTCCTAGTGTCTGTCACCCTAATGCTTCATGAGGTGGACATGACTCTCCTAGTGTCTGTCACTCTAATGCTTCATAAGGTGGACCTGACTCTCCGAGTGTCTGTCACGCTAATGCTTCATAAAGTGGACCTGACTCTCCTAGTGTGTCTCACCCTAATGCTTCATAAGGTGGACCTGCCTCCCCCCAGCGTCTGTCACCCTAATGCTTCATAAAGTGGACCTGACCCTCCTAGTGCCTGTCACCCTAATGCTTCATAAAGTGGACCTGACCCTCCTAGTGTCTGTCACCCTAATGCTTCATAAAGTGGACCTGACCCTCCTAGTGTCTGTCACCCTAATGCTTCATAAGGTGCACCTGCCTCTCCCCCCCCAGCCTCTGTCACCCTAATGCTTCATGAGGTGCACCTGCCTCTCCCCCCCAGCCTCTATCACCCTAATGCTTCATGGGGTGCACCTGCCTCTCCCCCCCCAGCCTCTGTCACCCTAATGCTTCATGAGGTGCACCTGCCTCTCCCCCCCAGCCTCTGTCACCCTAATGCTTCATGAGGTGCACCTGCCTCTCCCCCCCAGCCTCTGTCACCCTAATGCTTCATGAGGTGCACCTGCCTCTCCCCCCCGGCCTCTGTCACCCTAATGCTTCATGAGGTGCACCTGCCTCTCCCCCCCGGCCTCTGTCACCCTAATGCTTCATGAGGTGCACCTGCCTCTCCCCCCCCCGGCCTCTGTCACCCTAATGCTTCATGAGGTGCACCTGCCTCTCCCCCCCCGGCCTCTGTCACCCTAATGCTTCATGAGGTGCACCTGCCTCTCCCCCCCCCGGCCTCTGTCACCCTAATGCTTCATGAGGTGCACCTGCCTCTCCCCCCCCAGCCTCTGTCACCCTAATGCTTCATGGGGTGCACCTGCCTCTCCCCCCCCCAGCCTCTGTCACCCTAATGCTTCATGAGGTGCACCTGCCTCTCCCCCCCAGCCTCTGTCACCCTAATGCTTCATGAGGTGCACCTGCCTCTCCCCCCCAGCCTCTGTCACCCTAATGCTTCATGAGGTGCACCTGCCTCTCCCCCCCCAGCCTCTGTCACCCTAATGCTTCATGAGGTGCACCTGCCTCTCCCCCCCCCCCCCCCAGCCTCTGTCACCCTAATGCTTCATGAGGTGCACCTGCCTCTCCCAGAGTGTCCCGTCCGGCAGCTTGACCCACAGGAGGCGGCGTGAGGTAGGAACAGCCAGCAGGGCCCTGATGTAGCTGGGTACCAGCCGCTCTAGCAGGTTCAACATCAAGACATTGACAACGATGATAAAGGTTACATACAGAGCAGTTCCCAATACACTATCTGTGTCATACATGAAAGTAAAATCGGATTTACCAACACCCAACCTGAAGTAATTCATGAAAATATCATTCCATGTAAATTCAATGTTTTCCTGTAGTACAAGGGCAGGCATCATTGAATATGCCATATAAAAGATGAATATCACAAACGTGAATTTTAACATATCTCTATAATAATTAGCCGAAAAATAAAACCAAAAAAGGCAGTTCATTCAAATCAGAAAATGATTTCAATAAAGATATAACTCCACGTATAGAGGCTACACTGTCAGAAGTAACTGTAGCTGCACAGCGATTTATACTGTAGATTTAGTTTTGAAACCAAAAATACCTCTTTTTATACTGTAAATCTACAGTATAAATCGTTGTGCAGCTACAGTTACTTCTGACAGTGTAGCTTTATCTGGGCTCTTCCCAATGCCTTCTTTATCGCCTTAACCCTGCCACGGCCTGCCACAGCCTTGCGCGTGCAAGACATTTCTTTTATCATAAATATCAAGAGAAAATCACTAATACAACAAGCATGTAGACTTTGAGAGAATACTGTAACCCCCCATAGTGGTTTGGAATTCACGGGAATAAGACCCCCTTGACTCAGACATGCGTCGTAATTATCTGAAAGCACAGTCATTGTTGGGGGAACACCTGTATAATCCATTAGACATTGTCATAACAGAGATTCAGTTTTCACTTTTTCTTTTGTCATGCACATCATTTTTCGATGTTGTGCATCAGAAAACAAATCAAGGAAACACAACTTATTGTAAGTCCACGCCATCTCAACGACCGATAGGAGATTAGATATAGGACTAGATAACTACTCGTAATATCTGTCTTTGTTCAAAATAACTGGTACTCGACACAACACTAGCTATACCCACGTAAAAACATACTATAGTTATCAGTGGTCAATATCCTATGTGTTATGTAGAGCGGCAGGTGGGACCATGGATGGCAGAGTATTGACTCTATGAAGTGAAAAGAATAAACACATACAGCTTCAAGAATACAGGTTAGTAGGTAAGTGATTGAAAACGTAAGGGATGTATATATGAATTTACAGGAATAACGAAAAAGAACATACATGTATCACGATATCAATTTAAACATGAACCTCTTGTATTCTATGAGATGTCTTCCAGATTTGTCATACCTATTATTGTGCTGTGTGGTCATTGATAATACAGTTTTCGCTGTCAGCATTGGATATTAAATTCTCGCACCAAAAAGTGATGAGTATTGAAAATGAAGCTATTTAATCTCATCTTTCAATTTGAAATTAATCATCAATTATAATAACCACAAATATGCTAATACATTTCAACAAGCTTTTACCCATAGTAAGCTAAGCCGTCCTTGTAGGATGCACACCTTCTGTAAAAGTGAGTGATATGTGCTCTGCTAGGGCCATCTGGTGTTGGCTTATGGAACTTAAAACAGAACAGGATGCAGTTGAGGTTCTAAGATACATGTCTATGCTAGGGAACACGTACATTGAGAACATTTCTGGGCATCCTGTATAAAGTAAAAAACGTGGCTTGACCAATGAGTGAACTCGCGACTCTAGTGTGGAGCTTTTTACTGATTCCATTCCATCGCAACATTAACTACTACACCTGGTCATGTTTGGCAGTTTGGAACCACCTCTAAATTACATTTCAATCAAGGAATTTCATTAATTTATCATTTTCAAATGCCTGAAATTACTGAATTATGAGCGGAACCATTATTTATATTTTTTCCATTGATTCAGAAATAATCCGGAAAATGTCCTACAGGAGCTGTTATAGAAAAATGACAAAACGGTACTAATATTGCTCAAATAGAATAACTTACATTTGAAGACTCCCCAAATTTTATTTTAAATAGTCTTTTTTTGACCCATGATAGAGAGCTGGTTTTTATATTAAGCACACGTTAGATAAAGTCATTTGGTATTCCAAAGGATAATACATTAAGCACGAAAAGGAAAATGTGGTACCATATTTCAAAACGGACCTTAATTTACCAAGTGCGTCCACGGAACACCAGTTAATGTGGCAAATTCACAGAGCGTCTGCCACTCATTTTTTTTATATTGACCTAGTCTGCTATGTGAAGTGTTTTTTTTCTGATTATGAAGCTTTGGTATAGCCAGTGCATCTATATAAGACTCAAAGAAAGTCATTCTTATTTAGTCTTAAATAGGGCCAAATGAGGTGTGGTTCACCCTGGCCGACCCTAGTTATTTTATTCCAAAATTTCGGGATTCCCTTTTTTCTGATAATTATTTTTTCATAGATTTAAAAAGGATTTTTTGTCTTCTTGAGCAACCGCTATCGAAAATGTGAAACGTGTTTGATTATTAAGTCTATCAGTTCCGTATGATAGGTTACATTTAGATGCGTCATATTTGATATTGTAGTTCATCTGTGGGAGCAGGAGAAGGATAGTAAAGGTAATGCACAGTTCATTAACAAACCACCAGATGGCAGCTCAGTGTGAGTAATACTGTTAGTGGTTTGGTTCAGATACAGTTTCCTGCCTATAATTAAGAGTAGGAACATATGACTGGACTAAGTTTTATTGTGACGGAGAAGGCTTCTAGTTTGTTCAAACTACAAAACAGAACAGATGCTATTGCAAATTTGTGACAGGTAGCTTGGATATAGTGGTACTGCATGATCTTCGGATCATTAAAAAAAACTCATCAACAGGGTCGGGAGTTAAAATTGAACAGGGCCTATTTGAGGATTTACAGGTGCATATCATTTCATCCACGTAGGAGATATCTCTTGGTACGGGTAGGGGAGTGTGTAGGGGCATTTGATTTAGCAAAACCAGTATTTGATCAGGAGCAGGGGAGTCAACACCAATGGCAGATCATTAAAAAAAGAGTTGCGGTCTCTGAGAAAACCAGGTCCCCTCCCAGTGGGCACAAAATTCAGTACAACGTTGAATCAATGTTGAATCAACGTTGAATCAACATTGACAACCTGTTCTCAATGTTGATTCAATGTTCTGTGCCCACTGGGCTGCCCTATCTGATATCTGAGTGCATGGTCCCGCTGTATATATATAGCAGCATTATCACATGATGAATGGCAAAGGGAACCAGTGTCTATCACTGGTCTCAGTTAGGGAATCCCCCGGTCGATCCCCGCCGTTCTTACTGAAAGATAAGCTCCACAGTGAATACTCGATGAGTTCAGGCTGGTCAAAATAGTTTTGGAAAAGTTGCATAAGTTCTATACAAAATCACAGGTGGCTCTCACCATATCCTAAATCCTTTGCTACCTTAAGAATTCAAGTTACTTTAGGGATGTGATGTCATATTAATGTTTATTTGGATTCGGTGTCAAAATTATCTTTTCAATGCAAATATAGCCGATGATGCAGGCTTGTAATTATGCATTTTGGTGGTAAGAGTGCCTGTTTTCTTTATTAGATTTTGTGAAAAGATTATCCCCGTTAACTTGTGATATATTTTTTCTCAATATGTGTTTCGATTTTCTTTTTTGCATCTTCCCTGTGTCAGGCCTGCAGCAGTAGAGACCAGAATAAGCCTGTGTCCACTTGGATTTAGGACAGTGCTTTGTAGCAGAAAAACACGTTTTGCGGCAACAAACACTGTCATAAATCCCAGCGGACACAGGTGGTTGATGTTTAGTGCTACCACTAGGTGACACTATTGTAACTAGACAGTCACAGGAGACAATGGACACATTGTGGTAGTTGTAAGCAGGGACAAAATGGATGCGTTTTAAGTAACATGACCACATGCAGGTTGGTTCTGGCAGAACATCGTTCCTTTACATTACAACAACTTACTGGTGCTTAAATACATACCCATATTCCTTGCATCCAGAATTTATGTCCTAGTCAGTGCATTGTGATTTAATATTTAGAAATTGAAACCATGTGATGGAGTGAATCTTACTCTATTAACAAATACAGGGGCTTCATAAATCTAAATATGAGTTTGCGAAGTAAATATGCCTAGTGTGGTAGAGTTTATTATTATTCTCCCAGACAGAAAGAGGATATATATTTTAACTATTGTCAATAGCGGAAGTGTATTGTTAGCAATAATAACGTACATAGTATTATAGGGGGCAGCACTGAGTAGTCATACACCTTGTGTTATGTATCATGAAACATCTGGAGGTTTTGTGGATATAGGCCGGACTCCACTAGGGCGATACAAGTACCTGCGAAACGTAGCGTTCTTTTAATCCTTTGTTCTAGAAAATTTCGCCCTGTTTCGCTTTGTTTTGCCCTGAATGTCACCCTGTTTCTGGGGACATTCAGGGCGACATTCAGGGCGAAACAAAGCGAAACAGGGCGAAATATTTGAGAACAAAGGACCTAAAAAAACGCCCTGTTTCGCAGGTACTAGTGTCGCCCTAGTGGAGTCCGAGCTATTAATACTAAGACTATGTAATCAAAGCGGGAAAAGTTCCAGGGATGTGACCGGGTAACAGTTCAGGGCACATGCGCGAACATGAGCTTCCGCCTTGTCTGGGTGGGAATCGCCATTGTTGTGTGAAACTTGAAGAAGGAGCAGTCCCCAGCGTGATATAAATTTTGGGAAGTAAATATGCCTAGTGTGGTAGAGTTTATTCTTCTTCTCCTAGAAGGAAAGAGGATATATATTTGAACTATTGTCAATAGAGAAAGTGTATCGTTGGCAATAATAACATACATGGTATCATAGGGGGCGCCACTGAGTAGTGATACACCTTCTGTTACAGGAGCTAGACAATATTTAACTAGACGAGGAAGATTATATCCGCAGATAAAACCTTTTCAACAAATTTCCCGACAGTTGACAAACACTACACTGATAACATGGTATTGACCATGCCCCCATAGCCTCGTCCTACTGATAATAGGAGTAGTCATTTCACAGCAAGGGGGGTGTTGTTGGTTTGGGCGGTATAGGAAACTGCAACCACACCCTCCGGACTGGGATGAAAAGAAGTACCCCATTTTAAGGGGGGGGCGCGGTAAAAACAACATGGCCGACATATTCCGTAAACAATAGGGTGTGGACGTTTGTGGTGCCTTTATGAGTGGTGGCTGAATAACTTTGGACCTTTCTTTTGACAATAAAAGGTCTGTGTAGCTGCATTGAAATTTACCGTGTTAAAATTTCACCACATTAAACAATGACCGATCCCTAACGTTGTTATCACCATATGTCTTGGGTGGACCACCTGGAGGTGACCTCACCCAGGTTAAGGAGACGCCCTTACCTGATAGTAACCATGGCGACCAAGTAACACTTACACCAATGTAGGCTACGCCTCTAGATTAATCTGAGCTTGATATAACGTATTGCTTTTCCTATATCTATTCAGTACAGCCATATTGAACTATTTTCTATCAACTATAAATCCATATTTTATATATTCTGGAATTTTGCTCTTGAAAGTACAGCTGTACTTGAGATGATTATAATCTCATGTACAGCAAGACAAATAGAAGGAATTCCACCTTTCCGAACTTATGATATTATTCTAACACACAATGAAAAGGCTGATTGTGAATAAGCCCTTCACACTTTTTTTTTTAACCTTGACAACGTCTGTCCATCTATGACTATGAATTTACGACAGATACGATGGGCACTTTCCCTTTCTCATGAAGTGTAGTTGGGGTCGGGAGTTGGGGTAAAGTTCTGTGTGTGTATGGCATGGTAGGCATGGTGACGAGCAAACAAATGCCACCCTTATCTTTACAGCTGTCAGGGTATTGACAGTGAATATCATTACTGATCTCTACATGAAAAGGGATGTAATTCTAATGTTATACAGGCTCTACTTCTTCTGATCCTCCCAAGCCAAACTAGTGAAAATGGAATTTAGTGAGATGAAAATAGCCATTGATAGGGATCTATATTTGTGAATTTCAGACTCCCTTTACAGAAAATCAAAGATCTATGTTTAATTTTGTTCGAATACTGCATTTGACTCAGAACAAAAGAAACCAGACTTTAGAACACTGGTCCATAGTCAGGAGAGGGAGCTTTAACTATAACTGTTCTTGTGCCAATATTTAAGGCATCTAGGGCGAAGGACAAGGTCGGGAGGGACTGTTTCAGATAACACATTGAACACTGTTATATACTATATTGTAACAGTCGCAAAAAAATCATCTGCAGAAAGCGGGACTTGAACCCACGACCCTCAGATCACGTAACTTGGTGCTCTACCAAGTAAGCTACTAAAAATCTGACTGCGCCATACGTAACTGGTGGTAACCACTTCCCTTACAATATCAATGTTTGGTACTTTACCAATGTTTGGTCAGATGACATAATGATTTCCTCTTCCCCTGATTGCTTTTCGACCGTTGACTCAGAGCCTTTCATTTGAGCCTAAGACTACAGCTCTCTAAATATATATTTATATATAAAAATCAGGATTATATGAAACCGACCACTGCTTTGGCTTGTCCTGGGTCAGTGTAAGATATGGCAAGTGGGCCCTACTATCGACTGACGCAGGCACAGGGAATATGGAACACATGATACAGAATTTCATAGTGAAATGGACTTGGACATCACCCAGATACAGAATTGTGTAAATAGTTGACTCATAGAAAAGATTTCTGTTGGGTTACCATATTCTAATAATCGCTACTAATACTGATAATAATAGGCCATGTTTTAAGAATTGATGAGGTCATCAATTTAGGAAGGAAATACAAGAACCAACCCATATCATAACACTAGATGATGCACATATATCACAATAATAGATGCCAAATAAACTATATATAAATTTGAAATTTAAACAAAAAAAAAATTGGCAATTTATTCTCGAAATTTGATCAAAAGTACACGACCGATGAATAATCAGTGCCTTAAATATCTCGCACCTAGGCTCTAGTCTCATCACGTGCAAGCTAGAGATGACCTCAGATAGCCTCAGCCTATTGAGATTCTGATATCAGCTGACATAGTTTGAGTTCTAGTGACGCATAGGTCCTGGCTATGATAGATAGCTGACCAGCAGATGCGGAGGGGGGGGGGGATCACCGGTATCATAATACAGTGTATGTCCCTATGAGGTCAGACTAGATAAGCGAGTCACGACTCAGACAGATAAGGAGTGAATATGACCTCCTTCCTGGTTGGTCTAAGCATGTGTTATTGAACGCTGCTAAAGACCCCTATTGTCACTCATTCAGGGAGTGTGTGCCATGCTTATTCAATACAAAGGTCGTATTTGTCCCTCTGCTATTTCTGTATAGAAATGATAGTGGACAAATGTTTAATATCCGCAGCCCCTCTTTATGTATCTAATACAAACATGGTAAATCATGTTAATAATTTTGTCATAGGGGATACACTTATTAGATGGTTGTATGTATGTGATCATTTGTGATGTAAAATAAAACGTATTCGAGCCAGCAACATTGCCCTTTTAAAATTCAACACAGGTGACACAACCCTTTTAAAATTTGACAGCCACAAACAAATAGACCAGAATATATAAAATAAAATGGAACATTGCACTTTTCTAAAATTCCACAAAATCAGCAATTTGGGTACCCATGTTTAGTCACATGCAGACATATAATATGCTCCTTAGGTAGTTTTTCTAGAGATGTTATTTTCAACCCGAATTATATATATGATGTAAATATGATTTTTACATATTCAAAATAATTTTTGATGTAAGACGCCAACCCATGTCAAATTTCACAAAACGCATTAGTGAAAGAAAATCGTATCCCCCATCATATCCATTACTTGGTATTCGGCAAGATTTCTATGTTAGCCTATGAAATACATATCCACTTATGATAGTCTTCATTGATCCTTAAGTATTTAGGGTAACACCATTCTTTCTATGCATTTTTCATATTGTCGTCATGGTGGCAACCCGGTAACTTCCCAGGTCTGCATTCATGCCGTTCCCTTCTGGGTCTACATGACGCATCCATTTAGAGCTGAGTAAGGCAATTTCTGGATCATGACAACATGATATCTAGGGGCCTGTGTACTCTGCCTCCCTTCAGCATCCTACACTTACAAATATAAACAAGGTCAAGTTTCCACATCATATTTCCACCGCATCCTGCGTATACATCACACAGTTTATACTTACAGCCATTCTGACATAGTCATGTACAGAACTATAACTATACACTTTCAAATTAGGCCACTCAAATGGTTTCTCATCAGTAGGCTTTAGGATAATCAGATTTGGGGACACTAAATCTAATCACATACCAGCAATGCAGTGAGCTAGAATTAACCTTTTCACTTTTGTAGGTCATTAATTTACTTGAATATAAAATTTGTTTGCGCGTAGCAAATTGAAACATTCTTGTCATTTTATTTTGTCAGTGCTAAGTGATGAGAAACCCCATTCTAGTGGCCTCTAAGTATTACGTGGCACTCCTCAACCGCCTGTGTACACTTAGAGGCTGATTTATAGGACAGTTTGTGGGCCTGTTCCACTTCCGTACCCTACTGTGGCCTCTAAAGCTAGAAAGTGCTGGTTGTTGTACATGTATAAGTAAACGATACAGCATGTACATGTATGTGTGAATTAGTGAAACCGCTAGATATAGGTTGATATTCAAATACAACACTGCAACACTGACTTTTGTTTGCAGAATGTTTTATTCAATTGGTTTTCAAATTATAAGGAGCTTTAATTGCTACCTAAAATCAAAGTACCATAGGACATATGGTGCATGCCATATATTTTAAGCTCTGATTAGTTAGATATAATCTGATAATTCTGAAAAATATCAAGGCATAGTTAACTTGCTTGTGAGAAACGTATTCGACATAATAAGTGCCCCCCCTAATAAGCGCCCCCTCCCCTTTTTGGGACAGTTCTAGATTAGAACAAAGGCTGAAATTTCCCCGATTCTGGAGACAATTAAACTCTTAAGTACCTCAAACGCCATGAAAATAATTTTATTAGCGCCCATGCCCCTTATTACGTCCAATACGGTAATCATGATGATACTTATATCCAGCCAAACAATGCTCGTCGTAGTTAGAGAATGTTCCTACGTATTCTCAAAAATACATGGAATCTTTACACCCGCCATCATTATCAATACTTGAAAAAAAAATTCATATAGAGATACCAATCCCCAAAAAGGATTGGTCACAAAACCTAATACCTTAGTGATGATGTCATTCGAGAACGTTCTCTTATCTGAGTTCAACAATACATTTACTTCCAGGAATAAAAGGGTTTGTCATTTATGGCTCCCGATGCCAAGTCCCTATTTTGGAAAGAGGTACACACTAGTACAAACATTAACATATAATTATCTCTTTCAAAATTTGTACCATGCTTAAGAATAATATCAGTTGGCCAATGTAGAACTTTTCTGTGAGCGTTTCACAGGTTTATGGTACGCAGTAACCTTATCTTCTTGCATACTTGACCCTGGCAGGAGGTCTATCAAAGGACCAGAAGACATTTCATCTGGATCAATAAACTAACTTGCGGCACTAACCTTATCTATGCAATAACGATTTGAACCTTGCAGATGACCGGAGGACCCCACGTCTCACATTGTATATGGATCAATACTGTACATGTAATATAAGTACATTGCATGCATGTACGTCTCACTATAGAGGAATGCTTAGTAGTTTAATTTCACTCCTTTCGCCCAGGCCTTCATCATAACTACTCATGAATACTGATTATTAACTTTGTCCACGCTCAAACATGATATCCTTAACATAAAAACTGGTCATATAGCAAGCACAGATAATTATATATTTCCCTATTTACAGCCTAACGTACAGATTAGTATCTTCCCTGATTCTAAACCTATTACACTCTGTTCGTCTTGCCCAGTGAGGCACATACACTCAGTCATACTGATCTACACAGTCAAATAAAGCATCAGATAACAGTGATTGATTTCTGTGCACTTTATCTTACCACACAATATTTGAGTAATGCTTGTCTTCAAATACCACATTTGATTCTTACCTCTTGGTTGAGGCTACACACATGCATAATTACCTAAAAATACATACTCTATACATCATGAACACACATTATTTACAATACATAAGATCATCTGCATACAATTCATGTCCCTCACATACAACACAGCCTTTAGGCAAAATGTAATACCAAAAATAAAACATAAAGAGTGTGACTTATAGGAACCACATGCTATGAGTTGATTTGTGCTGGGCCCCTGAGGATGGTCCCAGTGCAATTTCATTGATGACAAATTAGCTCCTGTTATCCATGTCCTAGAGGGCACACCTCACAAAAACAGCACTCAATGAGCGCTTATTAAGTCCCGCAGAGAATATGCAGAGCTAAATAGGACAAAATAAAATGTGTTTCAGGTCAAAACAGATGACATAATCATCCTGCGTTTTTTTATGCAATTTTGAAGAATTTCCGTATTTTTATCCTTTTTTCTGGTCAATATTATGGTCTTTGGAGAGGCTGGCCAGTATTTTCATGTTTAAAATAAGGAATTTAAAAAGTGGGCTGTGTCTACTGGGAGGAGTTTTAGTGTTTAGACTGTACTTCATTTAGCTAACGGCTGATCATGTAGCCTTTTTCAAATGATGCAGGGGTTGCATAAGCTCCTAAGCCGACATGCTAGTACTATTGTGTATTAGGTTTAATCCCAGGGTTTGAAAAAATATGCATCAGGAATATTCCTCTTCCAATATCTTTTACTATGTCCAATCACTATGAAAATGTAATATCTATGTTAAATATAATCATCTTGAATAATATCTTCTTATGTACCTCTTTATATCGGATATTAATATATCTTACATGCAATGCAACGTGAAGGCCAAACGTATATGATATGCATCTTGAGTAATATCTTATACCTAAGATAAATCACAATAAGAAGACGATATCAAGCGACATACGCTTAAACTAATGATCACCCCATAAAACTTATAGATGACCTGTCATCTTGAGTTTGGCGGGTCAATGGGAGAGGCCCGCATTCCTATGTACAGACTATAAAGCGTGCCTTGGATATTGACATTGAGCTGATATTCAGTGCACAATCACCATACAATTCACTTCTATTCCTCATAAATGACACTATCAGATTACTAAAAGCGAGTTGACTATGGAAAGAAAATTAGTTGCTATCCCAAATTACATATTTGAAATATATTATGAAGAATGGTTGTTCGTTATAAATGATGACTCTTTAATGACGCCCATTATAAATACTTCAAACATTCATGATAAACCCTTGGTCGAGTCTGTGTCTCACCCGAATCATGCATCCCATAATATACTGCCAGCTTTCAATGTACTAAACCCACAACCTGTATACAAAGGGGCACATGGCATGGTCGCTTACTAGAGATATTGTTATTTGTATATATATTGCACGACAGAAATAGACTGACAACGCCGGGATTCACTCTTTTCATGCTTCTCTTGTGGTTTATATCGCACAAGGCTGGAGGCAAAAGCCCAGACTCCACTAGGGAAAAACAGTGTTCTGCGAAACGGAGCGATCTTTTTTTATGTTTTGATTTGCACATTTTGCTTCATTTTGCTTCATTTCGCTGCAGTGTCGCCCTAAGTATTGTCCGAAGTAGGGCGACATTCATGGCGACACTGAGATGAAATGAGGCGAAATGAGGCGAAATGAGGCGAAATGAGGCGAAATGAGGCGAAATGAGGCGAAATGAGGCGAAATGAGGCGAAATGAAGCGAAATGAAGCGAAATGTGCAAATCAAAACATAAAAAAAGATCGCTCTGTTTCGAAGGACACTGTGCTGCCCTAGTGGAGTCCGGGCTATAGTGTGATACTACCCAGCATCACATGAGTGTAGAATAAAGCAAACAGATCAGGTGAGTGGGCCTTGGCACTTACAATGATATAATATCGCACCAGTGAAATACTTTATCTTTCTGTGATGCCATGTGACATACATAGAGTGATAGAGAGCATGAGGTAGGATAACACTGTCCTCCATAGCGAACACAGGATAGAGCCCACCCCCCGTCTCAGCTTGTCGATGGATATATAAGCTTGACTTGATGATCTAAACAATGGCTTTGCATTATGCACTGTCGATATAAATGGCAGTTATAGATAAAATCCCTGGAGGTATTCGATTTCCAACAAATCTAACAATGTACATCTATCTTTGAAAATCTGCCATGTTAAACTTTGTCAGTCGGTCAAGGGTGAACAGGGCCCATTCAATTTGGTGGCAGTGGAATCTCCTCTCGAGTCCCTGGAGGGGGATGGCGGACTTGATGTATGCGCTCGACTTGAGGTGAATCTACCCGAGACATAATGACACTTAGACAGTGACAGACCGGTTGTTGTAGCCTGACTTGGTGTGATCTATCTGAGCGTACTCCGTGGGTTCCTCGATGTGTTTCTTTGGTGCCGGGGTTGGTTTCTGGGTGGCTGGACGTGGCCTCCCTGCCTGCCTACCCGGGTCCTGCTTCAAGTCCAGCTCAGCATACATCATACCCTCAGTCTATGAAAACAAATATGATATATTCAAATTTCTAATATAGATGTAGAGTATTTATCTTCACATTATTTAATTCACTTCATAACACTAAATTTGTCTCAGTCTACAACAACACATGAGATATACTTATGTCTGATAATGATAAGTAACATACATGTAGCATGATTTATGTGCATATAACTTAATTTACTCCACAGTAACAATAAATATGCCCTTTATACAGTTTTAAGTTTGATCATTACAAAATGCATTACTAAAGTGTACACAAGCTAACTAATACCAATTTTTGGATAATTTTGTTATTCTACCGGTCAACTGAGAATATCATTTGGGGGATGATTTCATCACTCAGACTGCGTGTTTGTATGTATCAGGTTCTAATGAGCACGCTCCTTGTGCTTATCTAAGTGGCTCCTTTCCCAGCCCTTAGAAACTGTCTTATCTTAAACTTGTTTTATACAGATGTTGTATGCTGCATTTAATCCTCTGTACTTACCCCAGGTGGAGGGGTGGCAGACAGCTTCTTGCCGATCGGTGGTCTGACCTCTGCATACTCGGGGAGGTTGGTGGTGTGATGACCATACTCAGGCGGGTTAGCCGGCCGCTTACCATAGCTGTTACTGCCTTTAAAGCAAATATGTGTACTCTAATGTATCATGCATAAAGTTACCCCTAGTATAAGCTACACTTCGACTTTTGGATAATTCTGAAAACTATAGAACTTCTGCTACTACTTTAGTATCCTAGATTGCTAGCATTACCTCTTGTATAAGCCACATCCTAGACATATTTGGTATCAAAATAACCTGACTGACTAATGAACTGACTGTGGCTAATACACGAGAACTTACGGTAATAAGCGAGTAAAGTTTGTTCCTGCCCTTACCTAACAGTTGGGAGTTGATTTCACAAAAAATTCTCAAAATGTATGTGTCAGGCAGATACCAAATGCTTATGGTGCACACAATGTTAATGAAATGGGCAATAGATAAATACGTCCATAACATCGCTTTGATAATGGCTTCCCCAAATTTGCTTCAATCATCAAAAACCATCACCCTAAATGTAATGATCACGATTTCTTATAAGGAAGATGGAGGCAGTATTGTAATTCCGGTGCATTCAACGCTCAGTGTTAAATTTAAGCAAGTTAAATTGAATGCTTGATAAACAAATCTCGCCATCTATACTGCCACAGACTCAAAAGAACCTACAAATCATGAAGAAGGAAACAGACCTTGTAATAGATCTGGCTTCAGCGTTTTGCGTGGTGTTGGTGTTGGTTTCGGAGGACCGACTTCGCTGTAGTCTGCACCTGGGTTATCGTTTCCTATAGATATCAACAGAAAAGGCCTTACAATGCTTGACATGGGTTTATTACAAAGATAAAACAGGTTCCTACATCATTTACTGCTGAATGTGTAATATACAAACAAAATGGACTGATTTATATTGTCACCCCTAAATTAGCTTGACATCAATTTTGCATGAAATGACTTAAACCTTAGCAATTAAAGTATGTTGAATGGTACCACTTCCAACTAAAACTAAACGTTTGAAAGTAGCAATATATTATAACTTCTACTCTGGGCACAGCAGTACAAACCATCAGGAATGCGCCATATTAGGCACACACCTGTGATTAACGTTTGATGGAAGGTAACTTAACTAGTCCTCAAGGACCTCTTATGTAATCTTACTGCCTCCATGACAAGGAACTCTATCGGGTTCGACATTGGCATGCTTATGGTCTAATATACGCAAAATCAAGGCTACAGCCCTAAAGTCTCTAATTTGCCAAGTGTATAGTGGATATTGGTTAATTAGAGCTTTACATATTAAATATTGAATTGTAACTAGGCGTATTATTTGGTGTAGGATATTTAAGCAGACCTATTTAACGCTGCCCTTATCACTAGTCTGAAAACAAAGGTGATTAGATAAATATGCCTGTGTGTACCAATTGATATCAACACTGTAAGCTACTGAACTTAAAAATAAATCTGGGTCATAATTCCGTTCCTAAATGATATTGAAGCTATGAAGCATAAAGGCCAGATGGTATTGTCACATCGCATATTTAACTGTAAAATAGTTAAAGCCTGGTTAAGCAATATTGTGGGAAATATCAGCCAGGCCTTGATTTAAGCAAATGATAAAACAAGGCGGCTGTAGCTATTTACCATAATTATTTGACGATGCTGGATCCATGCTGTTTCTGTGAAATTTCCATAATGATTGAAACAAAAAAGTACAAAATTCGCACTTAGACTCTCATTCAGGATGGCTTATTCTCAAAATTCAATTAGGGATTGAAATATTCTAAAATGAGATGCACGAACAAATAGAAGATTTCATTCAAGAAACAACCAAATGAAAAGAAAAGTATCATCAAAGTCGATTAAAGTGAAAGTTGGGTTTACTGTGCCAAAAGTACATCAAGTACACATGTACAAACAACTAATAGTTATTTTACGTTTAAAAAAAGGACATTTGCAACAGCAAATTGTCGAGTTTGATGGACTTAGAAAACATGTATTATTGATAAAATATAGGGAGGTAATCAAAATAGTTTGAGGCCCTATATGTCGGGCGTGTGGGGGAGGGGTAGGGTTGGTACAAGACATGAACGTTTTTGGTAGAATTTCTCAAACAGTCTCCTCTACACTTACACGGGTGAGTCCATTCTGATGTCCCTTTCTGAAAGCAAATATAGAATGCTATTAAACGTACATCTCAATGTCTCTGGCCTCGGATCATGTAGGTACTACATCTCGAGTGAAAGATCCATGTGTAAGTAAACCCCCTTTATCAGGCCACTGCCACATTACCCATCGAAGGTGTTTTACAAGTAAATTACATTTAAGGTCGTCCATTTGATGTAGAACAAAGTAACTTAACTATTTAAATGTGAGGTCTCATCTGATGATTTACACCTCCTTGCCCTTGCTTGAATTAGTTTGTTACTATTAACGGTATTATGTATATAATTAAATAAGAGAACACAGTGATATGTCCACCTACCTGGATGTTTAGGTTTGGCTGATCTCTTCTTCACGACTACAACGACAATGACAACAACTGCAGCAACTACAAGGATCCCGATGACAATACCGATGATCATGGGGGTAGAAGAACCACCAGGATCTCCTCCACCATCTCCATCTCCACCACCAGGTTTACCTGAAAGTAAATACCACTTATCACTGGTATTAAGGATGCAGGTATATTTTTGAATGATTCTATCTAAATTCATCAATAATCTCTTTTTATTAGGTTTTGGTTATTGTTTATATAATATTCCATTCCAAATCGTTCCTCCAGGCTGTATTGGTTTTAATAGTAAAATCGGAAGTGCTGCTTACCTGTGACCCATACGGTCTTAGGTTCTGAGGTTGTTTCCCCTAGGTTGTTCGTCGCAATACACGTGTAGGTACCATTGTCTGTATCCTTCATTTTACGGTTAATGTCATTACCAGAGGGCCAGTCACTAGGTAAACCAATGTCCCTGTGCCAAGTCACAGTCACTTCAGGGTTGGCTTTCACCTTTGTTGTATCACACTTGAAGTTCACTGTGTCACCTTCAGTTAGTGACCCAGGCTCAGGCTCGACAGTCATTGTTGGTTTACCATCAGGAGCATCTAAAATAAATGGGAGAGTGTGAACCTGGTTACGCGAACTTCTCACCACACATGCAGATACAGGTGTTCTACAAGATCGGAGCATTTGCATCAATAGCTGCAACATGCCAGGATAAGTAATCTTAGATTAAAAGTCACCTGGGATCCTTCTAATCTTTAGGAATACTGCATGAATAACACAAAAGCCTTCTTTTTGAATTTGCAATAGTTTATTTATATTTTGTAATTCGACAAAACACAGCTAGTAGGTAGTTGTTAGATAACTAATTGACATGTTTGTCACAAGGTCTAGTGGTTGACCATAGTAAACAAATAGGCAACCTTGCACAAACTCCATGACCTTCAGATCAGACTCTGTGGCAATATCTACTGTCCACAAGGCTCTTCCCAGTAAACCAAAAAACACGTTATACAACGTTATATAATGCTTCTCTGTGGCTCCTTATTCTGGCAAAACGTTAAATCACGTTAGAAACGTTATTTTGATGTAAAAACACGTATTTCTGTTAGCTGGCCTATTTGCTGAAATCTACGTAGAAAATGCGTGCTTCAATCAACTGCATAGAGCACTGTGAATAGTGAAGCTGCATTTGTACATGAGAGCCTCATGATACGTACAGTAAGGGCTGAATCCAACATTATCGGACACCAGGCTCTCTCTGATACCATTCCCAACGGCACAGCTGTAGATCCCAGCATCATTCTTGGTGGTCTTATCTATGGTGTGTTCAGTAGCATTGGGCCAATCAAGTATACCATTGTCCTTAGTCCATGTCACGATGGTGATATTGGGGTTGGCATTTACATTCTCTATGCTACATGTAAACACAACTGGTGCATTCTTTATTGGTGGCTCCTGCTGATCTGCTTTGAAGACCACTTTGCCATAAGGGGGATCTAAAATATAATGAAGCACATTAATAAAGTAAATTCAATTTAGTCCTAATTTGATATCTAATTACCAGCTACTGCAGTGTTGTTTATTGTTAGATGTTAGTGACATATTTTAGATAATGATCTGTTCATGGTATTGGTAAGTTCGACGTCATCATGAGTGCATTGCAGGGTGATTGCCATACTTTTTCTTATCCCTGTTGCTAGTCCCAATTCCCAAAGATAAACACTTATACTTACAATATGGGCTGACATTAAGGACCACATCTCTATGCTCTGAGAAGTCAACATCATTTCCTACTTCACATCCATATGTACCAGTGTGTGTTTCATTTACCCTTGGTATGATGTACACATAATCGTTATGTACTACTTCAGAATCTTTCATCCACCGCACCTTAGATACTGAGGGGTTTGCATCAATGTTCTCTCGACTACAGTTGAATGTCACTTTGTCATTTGTGAGAGGTTTTTCATCATTGACCTCGGCATCTGGAGCTTTTACTGGTTTGTCTGTGAGGGAAAAATCAATTTTCTCAGTTGTGAGAAGAAGAAAACGAAAATCCAGCACATTCTGGCAGTCCTGCCCACAAGCACTATGAAAGCAGAAACGATGATCTTGAAGAATGCAATACCATTTAAAACTTTCTTTTTTATACACTGCCTCTAACTAGTTTCCCTTAGTTATTCAAACCGTAATTAACTGATCAGACCATCATGGGGTAAGCAAGGATTACGACACCCTATTCAATACACAAAGTTACAACATTGCCTGACGAAGGATATCCACATAGATAGATATCATGAAATATTCACAAGGAGGCTTAGTGATAAGTGAAAAAAAGGCCGATTGTTATCCAATTTTGAAAGAACATTTATATATTTCAAGTAATATTGGGCTATTTCAGAGTCGATTTGACAGTCCATGGGTCGATACTGTTGTCCGCTAATGAGTGCTCAAGTTTGCGATTCAATTTCTAGCTACTTTTCAGGCCAAAGTAAAAAAAAAATATCTAAAAAAAGAGAATACGACCTACCCTCCCTAGATTTCAGACTATGTAACCTGAAACACACCTTTTTTTTATACTAATTTACACGGTTGTATGTAACTTGAAACGATCTACATTCAACCTTCAGGTACATGATATTATCTTCATTGAGATGTTTATTATCTCCTTAAGATCCTTATCATGTGTGTATGGCCTTAGCACAAGAAAAACGATGCCGAATACAGAATACAATATAGTACCCAACAGTTCTCCCCTTGCCATACTTCTATAATGCCCCCTTGAAATTTCCCATCCATCCGGACCACCCCCTCCCCCCCTGGTACTACCTTAATTAATGTAGCATATCCTACCTCTCGTAAAGTCTCACCTATGAATCGAACCCTCATACAAGCTGCCCCCCAGCTTGACAGTCTTCTATTAAGTGAATCTTGGGTTTGAATACCATAAAAATATTGTGTATAAGCCTATCTCGCTTACTACTATTAGCCGCACCTCTAACTTTGACAATTCATATAAGCCGCAGAGGGGGTCTGAAAATTGCTCATTTGGTACTGTACCATACTTATAAAAACTCTTGTATAAGCCACACCCTATATAGGCACATTTGGTATCAAGTCCCTTGCGAGGTTTTACTGGATACCTATTTTAGTAAAAATACCTGCATATGCTGCACCCTATAATTATAGGCATGATTGATATCAAATGAAAGTTAGTTCTGATTAGCATAAAGGCCATGGCTTATATGCGCGACAGTGAGGCAATCTTAACCTATTACCTATAATGCACCAGGATCTTCTCGCACAGAATCCTTAACTAACCAGCATGAACTTAGAATGCTAGAATCCAATTAACCCACAAACTGTAATCCTAACCCTAAACCAACATTTCACATAATCTTAAAATGTCAGAGTGTTAAGTTCTGATCCTAAACCCCCGCTTTTTTGTGTTTCTTTTTAATTTCTTTATATTTATTCAAAATATTAGAAGGTCTCCCATGCATTTCCACAAATACCCTGGGAAAAAATGGGGACATGATGTATTAGACCAGCTTACATGATACTTGACACCATAGACAATAGAGGTATTTAGTATAGTGTGTATCGGGACATAGGGTTGCACTATATAGATCAACCTCATGTCCCTACGAGTACTACCATCAACACAGAATTATAACAAATCTGTCGCCAACATGAAATTAAATCCAAATGCCTATACACAATCCGATCTATTGGAACTATTGTTCATAAGTTGCGGCTCCATGCATTAACTCGTCTTCAAATTGGTGCTCTTATCATTGATCTGACTAGAGCAAACTAAATCGGGTGCAAATCAGAAATGCTGGGGCTGAATTCACAAGATCCAACTTATTTGATTGCGCTCAGGGCCATAACCCATTAGCCAATTTGGAGGCATTATCGGCCGACACAAATAGACCTAATGCAGTACTTTGTAGTATACTCTTGTGGATGTATCGGCCGATAATGCATCCAGATCGGCTAATGGGTTATGGCCCACAGTGAGATATCCTGTAGGCCTTTGCTGTTATATATCGATGTCAATGAGAACACACGGCTCGTGTTTACTAACAAATAATACGTTCAAAACTAGCTCTTTTTAGTGTGCTTGCCAGGGCAAACATTGAACCACGATGGCTCATTATTTATTATTAAATAGACTTGCAGTTATACGTTCGATTATCCATATGTATAATTTTGATGTTTACACACAGTTCTTACTGAGTCACAAACAGTTATGCCCCAAATCTTTGGACGAGTTCGCATTGCCCAGTGGATCTCTATCTTTGATGAACAGTAAAATCATATAATTGTCTAGCTGCGACATGGTACTTAGGTCGAGGGACAGTACTGCTGTTGTATTGAGTTGCGCTGACTGTTTACATCTGTTTATACCCCCTAAGGTAAAGACGTGTGTAGCCAATATTTGCATGTATCATCCTTTGTTTGCAGCTTTATCAATATTGTGTAGGGTAGAACGACACGGCGGTCACATATGAGTCCTTTTATTCAACAAGTGGCTTCACAAGGCACAAGTTGCATACTGTGAAAGTATATATTTTTGCGATCTTCGCGGAAATAAAGAAATTCGTGAAAGTTTGATATGCTTAAGTATGGAATAAATACGAGCGAAATTGCCGATTTTCACTCTTCTGCAAACATTTACACCCGTGAAAATAAGCACTTTCACAGTAAAAGGACAAGTATAAAAACAGTGTGATGTTTTTGATTTATCATTTATGTTTTTAATTTAACCATTTATTTCTGCAAAATTACCTCTGTTAGTCCCAAACAAAAAAGCATTGCCATATGTATCATATAGTGAGGTAATACAAGAAAAACAAGAAAAAGAATTCAATAACTGTAGCTTTATTGGACAACTATATCTTTACATAATTACATCAAGGATAAACATCATCTGTGATTTTTATATATCATCACAAACAAGTCTACTGATAGCAAACTCGGGAGACATCGCCCCTTCAAGTGCCATCAACGTTGTACATTGACATGGGTGCTTTGACCCCATTGCAATTAGACTGGCACACATATCGTACACTGTTCTTCAACAGTGAGGAACACCGTAAAACGCATTTGCATTTCCTACATGTCATCGTTGATTGAACCAAATTAAAGTATGCTGCAATTTTAGCAATAGAAATGAACGCACCAAGATATGGAGATAACGGTTAAAAAAAGCGAAAATGATATGTTGTCATAACTGATTCTAACTCAATTTAGCAGATGAGGGACAAGGTATCATTACGTGGTCACTTAACTCAAAATCGACAGGTCGATGAACATGTTTATGGATAAAGAAGCCACTTTTATGGCACAAATCACTCACAAATCACTGTTGGTGAATAAGATATTGTCTCTAAGTTAAACAATATAAACACACAACATGATTGTTTATGGAACTTTGATCAAGATATTTGTAGCATTAATTTTAAAGTAAACTTCCCGGCCTGACAACATTTGTACACAAACATTAGCGTAGTCCCCAGACATGGAAACCTAAGATTGACATATGTATTCTATGTGAAATAAAAGACATGCATCACACCTGCCACCAATACATCATCTACACAAATACCAATATCATTATCTGATTAGATAAGACTGTCAATTATAATTTTCTCTTTTTACAGCCTCTCAAAACATGCCAATAAGTTTCAGTGCAGGTTTTAGAGATTGTTTGGCTGCCAAGTTGTCTAGAGTCCTGGTGGTACAACTATGTAGGGTATGTTCAAAACATCATATTTAGGTTTTATGTTTAGGTCCTATTCAGGAAGGTTAGATTACCAATGATGGACACAAATATACTCTAATCGCTTTGTGAGTGGAATGCTTTGCAGGCTGCAAGGATGGCTCAACATGATACAGTTTGATATAGTTTATTTTATGAATATTTGATAACATAAGGGGGGGGGCTACGAGATTTGTCCAATTCCTTAATATAAAAACATTTAGTAAAGTTGATGATACATCTAAAGCCCCTCACAAGAAGGAAAATGCACACAACGCCATTTATAGCCAAACTCCACAACTTTGGCAAGAAAAACTCTGCGCTTTTTGGAATTGAAGACATTTTGGTGATATGCAGGGATTCCCTGTATATTGCAATTTATTATCGGCCAAATATTCCTGCGAAAGTATGGCGATTTGGTTAGTGTTCAATAACAAAATATTCAGATTTCTTTTTTCTTCAATCCCCCGAAATCTCTGCGGTTTACAATGTTGCAAAGGCATGCTTTATAGGGGGAGGGCACTGCAGATATTTAATAGGATATAACCAACCAAAAAGTATATCATAAAGTAACTCCCCCTATCTACAACCCATAACCATGACCAACCGCAGAGATTTTGCCTATAGTGCAGTCCATAGTGAACCCGTGCTGTTTGGAATATCAACAACATGGCTACCTTGCTGTTGTACCAGAACATAAAGGTGTAAATCATATTGTGGTGTTTGGCTATTGCAGGCTGTACCAGGGTTGGTAAAGTTCTGAGTATTGTCTCATCGATACCACCTTCCTCCAACATTTCCAAACATAACTTGCCAACTAACAAATGCCATAAAGGCTTGTATTAGTCTAACTCGTGTATACTTTGGAGAATCCTATAAGCCTCACAGGGCATTTGATAATGGCGACTTAAGTACTGGAGTATACATCTCAAACTTGCGTATAAATGTCACCCTGCCTTTATCCTGATCATATAAGCTGCACTGGGGATTTGACTTGCCTAAAGTATACTAGTATACTAAGGGGTTTTATGGTACAACATGTATAAATAGTAGCAGATGCATAGTCAAAGTGAGAAACTGAAAGTATCATATTTCTAATGGCTCACCTTCAACTAATGACGCAGTAACATACCTTACAACCCGAAATATACATGGCAGTGGCTAGTTTTTAGCCATGAGTTCAACCATATGTGTAGACTATGATTGACTAACATTTTGAGGTAAATGCATTTTCCCTATATGAACACAAGAACTCTGCACACAACATCATCTGAACACAACATGTGTAGTTGCAGCTAAATCATCAATTGGCACGAACACTTGTATCTCGCTAATAGTTTTAATGATTTCTTTTGTCGTAAAAAGTTGTAAAACATTTTTTGAAATAGGCTCAATTACAAGTAAGGACCATATTTATGACCAGGCATAGATATAAATGCAGTCAACGGTAATTTATGACCCACTGGTTCATCTAAAACACTGGCGCTATGGTCGATCGTTAATAGCCATTATGGAACTGAGGACATGCATCCCTAGTTAATTGGAGCAAAAAAAGGTGATTAAAGAAGATGTATCGCAGCAGTCAACATTATAGATTTGCTCACATCATGTGAGAATAAATGCATGAAACCCTGACAATAAAGACATATAGTCAACAAGATGACTTTTGAGGACCGGGACAAATCCCGGGGCCCCTCTTAAAGATAAGCCACTACCATACCTATTACAAGAAGCGGAACTTAACCTCCCTATTATCTGTACTGTAATTATACAGTTACTGCTAAAAGTTAGTACATCCGATGATTGGGACTCAAAAATAAATTTTCCTAAAATTGAGTCAGAATGTTTGCAAATGACATAATTCCTTTCCTATCTATTCCATTTCCCCTCATTCCCTATCGTTTATCCAATTAGATTTTATCGCTCAATATATGGTCTGAAATAAGATAACTCAATACCACCCACTTGCTGAGCTGTTATTGCCCCTAGGTACCATAAATTATATGGTATCTATGACATCTTTATGTAGGATTTAAAATTTGGTGAAAATCGGATGTAGCCACTTCAAGCCTATTTTCAACACAGACATCTAAACCTGTCTCGATGACAGCATGCACGATCATGGTAGTAGGAGCAGGACGAGCATTCATCCGCAGATCAGCGGCACGTATCTTTTATAACCGCAGACTAGTAGACCGCTGCCACGTACAGAGCTATCCCAAACCCCACCCACATCCCTGCGTTAAGGGGCGGCTGACCAGAAACTGAAAGCAACCAAACAAACCCATTAGTTTGTTTTAAAGCATTTTATTAGATAATCAATCGGACAATTTTAATTTAGATTTTGGCGCTCCAAAACCTCTTCTCTATTGTGAGTGCTATATTACAATTAACAGGAATTTATAAGAGAATACCGAGTGCAGAATCCTGGACTAGTGTTTTTTGTTTACGCTAGAGGATTTCAATATCAAAGCCCATTTCAGATATAGAGTTTCTTTTCTTGAAAGTCATCTAGAATAACTATAGGCCACTAACCTAGATATTGACCACAGCTGCTTATACAAGGGTGAGGGCGTAGTTTAAAGTGCTCTCCAAGTGATTGCATATTCTCTTATTCACCAATAAGGCAATTACCATAATGTCTCATGTATATAGATTCTTTTTATATCCCATGGGGCCTAACCACCTGGTTCATAATCAAAACTATTAAAGGCCAGGCTGCAATTGTTTTAAAGCTAGACCCTAATGCACAGCAGAAATCCCTGGTAAACGTACATGTATCAACATTTTATAGACAAATGCCTACCATGATATATCTTTCTGTTCTATATAAATCACATAATTCGCATTGAGTTTTCTGAGTTGAGTTGAGCTTCAGATATCTTTTTTTTGTTTCAAGGTGTATTATACGATTTGCTTTGTGTTTATAAATACAGTTTTCCTATATCTGATTCCCATCATCCGATTAATGTTAGATCTAGTGGTCTATGACACAGATATGCATACTGTGGTAGTCAGATACCCAAGGTACATATTCAATATTCAACTATTGATCCCCGAATCCTATTGCCGCCTGCTCCTTTTTGAAACAGATACCTATTCAAAACTCAGCAACTATATGTGACCATATGGCACTCCCCGTTTCACAGATCATGTCACATATGTAATTAAACCACCCATCCCCAATAGACAGGTTACACACATAGGCGTCACAGAAACTGTAGACACTCCAGAATGACTGCATTAGAGGGCTGTAAAACTTTGTGCATAGGCCATGGCTAGTATTCAAATCAGATTTTCAGTGCGGCGTATAGAATGGGCCCGAAATCAAGGTATGGCTTATACCCAAGATTTTGCTAAGTGGTATAGGAATAAAGTCACCATCAGACCCACTGTGAGGCTTATAAGATCGGTCCAAAGTCTCATAGGAGTGTTAGGCTTATACACAAGGGCTTACGGTATATGAGAAAATTTGGTTTGCCTAAGATGGCCATGTGTAGGGTCTGTATGTGAGAAAAGTGTGACCTTTCTTGAGGTAGCCCGATATCATCGACTGCTCTTGCAGCTACACAGACTGTCAAACAAACCAAGTCGTAGTGCTGGCCTTTGTTCTAAGAGGGGGAAAACACATGAAAATGTACCTAAGACACAGCATATTGAAAATCAATGTGTCACGAAGGCGCTAGTCCGGAGTATATATATCATAAAAATCTTCTTCATATGGGATATTATTGGACTTACTATATTTCTTGGGAAAAATTTTATGAAGATTTTCAAATAATTTGGCATTTGCTGTAAAGCACCCAAAGTAATTATGAACCTTCTGCAAAGAAAACTATCAATCTAGAACTACAAAACGTTTGGTGGTTTGTATATTCAAACTTTATTAAGATTAGTTAGTTGGTACATCTTTTATCCATACACAAAGTGATAGCAGAATATGTGATTAAAAAAAAAGGTAAAGTTTATTGACACCATGAATCATGCCGGCGCTGACCTATATAGTTGACACATTGAAGGCTCGGTATTATGCACTAACTAAACCCTGGAGTCTTGTCCTAGGTTTAGCAGACAGAGGGATTCAATTCTGGTAGCTTGCTGCTATAGTATACCAATGCAGCAAGAAAGGCGAACTTTATTTTTTAAATTGTATAAAGATTTATTCTTTTTAGAGATTAAACTGCCAAGAATGCAGAAGGACAATTACCTTGTGAATCCGCTTTCATTAAAATATTTGGAAATGTAGCCACTACAGACTGTGTTATGAGCATTCACCTAGAATCAATGTAAATAATCTATATTCGTGAAAGGTCACCTTCTCTTGCCACATCGGTCTACCATATATAAGAAGTATATATAAGTCACCAATTTATATAGAATATTGGGGACACACTGTGCCTCTACATGGATACCAAGATTTCTGGCCGTGTCGCCATGTCGATTTTTAGCAAGAGGCCCGTGAAATTGCGTCGAGTTTTAGGCACATAGAATATATTACGGCCCTATAAAAAGTTCTGTGTCTGTCGATTTCTAAATAGGCCGTGTCGCCCGTGTCAATTTTTACCCATGTAGAGGCACATTGACAACACTATCGTATCGAATCACATTCAATTTTCACATTGTGTGCCATCCGAGTTCCCGCCTGACTTTGTCGGAAGATTGTATCACATGTGAGATGGTGTCAATAAACTTCATTACTCTCCAGAGCTGCATGCATGACTACAAGAGATATAACAATCTAAAACAGTATGCAGCCCGTAAAGTGTTAATGGACGGCAGAGAGGAAGACCTGACCATTATCAGTAAAACTTAGGTCGGATGAGATTACGAGTAATATATATTCAAGCGCGAGATTTAATCTATATTATCACAATATCTCAAGTGTTTGCTGCATGTCTGAATAATCTGATGATAGGCGTATCTTGTATAGTTTGCGTTAACAATTCATATATAAGCAGTGACAAACATTTGCCGGTTATGCATACATTCTATATGATAAAAAAACACATATATACATGTGCATAGACAAGCATAAATGGGATTTATTATATATGTTATAAATGTATACTCTCAAGACGTGTTCATTATCTTCAGACTCTCACCATTCCAACTTCTCAAAATTGATCTCAAAACCATCCAATTAATCAGAACTAATTAATATGGCCACATAACAATAGAAAATCAGTTTCCGAGAAAACCGCTACTTAGAAAATGTTATTGTAGAGTAAAAACACAAAGTACAATGATATGTGACACATTTAAAGGACACCACAATATGTATAAATACGTAAGCTTATGAGATCGTCCTTTGTTCTTTTATTTGCTTGTAGTACCGTATTTGACAAAATAAGCGCACACCCCTGCTAATATCCAAATTCAACTAATATCTACTAAAAGGTGTCTGTAATCTATTTTTAAGCATACTGTGCGCTTATTACGTCGAATACAGTACATTTCTTTCAGCATAACTTATACAATTCAAGATATGTTCGCTTTTGATATCACATTGTGTCGTTTTGTTGATCTTGTGGGTCTTGTTGGTTGAGTTTAGATCGTGTCACCCTAGTCCTGCAAAAGCAAACAATGTGTATAAATTACCTTATTTAAACGTCCTTAAGGCGTAACAATATGAAGTATACATCTGTATTCATAGCGAATGACACCAGGTAGCCCAGACCTAGTTAACACTGTTTGCTTTACTTCGACTAACCTGCTTTTACTGTTATCATTAGATCATTGATAAATTGTTCAAGGTCCAGTTTTTGATGAAGTTACCTGAGGGCTCATTCAGAACAACTGACGTGGTCGTAGGGAACTGGTGACGTGACGAAACCTGTTTGACTACCACTAGTAAAAACTCTTTCAGAAGATGGAATAGTCAGAAAATATAATTGGACATATTTGCCTTTTTTGTATAGTATATAGTATATGCCCTATATATAAAGTGTATAGTTTATATTCTGAAATGGCCTCAGAAATCATTTGACGACCATTTGGGATCCATACATTTGACATGGTCGTCAAGACCAATAATTTCCCAAGTGACAAGTTTTGACGAAAATCAAATTATGACGACTGACGAGTGCATTCCGAAAGACCCTCCAGGTCAAGTAATCTTTCAATATCGATACAATTTTAATGTTGAAATGCATTTTTTTTAAATCCATTGTTGCATGCTGCCCCTTTTTCTTCATGGAATGTTCCGCTGATTATGAAATATGCTTAAATCACTATCTCCCTCTTCTTAGTTTTATCCAATGAAAACTTATATTATTGACCCAACTTAAACATTTAAAAAGTGCACCTATTTACCGTCACGCCTTCCTCACAGCATGGACATGAGAACTTGTCACGAGAGCAGCATCCACCGTTATGGCAGTTGGTGCAGGAAGGACAGTCAGTGGATGACCAGCAGCACGCGGCTTTATGACTGCAGACTAGGAGACCCGCCACTGTACAGGCAGCCGCTGCCACGGCCAGAGCAACGCCGATCCCTACCCACATACCTATATTGGAAGGCGCTAAAAACAATAGAACAAAGCTATTAAGCATAAGTTGGTAGATGACCATTAAAAGGAATAAAAGAATATCATTCCACATTCCAGGAACAGCGTGTTTTTTTTTATACAATCTGAAGATTTCACTAAAGGTATCATTGCGGACATTGCGAAATATCTCAGACTTTGGAAATACATCTAGAGAAAGTATAGGTTACTAACCTAGATATCAGCTGCAGTTGCATAGAGATAGACGAAGCGGGAGTTTCTAAAACGCCGTCCAGTGGATCAGGTATTCTTTTATTCTCCAATAAGCTGTACTATCCTTAAGCTATGTCGAACATTGCTCAACATATGTCCGGGAAGTGTTCATAACAAATTCTGCTATCATTTAGTAATAGGGAGATTGCCTGGAGCTAACCATCTACTTATGCTGTTATGCTACAGTCATGAGTATATTACATGTCTGCTGCATAATCTTCCATAGGCAAAATAGCGTTCGAGACCTAAGACTACCTCATGGAGAAAGTGTCAAATGAAACAACTGGAATTGAAAGGAGTTAATAATAGGTTGTAGCATGAGGTTCCCAAATCCAAAATCCCTTATTTGACTCATCCCCAAACTGACCCAGCACTTATCACACATACCTCTCCTACAGTCTATTGTATAGTTTATTTTCCTGCCAAATTATCATTAAATATTTTAAATTACCAACAAGCATGAACAAGTTTACACATCGTTCCTATCAGTGTATTAGCTCTCAGCTACATTCACCCTTAAAGAATTGAAAGAATTAAGTTAAAAATGTACTCACATGTTACATCTATTTTTAAATCCTCTGATGATGCTGGTGTTCCAAGTCCAGGTTCGGGTGTGACAGTACAAGTTATTGTCTTGACATCCTTGTCCTTATCATCAAGTTTATGTGTCACAGACAGGGTGTATCTCTTTGCATCATCTTCCCCGTCAATGCTGTGCTCTTTAAATGTTGGTTTGATATCCGGCCGGTCACCCCATTTCATTGTGAACTGACCTTCTGATATGTTTGGGAAGAGCCGTTTCACAGCACAATCAACTGTGATCTCTTGCCCGAGCACCTCACTGCCACTCTTCTCAATGCTGACGTCTGGTTGAACTGCATTACATTAACATGTATTTACATAAGTTATGGGACAGCCGCAATCACGATAACAATAAACAAGGGTCTATTTCTGAATGGCATTGTAGCTTTTACAATGGCCACTCTCTGCTAGGCCATATACACAATCGCATATGTACAGCCCATGGGATAGTTGGCATAACCGTTCCAACTGTATAATATCTAAAAGAGTTATCTAAAGAAGAAAATCTAGTTAATTGTGGGATTATTAGTGATTATCAAAAGTGGCATTGTCGATGACACCAATTTCTGTATCATTTTAAAACCAAATGCTAAACATGACTAGCATGCCTACCTTTGAATGCCCACGGTCTAAATTAAAGATGGGTAAGGGGCAAATTGGGGATGGGTTTTTATTTTTCAGTTTTTCAACATAATTGTGTTCATAACGTACATATAAATATGTGTGTAGCTTTTTGAATCATTCTGATACTTGTAAGTGCATAAATTCAAGGTGAGAGGGCCTGTTGTTGTAATAGAGTGGGGTCGCCCAACCTATTCTGACATGGTTTTCTCTCTATTCTATGCATTTCTAAGTATCAGTAGACTTTAAAAGTTTACACACACATTTGTATAGGCATTACGAATACAAATACATTGTGTAATTGAAAAATTAAAATTGGCTCCAAATTAGCTCCTAACCCATCTTTAAACAATGTGTGCATAATAGCTGGGAGTGGCTTTATTTTGACAAGACCCAATACGATATCTTGGAGACAAGATGTCATAGAGTTAGAGGTATTTATAATTTGGGTATTAATATAAGTGAAAATGTCACCAGAACTAAAGATTCACACTTACTATATACTTGCAGTACTTGGTGATTAAACACAGTATCACCACTTCCATTCAGAGATTCGCAGGTAAAGTAACCATCATCAGCAAGTTGAACCTTTCCTATAACCAGGGCTCCATCAGCATTGACTGACATGCCTGGGCGTGCAGCCTTAGGTAACCAGTCACCACTAAAATATCTGAATAAGCCGTCAGTCGGTGGCTGATTATCTTTATCAAATTTGCCTTCATGCCACTCTGCTGCATCTCTAACCACGCCAATGAAAGGCATTGTAGCTGTCGTCTTTTCCTCAGTTGGGAAGTTTGCACCTACATGAAACACCAAAAAAGCATCACACAGTTATAATGATAATAAAAAGAAATGCTTGTTTTTCTTCTTTGAAGGCACAGTATCATGTTTCAGGGTTCACGCTAGCCATTCGCCACTTGTTGAAATTTAATCTGGCGAACTTCGCCCCTATTGGATTTGCCAGACTGGCGGATTCTACCAGAGATCTCATGGAAGACTATTTGCTAAAATCAAGAGATTAACAGCAGTTTGAGTTACTAAGATCCTGAAATTTTGTTTAAACAAAAAGGAAATTAGAAGTAAAATCATTTCATTCATCCTCCATGGCTGGCGAATTCGATCTCCATACAATTCCAGTGTCCCTCCCCAGTGGGCACAAAATTCAGTTCAATGTTGAATCAACGTTGCATAAACATTGGATCAACATTTACAAACATTTATCAATGTTGATTCAATGTTCTGTGCCCAGTGGGTCTGACTATTACCTACCCCTGTAAATTATCCACTTCCCCAAGTTGCTAGTATTAGAGACTTCAATATATCCAAAAGAATATTAGTTAAATCTGATAGAAATAGCTAGGCATTATAGAAAATTCATGTCATGAAGATGGAGAAATACATATGATCTAAATATTTTGGAACAGTAAATCCAACTATATCAAAGCCACCATTCACAATAAGATTACAGTGACCAATATAAAAAAAAATGCCCCGAGAAGGTCCTTCCAGTCTGGTTAGCCACTCTACGGTTATGATTTGCAGCAGGCTGGCGTTAAAGTTAGTATATCTGATGTGTGGGACGAAAAAATTGATTGCCCTAAGAATTAGTCAGAATGTTCACAGATGAAATGTTTGACTTCCTAGCTGTTCCGTTCCCCCTAATTCCTTCCAATATTGCTGTAACTCAATTCTATTGACCAATATTTGGTCATTTTGGAATAAAAGCATGCACGCTTTTATTCTTCCCATTGGAAATGAACTAGAAAAGCCTATGGCTTGGACACATTGGATCCCTTTGTGACCCATTAACACATATTGATGACATTTGATAAACCTTTATGCTCTAAATATTATACTTTTACAGTGTTTGGAATACATTCTCAAGTAAGATTTAGAATCTGAAAAAGAAATCGGATATACCCACTTTAACACCACAACCAGTTTTACCTGAGTTCAGACTGCAAAAGTAATCTGTTAAAGACCCGGATTGTGTTAACATACAGGAAAAATGTGGGTTTTTTCGTTGCAGAACAAGGCCTGCATAGAGACAAAGAGGTAGTGTCTTTTTTTCGTTTAATCTTGAAAAATTCCCCTGGGGGATCACTCACAAAAGTACCACAGAATGAGCCAATTAAAAAAAAAAATTATGGTCATTAGAATTCTGCTAGGTACATCAAGAGACCCCCACCCCTCCAACAGATTCACACAATTAAACCCCCCAGCCCCCCCCCATTTTCCGCTGATAGGGGTTGCTTTCAGCCTAATTTCCCAAGCAATAAGGTGTCAAATTTCGTTTTGTACTTTCTCTTCATTTCAATCTGGTGAATTCGTTATCAATCTGGCTAATCAATTTTTTCACAAATTCTCCAGATTGGCTAATCCATAAAATGTCCTAGCACTAACCCAGTGATAACATTTTATATATACCTGCATTTACATGTTTTGTTTACGCATGGTTAATTAAGAAAGGTTCTGTGAAGTTTCGTATGGCACTAGATTATGTGTAACACTGTGACGAAAATGATCTTTCATAAATCTTGACTGAGGCACATACTACCCAAATTAGGTTCAACTTGGCAACGAATCGATATATGTAATTGAAAGTGTATATTATCCTTACATTGCACAGTGATTTTCGTGAGTAGTGGAGTCATTTTAAGGAAAGTAAGGTAAAATCACAGTTCATGGCAGAAGAATTTAATAAATTGTAATCCTGAGGAGTAAAACTTGTTTCACCACTGTTTGATGGCCATATAGCTATAGTTTATCATAGTGTAGGGGTTGTGAAAGTATGAAGCTAACACAGGTTCCGATTCGGCTGGAATGCAACAGGTTTTTATTCAGTCTCAAGATCTCTCTATGTTCTCATACAAACACGGCCTCAAAGGTAGGATTCAGTATCATACAGGTTATCAACAGACAAGGTTCAAAGTGTACAGGTAGCATTCTAGCTAGTTCGAAGTAAGCAGAACTGGATGATCTGGTGCTGAGCTGGTGCAAGAGCCAGAGAGTGGGAGGGGTGTAGGTGCCCCATGGTTGAAAGTATCAAAGGTATCTAAGGGTGTGGGTCTGAGTTCGTCCTGGGATGAACTCCCAGAGGTGGCCAACCTCTGCCTCTTATATACCCGGAGAACGGACCAAGCAGTGTGGACGGGGCACTCCACCGGCGCACCATCTGGAGTGCCCCGCTTGGCACCTCTACTGGATAACAGAACAGGGACATGGCGTAGGTGTTGCCACCTAGTGTTCAACTGAGGCCATTCCCGCCCTGACTCCAGGAACCCCTGTTTTCACGTATTATTCGTGCCCCTACATCAGTTTAGGCAAAAGAGATGATTTTCTGCCATAATATTTTGAGCCAGTAGCATTGCCCCACTCGGTCTGGTATCGCCAAACATCATCATTGAGTTTCACTTATTCAATCAGAATCTCTAAGACTACTTGTTTTCCCTTTGACTGTTTGGCGTTCAGGGGTATAGTGCATTCTACACAGCAAGCTGGTGTGCATCCCTGACTTGCGTCTTTTTCAAAAAACAGGAGCTGTCTCTCTATTTTCTCTGGCAAGACGCTGGCTCTATCAAGCCGCTGGCATAGAGCCAGCGTCTTTTTATCTCCCAGCCCAAGGGCCAGGCGACTTGGGGGGAGGTAAGGCGTCTTTTATGGTCTCCCCAAAGGACAGTTCCCCAGGAGGGATTACTACAAACCTATATCAATTAAAGGGACCTGCCCACTTTCGCAGTGTAGAAGGGAAAGAGGACCCATGCCGAGGATGCCCTCCAAGAACGCACACCTACCCGTATTGTGAAGCACGCTTAAGGCTTTCATATGCTGGGTATGATGAACGTAAAACTTAACATATGGACATTACTGGGTCTATACACACACCCGTGTGAGGTGGAGGGGCATGCTTGTGGTGCTTCAATACTAATTATTGCATGGCTTTCTGATCCCTGGGATTGACGACTTATGAGCGGCACTATACATACATAATATAGATACAATACAATACGAAACTCACCAGATACAACATCAAGGCAACACACAGAGGTAAATATCAAGTATATCAACTTCATCCCAGTCATTGTGTATCGTAATCCAGTCTGTTCCACTGCGGTACTCCCTCACTACTGAGACACACCACTATACTACTGCTGATATCTTCTAAAAGAGGAGAGGTTCCTGATAACGGGAACTAGTGAGTGGAGGCTGTGAGGCCCCTAACTTAGAAACTACCCCTATCTCCCAAAATGCTCCTTTTTATTAGTTAGGGGCCATATCTCTAAAAACTGTTTTACAGATAGGGCATAGGTCAGAGCCCTAACTTACAGACCAATTTGCTGGGTCTCCATATTGCAAATTCATTGGAACTTTATCAATGAAAGTTATCAAAGTAAGAATTGGAATTCATATTAAAGTGAATCGTCCCTAATAGTGCCAGGATCATCAGGTTATCTTTCGTTGCAAATCAAGATTGTTCTAACCTTTCAAAGGCACACTGTTAGAAGTAAGTACTGTACACCTACAGCAAAAGTTGCTGGCAACTTTTGTACCAGTAGATTTTGTTGTATGTGTACAGCAACTGACTTGCTGTAAATTTGCATCAATTTCTACTGTAAATTTACAGCAACTTCTACTGTTCATCTACAGCAAAAGTTGCTGGCAACTTTTGTTCCAGTTGATTTTGCTGTACATTTACAGCAACTGGGTGCTGTAAAGTTGTAGCAACTTCTACTTTAGGTTTCATACTTTCCTGCATAATAGTTCAATCTCAGCTGGGATAATACACACTACACAATGTAATGGTATAATCCTGCTTCAATACAGCTGGGCTGTATGTGATACCAGCTTGGCACTTAAGCATATAACTTTTTCCAATCATGTGGTGTCTATTATATACTTTTGCTGTTTGTTTTTGTATTATTCAACACAATTATGCAAATATCAATACACTTTATGATAACTGCATTCTCTCTCATCCGTTCTTATTTTACAATGTCTTGAGAGTTTGTGACGCTTAATTTGACTCGGGAAAGGGTTGGGTGTAATAATTACTACAGAAATGGTCTACTGCTGCCATCTAGTGGCAGAAATCTACAGCACAATGTACTGTAAATATACAGCAATATTGTAGGAGACCCAAATTACAGAACATAGTGCTGTAATTTTACAGCAAATAGTGCTGTAATACCAACTACAGCAAAAAGTGCTGTAAATGTACAGCACATTGTGCTGTTTAAATACAGTAACTTTTTACAGTGCATGTCATAATGATTCAATTATGCTGATGGTAAAATGATAAATAATTAGGTCATCAATCAATAATTATGTCAGGCATACTTCGTTGCCAATCAAGGTTTTCCTGACATTTTCAATGTATATCATGAGAATGTGACCATATTCGTTCATATTTGGTGTTTAATCAATGTAGCATTTTGATAAGTCACACATCTTTGCAATTAAACTTTCAAGCCACTACAGTAGTAACTGTTTTGTATAATTTGAGCAATTCTTGGGTTTTCAAATCAGAGCAATAATTTCTCGACATTTTTTAGTGAATAGTACAAAACCTCCTTATAGTTTAGAGCTTTTTTCTTCTGGCCACTAGGGACCAAACGCTTGAGACTGAAGTCAAACTCACTTTCGCCAACTGAAGACACACTTGAACTGTCTGATGAGTCCTCATCACTCTCCTGCTTCTTCTTGGACCTTTTGGACTTGTGACGCTTGGCCTTGACCTGCTTCTTGTGCTTAACCTTCCTCCTGTCCTTCTCCTTCTCCTTCTCCTCGGTCTTGACCTTCCCCGGAGGCTTCTTTTTGACCACCTGGGTGTCCTCTTCAACAGCTACACTCTCCCCCTGAGTCCACATCTTCCTCACTAACCCCAGATATCCCTCCTTGAGAGGCACCTCCCTGTGACTCCTTTAATACGCTGCTGTTGTCTGGCATCATTCTTAATAGCCTCATTAATCATATTGTCTCTCTGTTTCGCCTGAACCATCACTTCTTCATCACATTCTTCGGCATAAACCTCCAACTTGACCTTCTTCATCTCTGCTACTACCGTCTGGCACCGTACACTAGCTAACTCTGCTCTCAACCGGGCAATCTCTTGAACCCCCTCATAGTCAGCCAGCTTAGCCTTCTCCACCTCAAGTTCATCATGCAACGATTTTATCACCGCAGCCGTAGCCCTACGAGCCCTTTCTTCATCATAATTATCTAGACATGATGAGCCTCGAAAAACACTTCCTTATAGGCCGTTTTTTGAGCTACCATCATTGCACAAACCTCCCTTTGTATCAACTTGAGCTGGTACTCCATGTCCACCTCCACCAGTGGCTTTAGTTCCACCCAGAATTGCCTCCTTCTGCGAATCAAGTGGTTGGGCTCCGTCTCTACCCTCCCTGACACTCGTACCAACATCATTTGGGTAACATAATTTGTCTCCATGATCGGCAGACTTGACCTCAGTCGACAACCCTGTACAAGACCGACAAAGCTGACTTTTAGGATTCGACCTTCCGTCAAATTGTTCATCGCAAATAGCACAAATTGGCATAACACGTGGCTTTGTTTATGTTTTGACGGTTAGTTCTCACTTGAAACACAAGATGGCGTCTTGAAATCCACCGGTGTCCGCTTCAATTCCAAATAAGACCGTTAAATTAGACTGACAACTTTCTTCTTCTTACAGCCCTTACACAACACCTTCATGCACTTCCTTAACCGTTTCCAAGCAGCAATTCGCCTTAATTCAGACAAAATTACACCCATTAAAGCGCTGGTAACTGTACTCTCGGAGCTCTGGCCTGAAATGGCCTGTCAACCCGAGCAAGTCCTTAGTTTGCGCATGCGCCAACAATGTTACCCAGTGGTTCTGGCCACTCACTCGTAGAGAGATTATATCTATTAAACCTTTACATGTTTCCTGGTACATAATCAATGTAGCATTTTGATAAGTCACACATCTTTGCAATTAAACTTTCAAGCCACTACAGTAGTAACTGTTTTGTATAATTTAAGCAGGGGTTTTCTAATCAAAGCATAAGACATGATGGAATTTGATATACCATGCTACAGGGGAAGTACCCAATGGGACACTAAACTAATTAGAATAAATTAATCTTAATAACCTAGTACTTCATAACCATGTTCCTAATACGTCAAGTTTGATTTCATCAAACATTATACTGATCTACTAAAGAAAAAAGTTATGAAGGGATACTGTATTCTAGTTCACATAAATGAAGCTACTTTCTTGATGATATAACGCTAGGCTATCTTTATGTAAGGTAGGTATTTTATGAAATCGGGACTTTTCGTGCCCCTATCTTTTTTAATTCTTTTGTGAGATAGGGGCTGTTTACAAGTGGCCCCTATCTGACAAAGAATTCTGAGATAGGGTTTGTTTGTAAGATAGGGGCTGCAAGTAGCTACGCCAATTGGTGGTGCTTATCAGTTGGATGTGTTGGCCTACTGAACACACACACACAGATGGGCCGTTTTTTACTCAACAATGCGGGGGTACCCCCTCATTATTTCCCTTATTGTGAGTCCCTATTACATCTCATTCTTTAAGCAGTGCATGGGTCAATTAGGAAACATATATAGGTACAACCTAATACCCACCATGTTTTAATAGATCAACCATGCCCGAAGTTGTGATTATGTAAAAAAAATATTCTTACAAATCATCTTTTTTTTCAGAATATTTACCCTGCGCACATTTTCTCATATACACATGAGAAAGATAGCATAAATACCTATCCATTCATGCCTGTATTATATGCCTAAGTTTATCTTAAGAGCCGCAGATTAGCACATTTGTGAAGGTATGCTTCCTCACTTTTGGAGCCCGTCTCAAGTGCATTTGGACCCCCAGGTCCCTCAGCCACACACCCGTGTCCAAGCCCGTGTCCAAGCCCCGCGGACTAGCCCATGGAAAAGCTGTGAAAGCTATGGTTGCAGTGGCACCTTGGAGGGGGTCCGTGCCACAACGGCCATTCTATAGTAGCTTTCCTCCAATTGAATGCCATTTTTTCTGGTGAATAATCTCGAATTCTGTTGGTTGTAGACATGCTAGACACAAAGTAAGAACAGTTTAGTCATTCTTACGGCATGGCGCATCCATACAAATAAAAATTATAACGATATGATATTTTAAAAAAATCTCTGTGGTAATGCTACTGCAAGTGGTCCCTATCTTACAAACGGCCCTCTTACAAAACTTTGTAGGATAAGTGCAGTCTGTAAGATAGAGGCCTCACAGGGGTTCTGTTTGTGTGTCGCCATAGCGGTGTAGTGGATGTCAACCTGAACTGGTTACGTATTTTTTGTAAAATGTCAAATATTTATCGTTTTTACTAGCATTTTAGCATAGGTTGTATAGGGGGTGGAGTATAAGCTAGAAAACCTCCTTGGACCTGTAGTATTTGCTGTAAAACCTCCTCGGCTACGCCTCGGAGGTTTTACAGCAAATACTACAGGTCCGCGGAGGTTTTCCATCACATATCCTCCTTCTAGTATATTGGATATTACTAAGACAAAGGTTCCGTACATACATTTTTTTTAAACACATCCTGTATTACCCTTTTTGGGATATTAGGTTATATAACATTTTGCACATGCATCAGACAAAGTAGTTGATATAACTTAGCCCTATATTCTGAATCGGGAGCTGTATAGTATATTAGTGGTTAGGAAGGGTATCGTGTGCTACTGGGGGCCATCTTGTAGGACTGACATCTCTCTATGTCCACCAACTCCATATATAGAACTGTAGTCCATATACAACACTTCATTCAGCACAGGTTAGAAATATGAAACACATGCTTACAGACTGGCTCATAGTCGCACTATACAGGTTGAAGCCGTACCCACTATTCTAGTACGGCCTAAGTGTGCTGTACATGTGCTCGCCATCTAGGGCATACTAGTATAATGGCCTGAGCACCAGCATCAGTGTATAGAAGCATTTATACAATATTTCTCTTATATTCCCAATGTGCTATATATCATGTGTGGTAGTATTGGAAAGAGGAGATTCCAACCTATGAACTGGCCGATTTACAAGCTACAATCTTTTATATTAGTTCAGATATCATGCATTGAACAAGACACATTCATGAAATAATCTCATTTACACCCAGCAAAATCCATTTCCGATTTTTCTGATAGATTTTGCTGATGAAAATATTCTGACAGGTTAGTAGCATAGATACTGATCTATCACTCTACGTTTTGTTTCTTTGTCCTAATGGAAAGGTAAGGTCATAAATTGGTAAAATCATGAGAGAATATGGGCTTCTCTTCCCAATTCATGACCCCCAGTGTTGGTATAGACCCATTGTTCTATGAGTACACATGAAGTATTGCCACCCTTCATGGGGGTCAGTAATTTAGTACAGCCACATGGTCATGGTCTAATGGTCACACAAAATGTACCAAATAAATGGTGCGCCCTAGAACCATGCACAGTACTAGTATATTGGTACAGTCTGGTTGCATAGACTGTACTAATATAGTGGTGCGTACCAATAACCTACACTGCATGAAATATCTGATATAAGTTCATTTAAGTTTTCCCTAAAAGTCATTATATATGCTTAAATGTCGTAGATAAGTACCTTTAATGACCTTTAATTGACCTTGCCGGGAAGACTTAAATGTCAAAGCTTTCACATTTAAGCACATTTTGGTATACCAAATTGACTATTTTGGTATATCTAAGCAAATTTAAGTTGACCAAAATGCACCAAAATATTTACCTAAAGGTGATTTTAGGTGATTAAACTAAATGTCAAGGCCATGGAAAATTTACTTAAATGTGATTAAACCAAATGTCAAGACCATGGGAAATTTACTTAAATGTGATTAAACCAAATGTCAAGACCATGAGAATCTACTTAAATGTGATTAAATCAAATGTCAACATTCAGGTGCTGCTCACCAAAAATTCACATTTAAGCATTTTTAATGACCTTTACATGACCTTTTAACGGATATTGCCATTTTCTTAAGTGTCATTGATATAACAAAATCTGCTTATTTTTGGGGGAGGAAGGGGGTATTCATTCATCAGTTTCATCATTTTAATGGCAGCCTCAGCTGCTGGGGTTGCACCCCCAGGGAGGCCGGGGCAGCCCCCAGGGAGGCCGGGATAGGCCCCAGGAAGGCCGGGGTAGGCCCCAGGAAGGCCGGGGTAGGCCCCAGGGAGGCCGGGGAAGGCCCCAGGGTGGCGGGTGCAGGCCCCAGGGAGGCCGGTGCAGGCCCCAGGAAGGCCGGGGTAGGCCCCAGGGCGGCTGGGGAAGGCCCAAGGGTGGCCGGTGCAGGCCCCAGGAAGGCCGGGGTAGGCTCCAGGGAGGCCGGGGTAGGCCCCAGGGAGGCCGGGGAAGGCCCCAGGGAGGCCGGTGCAGGCCCCAGGGAGGCCGGTGCAGGCCCCAGGAAGGCCGGAGTAGGCCCCAGGGCTGCTGGGGAAGGCCCCAGGGAGGCCGGGGCAGTCCCCGTCTCCTGCTGTAACCTTTTCCTGTAGGAAATAGAAATATATACATATAACTTATTTCATACACTCAGATAATTAGTATCTTGGGTTGTACCGCTATAGAAGCCCTCAGAATAATGTACAATAATGGGAAGAGGGTCCCTAATCCCCTAACCCTACCTCCCCTGGTTAGGATCACGAGTTGTACCACTAGATGCCTTCATATTAATATATCATAATGGGAGGAGTGTCTCTAAATCCCCTGGTTAGTACCACGAGTTATACTCCACTAGAATACTTCAAAGTTAAATATAATAACGGGAAGAGAGGTCCATCTGCAAATAAAGGAAAAGGAAATTAATAACATGTTTATCTTGAGTTGGTTTAAATGATATATGTTTATAAATACAAATATAATTCAAACTCATAATGTATAAGGGTGTTTCATCAGTACAGATGAGATAGTCTTCCCTCAGGTATTATGATACATGCATGTACCTAATTCTAATATAAACTATTATATTATTGTATTACCTACCTGTAACAAAACAATACTACATATATTACATGTGTATCATGTAAGCATGTGTCCTTTTCCATGTCCAACCGCCTACAACCCACTCACTCCTGCTACTGTGTTCCTATTGGCTGTATTTATAATTTATATAGGTCACATATGTGCTACATGTATGTGGCCCACAGCTTGGGGTAAGCATGGAGCCACAGGTCTATACATAGAAACCGTTATGACACCTCCCATTGTTTCAACTGTAGCAGTGACAGTGTGGCGGTCTGCTAGGGGTGCTGTTAGGGGTTAGGCCTAATATATAAGGGAGTGGGGGAGGGTGGGGGGATATGGTGGTCAACAATGCCCACTATTATACATGTGGGCTAAGGCATAACCCATATGATATGATATTAAATTACCCCTCTAGATGCGAACAAATTCATGTATAGTAACGGGATCACGGGTTGTACCCCTCTAAATGTCTTTAGAATGCTGTATAATACCGGGTTTAGGGTGCCCCAACTCCCCTGGTTAATATCACGGGTTGTACCCCTCTAGATGTCTTTAGAATGCTGTATAATACCGGGTTTAGGGTGCCCCAACTCCCCTGGTTAGTATCACGGGTTGTACCCCTCTAGATGTCTTTAGAATGCTGTATAATACCGGGTTTAGGGTGCCCCAACTCCCCTGGTTAGTATCACGGGTTGTACCCCTCTAGATGTCTTTAGAATGCTGTATAATACCGAGATTAGGGTGCCCTAACTACCCTGCTTAGTATCACGGGTTGCAACCCTCTACATGAAAACCATAAGTGGTCATGTATTGGATTGATTTAGGAGATGAACAGATGTAGCTCTGGTGATTACATGTGTCACGGGTGTCACCCCTCCAAGGGCCTTAAAAATAATGTATGATAACGCAATGATGATACCCTAACCTTCCACGGCTAGCATCACAGGTTACTTAATGCCATATGACATTTCCCATAGATTGAAGGGAAACCTCAAGTCCCTGGATATGTCAAATGAGATTTCTGGAAAATTTTAATTTACCTAAAATTTCCTGGAAATATTATAAAAGATTTCCCATGAATTAAGTGTGAACTTAAATTTACCGGAAATGTCATATGACATTCCCAGCGAATTTAAGGTCATCTTAAATTTACTGGAAATGTCATATGACATTTCCGGTGAATTTAGGGTGAGCCTACATTTACCGGAAACGTCATATGACATTGCCATGACATTTCCTGGTTGTTTAAGCAGACCTTAAGGACTCTCAGCACCCATATTGCACTAAAACGGTTATGAGAGTTTAATTCCAAGTATATGTGTTACACCTCTACATATTATACATCATTTGAACCATCTATAATACTTTTATCAAATTCCTTCCATTATTTGGAATTTTCGTCACTGTGGAATGTGAATGGAGCAAAAACGTTCCTTTTCATCTTCTTTTCATTTCAACATCGTTATGGGATGGAAAATGGACATAATTCTTACGTTTAACTATTTTAAACGGATATTGACGTCAATACCTGGGGTCCTTTTTTTTCTTTTCTTGATATTCCAATTATTAAGGCCTACACAGCTCTTCAAAGTTGCATAGTTACTAAAAAATGGTAAAAATGGCTATTTACCCCTATTATCACCCACTTTTTAGCTAACTATGCAACTTTGAAGAGCTGTGTAGGCCTTAATAATTGGAATATCAGGAAAAGAGAAAAAAGGACCCCAGGTATAGACATGAATTTTAGTTTTCAATTGAGAAATTCAAGAATTTTGTCCAATTTCCATCCCATGATGCTGTTGGAAAAAAAAAAGGCTGAAAATGGAACGTTTTTGTTCCATCCACATTCCATGGCTACTAAAATGAGAAATAATCGAAGGAATTTGATAAAGCTATTATAGTTCAATTGATGTATAATATGTACAGGTTTAACACATTTCCTTGGAAGTATACCCCTCAAACTGTTTTAGTGCGATTTGGGTGCTGAGAGTCCTTAAATATACTTAAACAGGAGTTTTCGTGCAGTGCTAGTCATGTTCCCCTACCTGCTATATATATATATATATACATATATATATATATATATATATATAGATATAGATATATATATAGATATACATAGATATAGATATAGATATAGATATATTTATATATATTTATATATATATAAATATATATAGGGCTGAGTCTCACGACCTCGGGCCAATATTTTTGTCTCTGACCGGGTGCCATCTCTGACCAGGTGCCATCTCTGACCGGGAGCCACAGGTCTATACATAGAAACCGTTATGACACCTCCCATTGTTTCAACTGTAGCAGTGACAGTGTGGCGGTCTGCTAGGGGTGCTGTTAGGGGTTAGGCCTAATATATAAGGGAGTGGGGGAGGGTGGGGGGATATGGTGGTCAACAATGCCCACTATTATACATGTGGGCTAAGGCATAACCCATATGATATGATATTAAATTACCCCTCTAGATGCGAACAAATTCATGTATAGTAACGGGATCACGGGTTGTACCCCTCTAAATGTCTTTAGAATGCTGTATAATACCGGGTTTAGGGTGCCCCAACTCCCCTGGTTAATATCACGGGTTGTACCCCTCTAGATGTCTTTAGAATGCTGTATAATACCGGGTTTAGGGTGCCCCAACTCCCCTGGTTAGTATCACGGGTTGTACCCCTCTAGATGTCTTTAGAATGCTGTATAATACCGGGTTTAGGGTGCCCCAACTCCCCTGGTTAGTATCACGGGTTGTACCCCTCTAGATGTCTTTAGAATGCTGTATAATACCGAGATTAGGGTGCCCTAACTACCCTGCTTAGTATCACGGGTTGCAACCCTCTACATGAAAACCATAAGTGGTCATGTATTGGATTGATTTAGGAGATGAACAGATGTAGCTCTGGTGATTACATGTGTCACGGGTGTCACCCCTCCAAGGGCCTTAAAAATAATGTATGATAACGCAATGATGATACCCTAACCTTCCACGGCTAGCATCACAGGTTACTTAATGCCATATGACATTTCCCATAGATTGAAGGGAAACCTCAAGTCCCTGGATATGTCAAATGAGATTTCTGGAAAATTTTAATTTACCTAAAATTTCCTGGAAATATTATAAAAGATTTCCCATGAATTAAGTGTGAACTTAAATTTACCGGAAATGTCATATGACATTCCCAGCGAATTTAAGGTCATCTTAAATTTACTGGAAATGTCATATGACATTTCCGGTGAATTTAGGGTGAGCCTACATTTACCGGAAACGTCATATGACATTGCCATGACATTTCCTGGTTGTTTAAGCAGACCTTAAGGACTCTCAGCACCCATATTGCACTAAAACGGTTATGAGGGTTTAATTCCAAGTACATGTGTTACACCTCTACATATTATACATCATTTGAACCATCTATAATACTTTTATCAAATTCCTTCCATTATTTGGAATTTTCGTCACTGTGGAATGTGAATGGAGCAAAAACGTTCCTTTTCATCTTCTTTTCATTTCAACATCGTTATGAGATGGAAAATGGACATAATTCTTACGTTTAACTATTTTAAACTGATATTGACGTCAATACCTGGGGTCCTTTTTTTTCTTTTCTTGATATTCCAATTATTAAGGCCTACACAGCTCTTCAAAGTTGCATAGTTACTAAAAAATGGTAAAAATGGCTATTTACCCCTATTATCACCCACTTTTTAGCTAACTATGCAACTTTGAAGAGCTGTGTAGGCCTTAATAATTGGAATATCAGGAAAAGAGAAAAAAGGACCCCAGGTATAGACATGAATTTTAGTTTTCAATTGAGAAATTCAAGAATTTTGTCCAATTTCCATCCCATGATGCTGTTGGAAAAAAAAAAAGGCTGAAAATGGAACGTTTTTGTTCCATCCACATTCCATGGCTACTAAAATGAGAAATAATCGAAGGAATTTGATAAAGCTATTATAGTTCAATTGATGTATAATATGTACAGGTTTAACACATTTCCTTGGAAGTATACCCCTCAAACTGTTTTAGTGCGATTTGGGTGCTGAGAGTCCTTAAATATACTTAAACAGGAGTTTTCGTGCAGTGCTAGTCATGTTCCCCTACCTGCTATATATATATATATATATATATATATATATATAGATATAGATATAGATATATATATAGATATACATAGATATAGATATAGATATAGATATATTTATATATATTTATATATATATATATATATATATAGGGCTGAGTCTCACGACCTTGGGCCAATGTTTTTGTCTCTGACCGGGTGCCATCTCTGACCAGGTGCCGTCTCTGACCAGGTGCCGTCTCTGACCGGACATCACTTTGGGAGTTTAGTTACCTTCTACCAACAGCAGGAGGCTACTTATAATTACATAACAACTGCCATAACGTTTTTACAAATCCTTATATATATGTGAGTATAGGTTAACAATTAAAAAACACTTTTCTCTGACACAAGGTCAGAGACAGCACCCGGTCTGAGACGGCACCCGGCCAGAGACGGCACCCGATCAGAGATAAAAACAGTGGCCCAAGGTCATGAGACACAGCCATAATGTGTATATATATATATATATATATATATAAATTTATATATATATATATATATGTAGGGGCACGAATAATACGTGTACATATAAGGTCCGTGGAGTAAGAGCGGTAAGTGCCTCCAACGGACACTAGGTGGCAACACCTAAGCCATGTCCTTTCGGTTATCCGGTAGCGGAGCCAGGCAGGGCACTCCAGACGGCGCTACGGAGGAGTGCCACGTCGACACTGCTTGGTCCGCGCTCAGGGTATATAAGAGGCCGAGGTTGGCTACCTCAGGGAGTTCGTCCCAGGACGAGCTCTGACCCACACCTTTCGTACCTTCGCTTTGATAGGGGCACCTACACCCCTCCCACATTATGGCTCCTGCACCAGCCATGCTGGCTCAGGGCTTGACTGTCCGGTATTGCTAAGACTTCGAACTATCGATAGAATCCTGTGTGTCTTCGAATGGTTGAATGACCAAGTGAACCGAGTAGAAACCTTCGTGTACTTTTGAGGCTGTGATCGAATAAAAACCTGTTGCATTCAAACCGAATTTGGAACCTGTGTTCGAGTTGTACGCATATGAAACCCCTACATTGGTGCCGTGACCAGTTCGGGTGAAACACAGAATAGCACAGTCGGTTAAGGGTGAACATGGCTGAACAGGCAAAGGGTGGAGCGTCCCTTCATCCTATTTCTAGTCCGGATCCGGAGGTGGTAGCAGCCCTTGAGAAACACTATGGGCCAAGCCGTTCGAGTTCGACACCAGAACTAAGGAGAGGCAATCCTGATACTATTCGAAAAGATCTGGGGTCAAACCTAGAGGATTCTTTGTTTGAAACTGGCGGTTCGAAGAGGCACATTGCTCCTATGCCAACACAGGGCATGAGCATGCTGCATGCTGAACGACACCAGCGACAGGAGGTGACGCGTCGTCATTTCGCCGAAGAGAAGAATCGATTCGAGGGAGCAAGGATTGCAGAGATGGACAGGATGAATGAAGAGTTTGAAGCTTTGAGTCATCGGTTGGTACAGCTCCGAAACAAGAATGAAGATTTAGACGGGGCAACAATGGAGAAACAGAACCGCTTAGACACAACGAAAGCGGAAGTGGAACATATGGAAAACCAGTTCTCTCATCAGCAGAATGTCTTGCGGCGACGTACAGAGGCTCTTGAACAACGTCAAGATAAGACCATACAAGATTCGGACGAGCTCCATGATACGATCCGAGAGGCAACCAAGGCGATGATGGAAGAAAAGGATTGTCTGATCCGGGAAGTGGAAGATTTACAGAAGAAACGAGAAGAAGAGTCAACTCGAAGTGGCCATTCGGGGTTCGATCATGTCAGTGGTGGCATATACAACTCCGCATCTGGTGGGGTGGTGCCGCTGCCTCAACCGGAGGGAGACCGAAACGGGTGACCATTGATATAGGTGATTCGGATGGAAGATCTTCATGGCGTGACCAACGCCCAACGTCATATGATGACGACTATTCGAATCCTCCCAGCCGTTCGAGCTCTCGAGAGAGACCAAGCCGTCCGGGTTCGAATGATGGATCTTCGAGATCCGATCCGAACGAGCGTTCGAGTGGGCCCTCAAGGAGGTCAGGGAGATCTCCTACAAATGCAGGTAGACGAGTCTCTCGCGGCGAATCAATGTCCCCTGGGATGAAATTGATTTATGATTCGAACCCCTGCATTGCTGAAATGGGAGTTGACTGTGTTAGCAGACAAGCTGATAATGCTGATATCGTTGACTGGAGCATTGAGCAGTCTTTTCTGTTGCACAGAGACAACCACAACGCTGCTAGACGCAATGCAAGCACTCCGGTTCCGTTCACAGGCAGACAGCCATGGCAGGACTGGTTTGCAGACTTCATGGACGATATGAGGTACAATCGGTGGTCAGAGGAGGAATCGTTGGACGAGCTTCTTCGGGCATTGAGAAATGGCCCCGGCAAGCTAGCTGTTTCGAGATGGAGAACGATGCATGGTGCCGGATCGTTTACCCAATTGGTGGAATGCGCTAGTTATCTGATCGGTAATGTGGGTAATGAGGATCCGCTTCGATTGTTTCGGAAACGGACTCAAAAACCAAACGAGTCGCACCGTGTGTTAGGTCTAGAATTGCAAGCTCTCTTGCAAAGGGCTAGACCAAGATGGCAGTTAGATGACCCACAGTTCCTAGATGATTTGTTCTCGCAATTCATTGAGGGATTAAGGGATTCTGATGAACGGACCGCAGCATGTGATAGTTGGAAGGCTGGAACTTCTCTCACTGATTTGTTCATGGCCATAGAAGACTATGACAGGAAACGGCATCTGCTATCTTCGAGAGTACTTTCGAGAACTTCCAGTATGGTACAAGACCCACCAGCCTCTGATACAGAGGAAGGTGATTTTGGAAGGGAGTAGGAGATTGGCGCAGTTGCTCAAAAGAACAGCGGCAAATCTTATTCCAATTCGAATTCGAAGCGCTATCCGAAGGCTGACAGGAAAACCCCACCTGTGACCCCAGGAGCTACAAGCGCACCTTCGACTACATCCTCAACTCCCAGTTCTATGGAAGAACTTCTGTTAAGGTTGACTGACTTGATGTCTGGAAACCAGCAATCAACAGGGAGGAATTCGAAGCCGAGAGTGGACAAGACCACTAGGAAGTGTTACAGGTGTCAGGCCCTGGGACACTTTGCTGCAGAATGCCCAGCTGAGAAGCCGGTACCAAAGCCTGAGGAGAAGAAAACGGAAAACTAGAGGGGGTTGCTCGGGATGGCAAGGTAGTGACCCCTAAGGTGAATGAAAGCCAGCTTATCGCCAGCGGTGCAAGCGAGGAAGTCCGAGGTGCAGTAGAGATTGGAAGCTTAGAGGAGGGGCCTGATCAGTCCCTTCTAAGTATGTCCATTGAACCCAGAAAAGTAGACGTCCGAGGAGGAAGTACTGGGGAAGCGGCGAATTGGATACAGGAGCTGGAAGTAGTCAGCAGTGCCCGATTGTCCCCGGATCATCCCTGTTTGAAGCACTTGAAACGACGGGGAGTAGATCTTGGTGTCACTAAGGATTTCGAACGTTTCACCGTTAACCCATCACCACTGGATGGGAAGAGGTGGTATTTGACTGTAGCAGTGAAGGGAAGGTCTGCGGAATTCTTAGTGGATACTGGAGCTAGTCACTCCATGATCTCTAAGAGATTCCATGACCTTGTAGCCGATGAACCAGATAACTTCACAACGAGGGTAAAAGCTCATTCGGCCGACGGTAGCTGCATGCAGACGTTTGGTAAAGCATTTTTCGAAATCGATATAGGTGGACAGGATTATCTCCTGTCACCTACTATTGCTGATCTGAGTGATGATGGCATCATCGGATTAGATTTCGCTGCGTTGTACGGGGCAATGTTGGAACCTTGTTGGGGGATGTTAAAGATAGAACATCCGTACAAGGTGGCCGTGCAATGCGTGTTGAGGAAGGTATCTTCTGTAGCCTCGGTGGTACAGACGGTTAAGATACCCCCAGGACAGACATGTGATGTGCTGTTTTCGAGTGACAGTATCTTCCGAGATCAGATGGCGGTGGTTGAACCCGATGTGGTGAGACTTGCATCAATTGGACTCGAGAGTGCAGATACTTTCGTAGGCAGTGGCAGCAGGAATTTAATTCCTATTTCGAATCCTGGTGGTGAAGTCCGTTATCTGATGAAAGGTACTCCCGTGGGGCAGGTGATTGTTGCACAGGCAAGCACCAGTATACTCTCAGAAGATACCAAACCGAACCTTGAAGGGATGTCCGATTTGCGTCCGGAACTTCAGAAGTTGGTGGACAATTCGAGCTTGGTGACGGGGGACCAGAAAGACCAGTTGAGACGGGTATTGGTGGAATATGATGCAGCCTTCGGGGAGCCCACTGGTTTGGGGCGAACTGATAAGGTGCTACATTCCATCACTACAGAGGACGCTGTACCTTTCAAAATCCCTTATAGACGCCTACCTTTGAAGAAGAAATTGATGGCCGAGAAGGAAATCGCTGATCAGCTGAGATTAGGGGTGATTGTTCCCAGCACTAGCCCTGGTCCAGTCCTGTTCAGATGGTGACTAAGAAAGACGGCACAATTCGCTTCTGCATCGATTATCGAAAATTAAATGGTTGTACTAAGAAAAACTCCTATCCTCTCCCCCGTATAGACGAGACTATTGATTCCCTGGGCGGAAACCAATGGTTCTGTACGCTGGATTTGCAATCCGGATACTGGCAAGTTGGAATGAAGGAAGAGGATCAGGAAAAGACAGCTTTTTCGAGCCATGTCGGTCTTTTCCAGTACAATGTGATGCCGTTCGGATTGTGTAACGCCCCTGCAACATTCGAAGCCATGATGGAATCTCTGTTGAGTGATCTGTTGTGGAAGGAGTGTTTGGTGTACCTGGACGACGTAATTGTCTTTGGGAAGACCTTCGAATCGTGCCTGGCTACTCTAGTCAAAATTTTCGAGAGATTGATAACCAATGGTTTGAAATTGAAGCCAAAGAAGTGTCACCTATTTAGGACTTCCATTAACTATCTGGGTCGGATCATATCCACTGAGGGAGTTAAAGCGGATCCTGAGAAACTAGATGTTTAGTCGGAATGGGAAAAGCCAGAGGGACCTAAAGACATACGGTCCTTTCTGGGCTTCTGTAGTTACTACAGGGACTTCCTACCGGGGTATGCCAGAATAGCTCAGCCTATGCAGGCTCTAGCTCACTGGACTCCGGGTAGAAGGAAGGAACCTTTCCCATGGGGTCCGGAACAAGATCTAGCATTCGAAGCCGTGAAGAACCTATTTCGAACCACCCCAGTTTTGAAATATCCAACAGCTGATGGACATTTTATACTGGACACAGACGCCAGTAACGACAGTATAGGTGCTGCTCTATCCCAGATGCAAGGGGGAATAGAAGTGCCACTGGCTTTCGCTAGTAATACCCTCAATAAGGCTCAGAGGAATTACTGTACCACTAAGCGCGAATTGTTGGCGGTAGTGGTGTATACGAAGAAGTTTAAGCACTTCCTTTGGGGAGGTGACTTCACTTTACGGACAGATCACTCCTCCTTAAGGTGGCTGTTGAACTTTAAGGAAGCAGAAGGAATGATCGGTCGATGGCTAACCCATTTGTCCGAGTTCGGGTTGGAAAATAGCCAAATCAAACATAGAGCAGGGAGCAAGCATATCAATGCTGACGCCCTTTCGAGAAGACCCATACGGAAATGTTCTAGAATGGATTGTGATGATTGTGGAGCCCATAACGCCGTAATAGCTGGAGTTCGAATGCCGTATGATGTAGGACATTCTAAAGCAATGGAATGGTCCACAGAAACTATCAGGCAATTCCAGAAGGGTGATGCTGTCATGTCAAGACTAATAGAACAGGTCTCCAGTGGTGCCCAACCCCAAAGACCAGCCATTTCGATTGAGAACCGGGAAATGAGACAGCTACTTGCTCAATGGTCTGAGCTAACTGTTGTTGACGGTATCTTATGTAGGTGGAAGATAACACCGTACAAGACCAAAATTCGGCAAATCGTGATACCCACAGCTATGCGAAGGGATATCTTGTATTTCGTACACGGACACCAGACCAGTGGACATTTTTGGAAAGAAGCGCTCCCTTGCGCGACTCTCCAGAAGGTATTACTGGCCTGGCATGAGTAAAGATCAGCTTAGGTGGATCTCTACTTGTCCAGATTGTTGTCTGAGCAAACCAGGTGAAGGCCTGGGGAAGTTGCCACTAACTCAAGAGCTTTGGGGAGTTAGATTTGCACGCATAGCGGTTGATATCATTAGTGGCCTTAAAACCACTCCTGATGGAAACACGTGCATGATGGTGATCTCCGACTACTATTCGAAGTACACTAGAGTGTTTCCTCTGAAAGATCATAAGGCTCATACATGTGCTCGTGCATTTGTAAAGGGTTGGGTGCTTCATCTAGGCGTACCCTTGATGTTGCATAGTGATCAAGGCAGAGAATTCGAATCCGAGTTATGGGCAGCAATGTGCCATAACCTTGCTATATGCAAAACCAGAACGAATCCGTACAGGCCTCAGTCTGATGGTCAAGTAGAAAGGTTCAACAGAACCTTGATACAAGTCCTGAAGCCTTTGGTCAACAGTCAGATGGATGATTGGGACGAGCAATGCGAGTTTGTGGTACATGCTTATAATAGTACGGTGCATGCTTCCACCGGTTGTTCCCCCAATCTGTTAGTATTCGGAGAGGACTTGATTATGCCTGCTGACTTGGTGTTTGGCGTAGCTGGGATAAACGCTGAAATACCCTGTCAGGTGATGTTCCTGGAGGCATTGAGGGATCAATTCAAGTCCGCATACGAGATGGTTCGATGTGAGCTAAGCAAATCTGCTTCATGGCAAAAAGTGGGCTATGACGTAGGTTTGAAACTTAGGTCCTTTCGAGTAGGGGATGAAGTAGTTAGGCTACATGACCCCCTACAGCAGTTGAAGTTGTCACCCAACTGGGACGGTCCATTTACTGTGGTTCAGATTGTTTCAGAATCTACAGTGGTGATCAAATCCTTGTTGGGACGCTTGTATAAATCCAATGTAGCTCGTCTACGTCGGTGGCAGGGTGATGCTTCAGCGCATTCGAAGTCAGGAGAGCATTCGAAGTCAGAGGACATTGAGCGGAGAGCGACCACCCCGGAACGACGTGGTCCTGGTACACCTAGGAAACTAGTGATACCCTCAGATGAGAAGAAACCTATGCCTCCTGGTATTGGTAAATTAAAGCGGGGCCGGGGTAGGCCTAAAAAAAATTTACCAATTCGAGCTTCTAGCAAGAAGGATAAAAAGTGCGTAAAAAAAGTCTCGGCAAATGAAGGTCTGAAGGGGAGGAGGGCTGTCCAATTGACTACTGGACATCCTGTCGAATCTTCCCGGACGACCAGGTCTAAAGAACCCAAGGTAGGGTTAAGGCGCAGTCCACGGCATAACCGGGGGACTGCTGTGACCTAATTTGTATACACAACAAGAAGTTTCGATCCCATGATGGTAGTACAGACCTAATTGCTGTCGAGTGAGCAGAACTAGGGTGGGTGTTGATCATGAACGTCCCCGAGGGTGGCAGACGGATCTATCCGGCGGGTATTCTTATGTTACCCGTAATGACATTTGCCTACACTCCTGAAGAAATCATGATTAGTGGTACCCCTGGTCCTATGGAACTGACTCAATAAGGATTACACTCCGGTGAGCTACCCATTCGATTAGTGGCGGGAAACGCGAGCGTCTCCCGCCGCGTTATCCGTTAGAAAAGGGCTATCCGGTGAAGCGTGAACGCTGATTGGTTGACCTTCGCTCCCGCGGCGGGCGTGGCATCACGAGACAAGAAGGGCGGTCGCCATATTGGATCAGTGCCAAGAAGACGTGCGGACGCTGCAGGGCAAAGGAGGAGGAAGAAGGGTCTTGTTATCGACCAAAAGTCTCCAAAACCACATCATAATACGCGCCAACCTGGTTAGTTCCCGCTCATAGTGTCATTAGGACACGCGGAGCTTCGTACTCCGCAAATCTTCGATTTTAAACTTCGTTTTCGTTGAAAACATTCGACTTCGATGGAGGAGCAGTACACCCCAGGTGAGGGCCTCCAGTCCGACGAGCTAGATCTGTTCGGGATGGATGATGGCCAATTAGACAATGCTCAGGAATCTGATTATGAATCCGCCTCCGAATCCACCGGGAGTGCAGTTACCGTCCGTGTGGCGGGGATCGGCTCCTATTCGATGGCTGAGCGGGACAGCATGGCCATGCCACCCCCGGCTACAGTCAACCTGGGGCCGTTGCTGTGGCGCAATACCCCAACACGTGTTGCTTCGAAGGACATTGACAATTCCACACCAACCCGGCTCAACGCAGCAGGTGATGAGGAGGAAGACGAGATGCCGGAGTTAGAGGAGGTAAGTCAGAAATTGCCCATTCAAGCAGTGTCTGACAAAGAGATGGAAGACGTTGTACGAAAATCGCTGGCCCAGCAACAACTTATGGAAGTGCTGGCGTGCGATTCACCATTCGATTCCTCGCTGAAACTACATCCCACACTGATGTCGATGATGTTGGACAGGCTGGGAGAGGAGGGCTTCTATCGTTACGATCCCACCTGGTTAGACAGTTATGGAGGGGCGATTCGAGGAGCTTTCAAGAATGGAATCTTCAGTGACATTTTGTTAGAATGCGGTACGAACTTTCGGAATCTCCAACAAGGCAAACAAATGGAGGAATCAGTGCCCTCAAGTGATGGGAGCACAACAAGTACGAAGGGGAAGAAAAAGAAACTCACCAAAACCAGAGGTAGTCGTAAAACTTCCAAAACTAGTACTCCTCCATCTACTCCGTCTATGTCTGAAGTATCCGAACCTGCCCTCGCTCGGTCCGAGTGCTCTTCGAGTACTCCCCATACAACGTCATTCGAAGAACCAACTACTACCACTGGGACTACTGAGTCTCAATCCGAATCTCTTCCGAAAGCCCCGGGACCTTCACCAGTCCCATTCGAGAAGGAACTAGCTGTCGTGGAGTTGACTCCGATGGAGATCAATTCGGATACCTCAGGATCAGTTGAGCAGGAAGCTCGTTATGCTCAGGTGGTCAGAGAATCCGATGAACTCAGGGCAGCCAATGAACAGTTACGGATAACTCTGGAAGCTATGCAAGCTGCCCCCAGAACTCCAATGACTCGAGCCCAGTCCCGTAAGAACCCTAATCCACAGCAAAAGGGACGGTCCTTGTCCGACGCTTCGGATGTGGAGGAGGTCCCATTCGAACTTCCTAAGAGCCAGAAACGGAAGGCAAAGAAGAGTGAGGCACAACAGCCCTGTCTCCCTCATCCTTCGCCTCCCCAAACTACTGCGATTAATATGTCTCCAACTGTGAGGTTGGTGGATGTGGTATCCAGTACGGCCTCTACTCCTTCGACGCCTCCTAGGGCACCCGCCAGGACGCTTTCGACCCCTCCAACAACTCCGACCAAGACTCCAGTGCAGGTTGCCATGCCTGTATCTCCGTCTACGTCCTCCGAGTCGGGACATTCGAACATGCCACCGGTGGTTTCGTCGCCCCCTCCAGCTGCAGGGGCAAACGCCTCAGCAGACGTTCCGAGCTCTCGGGCGGAAGAGATGATCTGGCGCAATGCCAGCGGGGGCTTCAAGAAATTTAGGCCCGAATGCATGGAACATTGCAAACGATCCAGGGAGATGTATTCCTGTCCCAAAGCAACGGACTATGAGGGGCTGTCTGATGACGAGGAATGGATGAGGTCCAATATGACTTCACCCAGTACCTTCGCATGGACAGAAAACTGGTTCAATCGGCTGCTGGATCGAAAACAGTTCCCCGAGACCTACTACAACCATGAGGGACGCCCCAAAATTTGATGGGCTATGGCCCGGTACAAGGAAGGGGTAAGGGAGGATTGTCCATTCGATTCCTGTCGCAGCTACTTCAAACACGAGAACCGCCCCATGCCTACTCGTCTTCGATTTATGCGGCATCTGGTTGAATGCCACATGCACCACCGTGCGATGTACATCTGCGCTGATACTGGCAAAGCAAACAAAAGGTGTTCGGGAGAGTGGACCACCCGAAGAGGCAGAATGATCGAACACCTGATACAATGTCATGGCCAAGCCATGATGTTGGCCAGAAAGAACGTAGGAGATCTCCATGCATCGCTGGTGGCAGGCCTAGACAAAGTAAAGTTCGACACCATCACGATTGAGACCTTCCAATTCGGAAAGGTCCAGTTGACCAGGAATTCGAAGCAGTCAGCTGTCTTCCAGCGTACAGATCGACGTGGTCGACTGGACCTGAACAGCACCTTGTACAAGGAGTTGTACGACTGGAGAGCGGCCAACCCCCTTACGGGGAAACGAAGTGAAACCAGGAGTCCGGCCACTTCCGAACCTGACTGTAAAAAGGTCAAATCGGAGGTTCCAGCTCCGAGAGCTCCAACTGCGGCACGAGGGCGCGCAACAACGATTGAGCACCGGTCTCCACTGCAGGACTTGCGTCCTAACTATGGTCCAGACTTCCCAGCCCCCAAGGGTCGTTCCCAACTACAAACCCTTCGTCCTCTGACTCCTGGTAACCTGGCTAGCAGGGCTGAGTACCCTTCAATGGACTTTCCTGGTCCGGAAGTACAGACTGAGAGGGATCCGTACAAAAATCTCCCCACGGGTATCTCTGTAGGGGATGCCCTTCGCCAACCGGACTCCCGGAACGTGGAGACGGGGGATTCGGATCACTTTGTGCTGCCTGGGAAAAAGGACTTGGTGGTGACGACCACCATCCTCACTCCTCGGGCAGTAGATGAGGTGAAACCGAAGGCTGACAGTTCTACAAAGTCGATGGGGCGTAAAACCCCTGCCACTAGTGCGAATTCATCGTTCATGCAGACTGAGCCTGTGGTGGACCCGGTTCCAGTGACCACTTCGAACCCAGTTACCACCACACCAACGACAACTACTGGAGGAGGGAAAGCAGCAACTGTCGCTGACACCGTGCTCACCACCACTACCACCACAGCCACCGTGCCTTTTAGGCCCAACGTTCGTGAAGAACCGGCAGTTGATCCGAATAGGTGGTATGACCTGATGATAAGTGGTGAGAACATTTGTCCGAGGGTACAGTTTCCAAAGGACTACTTCGAGCCTGTGAAGGCTCCGGATGCAGTGTTGCATAAGGAGCTATATGAACGATGGCTGCAGGAACACCTAGCTGGCATGCAGCGATATGCCGCCTGTGTGGCAAGGGCATCAGCCGACTATGCCATCACCATGCAGGGCAAGGAGGTCGAGAGACTGAGGAAGATCTTCGAACAACAACGGATCGACGAGCAGCCAGAGCCAGATAAGGTGATCGAACTCACCAAGCAGCTGGAACAATCAAAGAGGGAACTCTCAACGGCTCGTGCCTTCCAAAAAGCTGCGGAAGACACTTTGGACGATCAGGCCAAAACTTTGAAGGCGCTGAACGTTAAGTTCATTCGAGTATTCGGGATAGGACTCACCCAATGGAGTGGGTCCCTCTAAGAGCTCCAGGGCTTGGTGAAGGACTTATAAGATAATTTGAGTGTTCGGTTGTTCAGTTGTGTTTTTGATGACTTGTGCATATGATGTTTCGATGATATCGTAATAATTGTGTTCGTATTATAAAACGTCAATGATTAAGGTCATGATTCGGGGAAGAAAAAAACATAAACCAGGTGTAAAATGCATAATTGTCAAGAAATGTCTTCGTTGTCTAAAAAAAAAAAAAAAAAAGTGTTCATACTTTAAGGAGTATAACTTATACTATATACTATGATTCGAACCAAAACTGTACATAGTGTTCGATACCTACCTTTATCTCCTAAAATTATCTTTTTGGACATAACAACTGGTATTCGGATTTCGAGAGTATATCTATTTTTAGGATATAGAGTCATATATCGGTTGCCTCATGTGGAGGCTAATATTACTACATTCCTTGGTTATAAGAGTTAATGTCACACCTATGTTGGTTACATGTATTTCATAATTCCAATAGTTCACGTAGTTACCTCTCCAGGGACGGTTCGCCCACATAAATATTTTCGAGCCATTACTTCTGTGTCATTCCGTCCTAAAAAGTCACGTATCGTGCACTCTTAACCTACCTTAATATGATTAATGTAGTAATCAATATTATATCTCAACAAAAACCATACAGATCTGTGATCACTGTAGTTAGAAATAGTATAGAACATATATATTCGTATATATTCATATCTTTATTAAAGATGGATACTCACGTATCTATCTTGTCGTTATGGTGTTGGATCTGTAAGATCCCTGTTATGTACATAGAGATGTAAGTGTTGTTTGGTGTAACAGGTCAGTCTAAATCTAAAATTGTACTTTCTACATGTATGTGTGAAACGTATGTCGTACCTTTGAATGTACCCCGGTATTATCATCATGTACACTGATATTATTCTCCTATATTCGAGTATATTATATTATATCAGATGTATTTCGACCCTTGTTATAATCTGGTGGGGGTGATGTAGGGGCACGAATAATACGTGTACATATAAGGTCCGTGGAGTCAGAGCGGTAAGTGCCTCCCACGGACACTAGGTGGCAACACCTAAGCCATGTCCTTTCGGTTATCCGGTAGCGGAGCCAGGCAGGGCACTCCAGACGGCGCTACGGAGGAGTGCCACGTCGACACTGCTTGGTCAGCGCTCAGGGTATATAAGAGGCCGAGGTTGGCTACCTCAGGGAGTTCGTCCCAGGACGAGCTCTGACCCACACCTTTCGTACCTTCGCTTCGATAGGGGCACCTACACCCCTCCCACATTATGGCTCCTGCACCAGCCATGCTGGCTCAGGGCTTGACTGTCCGGTATTGCTAAGACTTCGAACTATCGATAGAATCCTGTGTGTCTTCGAATGGTTGAAAGACCAAGTGAACCGAGTAGAAACCTTCGTGTACTTTTGAGGCTGTGATCGAATAAAAACCTGTTGCATTCAAACCGAATTTGGAACCTGTGTTCGAGTTATACGCATATGAAACCCCTACATATATATATGAAGAGTTTGGATGCAAAACGACATAAGCGCCAAAATACAAAACGGGAAAAAAACTGCCCAGAGCCATAGGCTAGGGCAAGATGAAAAAAATTGTGGAAAAATGTTATTCAAAATTGTCCTCAAATAGAGCCTGCCTAAAATGCAGTTTTTTTGCAAAACGACATAAATCCAAAAGTGTTTTTTTGCAAAACGACATAAATCCAAAAGTGTTTTTTTGCAAAACGACATAAATCCATCTCACTAGATATTGTTTTTGTGTGTATGACTCTTAAATCCTGCATGTGTAATGTTTAAAATAAACATTATTACATAAGATGTTGCTCTCTACTGCTAAAGGTATTATCTCAAAATAAAATAAGCACTCTTACTTCAAAGAAATATGAAAAATGGACACAAAAGTGACATTTTATGATTATGTGGATTTATGTCGTTTTGCAAAAAAACTGTTTTTGGATTTATGTCGTTTTGCAAAAAAAAATAATTGGGCATATATTTAAATCAAAGATATATGATGCAAGGATCTTTAATAATTACATGTTGGTGATTCATTGATGTCCTACTCACCCCAGAAAAGAAAAAAAAGAAAAAAGGAATGTCTGTTACCAATTTAGGGTTAAATACAGAAAAACTGCTTTTGGATTTATGTCGTTTTGCAAAAAAACTGAAAAATCACATTTAATTAGCCATTTTCTCATTCGATAATGATCAAGGATTTCAAAAACCGATTTCTATATTTTTATTTATTGCCCATAAATGATTAGTAATTGAAAAAAATATTCTCTATTCACCATTTCTTCAAAATTAGAAATGTGCTGTTATCTCAAAACTCCCAAAATGGATTTATGTCGTTTTGCATCCAAACTCTTCATATAAATATATATACCATATAACATGTTTGACTAGTCCAGGAGGACTAGTGGATGAAGGAGTGAGTTGAAGCCTTGCTTGACCGAATATGACACAAAACCAGGGGAGGATTTACCTCCACAACTCACTGGATGCCCTGTGACTAACCTATAACCGATCCAGGTCAGTGTTTACATTGTTGCTAAGGTGTGTCCCAAAACCAGGTCTCTGATATGCCTAGGTCCTCGGTCAAGGCCACAGCCTGGTTGGGAGACCACCAGGCTCTGAACTTGCATAGGTCCCCTTATTAGGGGATCTATTTTGTATTTTTAACTTTATGAATATTTATTCACGGTCGTTAGAATACCACCACACTCCATGGTTGATACAATCCTCTCAGGTGGGGATGGGTGAGAACGGACCCAGTGCACACTCAGGGGTAGAACAACCCATGAGTATAAAGTATCTGATAGACTGCCCATAGTGCAAAAAAATTATCTTTAATGCACTATTGGGGAGCAACATGTAGATTTGGTTTTGTCAATTGACTCATCAGAAGCATGTCGGGTACAAAGAATTATTTGTAACTTTTATTTTTCTCAAAAATTAAATAAAAAACCTGCTGTCTGGTCATTGTAGACTGACGGCGGGTAGGCTTAACCATATAGCGAGTATAGTTGGCCTAGTGGCGGGGTGGCAAGGTTTGTTAGAACCGAGCCTTGGTATTATAATTTTCCTAGGTCTAGGAGATAATACAGGGGTCAGACATAGTAGTGAGGTAGGTGTGGTGAGTTGTGGTTAGAGGATAGCTTGTGTGACAAGATATCGTCTACTGGTTTTGTGGTCATATGGTTATCACCAGAGTCAATACACTGGGTACACTTCTTTGGTGAAATTTCCTCACCCCCAACCAGCCTAATGTCTGACTCTCCAGGTGAGAAAAACACTCCCCCCACACTCGCGGCTAGATGCATGACTCCCCACCTCGCCTGGAGTGTCAGACATTAGGCTGGTTGGGGGTGAGGAAATTTCACCAAAGAAGTGTACCCAATATATATATCTACCATATATGTATATGGCATAAACTCCCGACTTATGTTGTTTTGGCTACTTCTGGACCTTTTCATGCTTAATCCCCTACAGAATAGCAACTTTTGCACTATTTTTTTCAATTTTTTGGTGTATATGAGTAAACATCCTAAATTTTCAGGAATTTCTTTTTTTTGTGTATTGGCCCAAATTTTTTTTCATTTTCTGGCCCTCCGAAGGCCAAAAACACCCTAAAAGCATAAAAAAAGCTAAAATGACATGCTTTACATGTGTTCCATGTATACTGAGTCAGTAACAGCCTATCCCAAATATCATTTTCTATTAGCCCTATGGTATAGTCAATTGATTCACGTGGATTTCACTAGATATGTACTATATTTTTTTCTCCATAGCCATTTAAGTGTGTATTGTCAGCACAATTTTCAATGGTCCTTTCATCTTGATACCCCTATAAAGTAAAAAAAGAGAAGATACACAGTGTATCCATTGTACCCCAGATGGTGAGGTAACTATTTTGTCTTATGCTGGAGAAAAATAGATTTGTGCGAAATCCAATAATCTAGCTTCCAGAAGCGGTATACATATTTTTCGTCTCGGAATCACCTGGTAATTCTGAGACGGTAATTCCTGAAATGTGATACATATTAGACGGGATAGCATGCATATGTGGACTATATGATTGACTTTGTTACTGTTTAACCTGATAGAAGCCATGTTAACCTTATGCCATACAGGTATTGGAGTGCTACTATGATGATACTATTTTTGTATCTGGTCGCATAATATCAGGAAAGTTAGAAAAATAAAGAAAATTTATTTTTTAAGACATGGTGCAGATAGGTAAATGGTGCCAAATCATGGTAAATACACCCAGGACTCAGCCTTTACATGTTATGTACATGTAGAGAAGGGGAGGTTGGGTGGAGTTTGGTGGTGATGGGAGAACTTTATGTCCAGCGGCTTGATACGGGTGATTCCGAGACGGAAATTCTGAATCTGGGTTTACATTAGAAGGTGCGCATAGTAAAAAGGTAGCAAATGTTGTAAAATATACCCAGGACTTAGCCCACACATGTTTTGTATATGTCGAGATAGTTTAAAGCGGTTGAGTGGAGTTTGCTAGTGATGGGAGACCTTTATGTATAATATAATGGGTGAATCATATGGGTGATTCCGAGACGCAAAATCAGTGATCAGGCCATACTTTAGGCCAGTACTGTGCATAGTAGGTACAACCAATAGTCTTAATGCTCCAAATATATTGAAGTATATATGACGAGGATATGGTAGATTGATTTTGAGGACTAATTGAACCATTTTGAGGAAAATAGTGTAAAGTATGTGACAGAAATTGTCGTAATTTTGGCTAATATTCAAAATTGATCGGGCTACAACTCGAGGATATCAATTTTTTGTGTGCTTTTAGATACATGTTGTACCATGTTATAAACAAAATTAGGAGTTGCTATGATGTATTTAACACCAAGAAATCAATATCCATGTATTTTCCCTCTCGGAATCACCCGATAAAGCCTGCTATCTTAGAAGTAATGAAGTCTGACGCGAAGTGCATTGGCAAGTGATATATTTTATTACTGTGTGACATCTCAATGTTCATAGATGTATATCAAATATATTCACACAATCACTCGGTAACAAAAGAAAAAAATTTATTATGTAACTCAGTGTCTCTGCGAGCAGGCGTGTGCAGCGGCGGTGTGGCGGTTGTGAGGGCGAGCTCCCCCGGCCTCTGCTCTATATCCAGTGTGCCCCTGGTGAGTGAACACAGCAGTTCAGTCCTTCCCCCACAGAGGGAGCAAATGGGCGTGTGGTGATCAACCAGTCCTTACTGAATAGTTCTCAAAGATCCACCAGGGGGAGTATTCTCTCTCTCTCCGCTTTACTCATATAATCCGCCCTGCTTCTTATATTTCCTAAAGCCTGCTATCTTAGAAGTAATGAAGTCTGACGCGAAGTGCATTGGCAAGTGATATATTTTATTACTGTGTGACATCTCAATGTTCATAGATGTATATCAAATATATTCACACAATCACTCGCCAACCCGCCAAAAAAAGCAAAGACAAAAACTTCAATGAGACACAGTTCTTGTTCCGAGGATAATTCCCAACCATGTGGGTAAGATGCAGCTATTGCTCCCAACCAAGTGGGTAATGATGTATCTATTGCTCCCAACCAAGTGGTGTAGTCAGAGTTCTTAGAGTTTGAAGACAGCCGACGTCATAGCCAGGTCCAGGGTGACACGAGATTCCTCCGACCTCTCCAGATACGTCAGCACTTGAAGACTCTGCCAATCACCAATCACCTGGAGATCCCGCAGGGATATTCCAGCTTCAGCCAGGGCCGATGCCCCTCCCCTCCTCATTGAGTGGGAGGTGAAGTGTGGGAGACCCAATTCCTTTGACACCTTAGAAAGCCTGGACTGGAACCAACGGTATGTAGCCTGGACCACCCTGCCTTTAGACTCAAAAGATAACACATGGTCATTTGCTGAAACATGCCCTACCAAGGCAGACAACAGCAGTAAGTAGTGCTTCACACAATACTTTGATACAGTCATTTGTGTTAGATAGACCTTCTGGACCCTTTGCCTATACTGTATGGTCTTGGACTTCCTGACCAAGAAATGAACACCCCAGGGCTTAAAGACAACATTGCCCCAGGTCAGCGCCATACCAGGGTCAAACAAATTAGATTTCCTGAGCAGCGCCCTGAAACCAATTAGGAGCGCCACCCAGAAACATATGTCTTCAGTGGAGGAAAAATTCAATGAAGCAAAGATTAATGACAAATGTTGAACAGTCAGTGGGTGAGCCTGAACTTTGGCATCCCCCAAATACCTTTTGATACCACTCAGGGTGGTCTTAATCCTAAAACCCTGTGGGTCTGGGTATGAAAACCCATATGTCTTATGAAGGACCCACAAGGCAGACAAATAATTGATTATGGAGGTATATGTGAACCTCTCCGCCATAAAGGCCAGATACATGGTGACCAGCCTTTCAGAAGCAGGTAGGGGTAACTCCCCCAAGTAGCGGCAGAAATCAAAGTAGTGGTTCCATTGAACCTTCCTTGTCCTGATAGTATTCTCCGCCATCCAGAATGACTGGTACTGCGCCGCCCTTTCCTCCAGGTGGATCCCTAAAAGGACAGTAAACGGCACAACTCAGGGGGAGCACTCTTCCCCTTTAACCTAGGATCGGTGACCCTAGACAAGAAATCAGGGCCCCTGTTAACATGGGTAGAGATATGATTACACACAATACTGAAGTTGTACACAAATGACATCCAAAATAATTCTCTCAACCATGCCATGCACTGAACAGATTTACTCCTGCCAGTGTACAGCATCCTGACAACCTGTGTATTATCTGATTCAATCAGAACAGTCTTACCCTTCCAATCAGCGGACCAACGGTGTGCTGATGCCACCACCGGCCACAGTTCCAACAAATTAATATCAGGGTTATTTACATACAACAACTCTTCAGGTGAATTCATAATACAATCAGTAGAAACCAGGCAACTTGCGTAATTCATAAACCGGGGTCCCCATGAACCCAGCAAGTAGTCAGCATCCCCGTTCACTGCCCCAAAACCGGACATTGAGGAGTCTGTAGCTATAGTGACTGCAGGAACCTGGCTGACAATGGCCGCCTTACCATTAAAAATCTTTACAAAGGCAGACCACCATTTGACATCATCGGCAAACCAGTCTGGTAGTCTCACCTGCTTATTGGAATCGGGTAGACTCTTTATGAGATTTATTACCCTCCTTGAAAAGGTCCTACCACCCACTACCACAGTTGCTGCATGTGCAAGGTGGCCGGCCAGGACCTGCACCTCCTTCTTTGTAGCTGTTGACTTGGTAGTGAACACGTCCACCATCTTTTGCAGCGCCACCAATTTAGTAGGGGGGAGAGACAGCTCCATAGTAGTAGTATCTATCTGTATGCCTAAATAGACCACACATTGAGAAGGCATGACAATTTTAGGATATGAAATGTAAAAACCCAAAAACCTGAGCAATCTCATTAACACTCCCAGGGCTAAGTTACATTCTGCCAAGGTGTCCCCTATAACGACAAAATCGTCTAAGTACCCATAGCAATTCATGAACCCTCTTCTTCTCATACCCCTTACTACAAAGTCAGACAGCATCTGAAAAATGTAAGGGCTAGATCTGGCCCCAAATGCCAAGCAATTATCCTTGTAATATTGAGTCTCACCATCCTGTGTGGGCCACATGATACCCTGATAGTCAGTGTGTCCAGGGAACACATTCACTGACCTATAGGCTGAAGAGACGTCCACTACAGACAAAAAGGCATTAGGTTTCAAGTTATGACAAACATCCCGGACTGTAATATAGTGGAAAGGTTCCACCACCGACTCCATGAAGGAGTTAACGCTACTGTGTAAGGGGCGTTTCATATCAACAATGGGGCGCAACTTCCCATTTTTCTTAGGAACAGCGCCTAGGCTATGAACACATGTAGGGGGGAAATCCACCTCCGTAAGCTTACCTTCCACTAATTCACTAGATACAATCGTGTCCATTTGAGCCTTAAATACAGGACGATTAATACTACGATAATTAGTCATGACATAACTAGTATCAACCACATCATCCATAATCTTAAAACCTTCTAGGACCCCATCATAAATGTAGGCAGCATCAATATCTTGGCCAACTGGATGGAGGAACGCTTCCTTATAAAAATTACAAGGTTTCAGCTGCATTGAGGTACCACCCACCGAGTGCGAACACATGGAGCCACATAATGGGGGGGACCCTTCTGGCGGACATCTGTAGTAACCGTCCTCAAATAATTCTGAAATCACATTTGGGTTATTGACATCATAACAACACACAGGGGTGGGCGGCCTACGCCAACACAAGTCATAATCAATAGGACGACTAATTTTCCTCGAACTGTAACATACATGAGATATTGGGTCTATAATAGGATCATTAAATTGAGCCCCATTAACCTCCTCAGTAAAATTACTAGAATAGAGTGCGTCCCAGTTATTGTCAATTAACATGTCAGAATCACTAGAATCCCAAACAGACTCACCAGCACACAAGGGTTCACGACCATCAAGACCACAGTGGGCAGTAGAACCAATTTCCACCCCTACATGGTTGTAACATAGACCACTGGGTGTATTTATAATACCCTCCACGGCATCACCAGTGGGAAACACAGGAATGTCTATGGGTGAGCGACCCAAATAGCTATCATCCAATACACTGATAGGGCTATTACCAGGTACGGAAGTCAACTGGGAAAGAAACAAAAAACCCTCCTCACTTGGAGTGGAGACCGGTTTTAACCCATTCACCGCTGACGGCCCCTGAGCTTCCTCAGAACCGCTAAAATAATGACCCCCTTCTAGGAGGGAACCATTACCGCAGCTTAGACTGTTAGTACAAAGGGAGCCCTTAACTATACCTACGGGTAGCTCACCCACCAAATTATCCTATGTACCAGAAGGTGCGTTTGCAGCTCCTGCAGTACAAGCTAAGCTTGTATGGTCACCGGAGCACGTAGTACACACATGTTTATGGGGGCAAGGTGTACGTCTACAAGCCTTCCCCACATTCCACCTCCAACAGAAGCCTGGAGGCATATTGCTGCTCTGCTTCTTACTCTTACTCCTATTACCCCCACTAGCACTAGCTCTATGGGGTTCCGGAGTGGGGAGTAGCTGATCAACCCCCAAGTACCTGGTGGACAACTCCCAATCCCCATAGCCCAAGACATAGGCCCCAGTGAATTCTGCTTTTTCACGGACACCCAAATCATAATGAAAAATGGCTCGAGGTTTGAAAATTTTTGCCTTCTCTGTTACAAAACGAACATGCTTCATGAGACCCCCCACTGGAAGGTTCTGTTCTGACAAGTAGGAGACCAGCCCCATAAGAGCTGCTATGAGATCATCTACAGTCCTCTCCTGTTCTGACTTGTGGTAACAATAAAAGGACTCAATGTCAAAGTAGCGCAACTTACGTCTTCTCATCTCAGTAGCCCCCGCCTGCTGAACATAAATCACCTGTGGTCCCCCTCCCACTTGCCCATTGTGAATAGGACCCACTCCCCCAGGGACTGGTGCCACCGGAGGGTAGTTGTAGAACGGATTGCCTAAGTCTGAAGGGCCTGGGAGGGGGTCAGGACCTGGTGTGGGATTAGCAGGGTCAGTAGGTGGAACAGGTGGAGTTGGAGGCACGGTAGCCGGGGTGGGCGACAATTTTGAAAACTTCTCAACTAACTGTTCTATCTGCCTCCTCTGCGACTCAACAACATCCAACAAATCAGAAACAGATGCCCCCTGCTCCTCCACGTCGGGAATATTTGCGTCGACAGGGCTAAGTTTTAAAGGAGCCATAATGGCTGAAAGGTACTCACCGGCGTCGTCACGCCCTTTACCGTCCTTCACCGCCGCCTCCACAGCTGCTCTGACATAGGTACATAGCGAACCACCAGGCCTAGGGTGTCTGAATTGACAACCCTTGCAGTTAATGTCCTTACCGGACGTAGCCATGGTGAAGTTCAAAGTCAACCAAAGTCAAACTGAAATCATAACTCAGTGTCTCTGCGAGCAGGCGTGTGCAGCGGCGGTGTGGCGGTTGTGAGGGCGAGCTCCCCCGGCCTCTGCTCTATATCCAGTGTGCCCCTGGTGAGTGAACACAGCAGTTCAGTCCTTCCCCCACAGAGGGAGCAAATGGGCGTGTGGTGATCAACCAGTCCTTACTGAATAGTTCTCAAAGATCCACCAGGGGGAGTATTCTCTCTCTCTCCGCTTTACTCATATAATCCGCCCTGCTTCTTATATTTCCTATAATGACGATTGACTTTGCGAGGCAATAAAAACTGAACCGCTAGGGTTAGAGATGTATCAAAAATTGTTCCAAGGAGCCAAGATATATACTTTTCAATACAATCAACTTGTTAAAACAAATAAAGAACTTTCTAGTTTGACTCTCCTCTGCCCTAAAACTGCATAACTCAGGAGTTTGTGCCATATATATAATATATATACTGCTATAAAAGGTAGGATGTGGCAGAAGCCTCATCCTCAGACTAGCGTCATCGATACACCCAAAATCAATACACCGAAATTTCTAAAATCCAGATTATTGCATCGCCAAAAGCACAAATAGCGATGCAACATTTTCATCACATATAAACCACTAATTCACCTTTATAAAACTGCAAGAACTATGTTAATATTCCGTCAAGAACTCGCTTTTCATTCAACTGGAAAATGATGACCGTTGCATGTGTATAACACTGGGAAAAAGGACTTCAGAGTGTACTCAAATCGTTACCAAATATTCATCTTTATAGACTCAACTATATGGAGGGAAATATACAGATGAAAATACACTTTTTTCAAGCACATATAGACTGTGTTTGCACTATGGAAATAAATCGATATAATCGAAAAACTTAGACCAAAATAGTGATAATCGACATCAATGACATCCCTACCTCAGACTCACGCTGTAGGCATCCGGTGAGTTTGTTGGCAGATTTTGTCTGCCCATAAACGTGTTTGTTTTAAATGTATCCCAGGGGCCTAATTTGTCAGGGTTTGGTATTTTGTCAATTTCCATTCCTGCAACACTGTGGGCGGTTTTAGTACTGTTAGCTGACACTAGGTGTCTCACAGAGTCATATTTTTGCGCCTATGTATATATGAAGACCTTCCCACAGTGTGTGGGCAGTTAGCCTATGATATTATATATGTGTAGAATCATTGCTGAGAAATTACATGTGGACGATTTTCTGGAAGAGGCAAATTTTCTTCCCTATTCTGATTGGCTTAGAACACATTAAATTTTACCCTTGATCAATTCTAATTATTCAAGATGGCCACCAGAAGGTCGGATCCCACTGACAATCAAGTAGGGCCTACTTGTGGCCCTAAGCTTGTATGAAAGTCTGGCATTCCGGCAGCCATCTTGAATGGTGACTAGTTCACACCCTTAGAAATGTTAACTTAGACCCTCATAATTGTGGCTGGTAGCCCTCGCTACTAGCTTCTATTTGAACCCTTTTCCATGTCTCTAAGACTCACGGTTCACAAGTTAAAATTGAACTAAGCCGATAGGAAGAGAGAAGAAACTTTGCCTCTCCCAGAAATGTGATTTCTGGACAACCGCTTGTCCGATTGATTCTGTTTTTAAAGCGTTTGAGAGCTGGAGAACAGCTATTTCCCTGTATTTTGCTCCTAAAATCAAGGTCCTCAATGTTCTTGTTATGCAAACAGAGCCTGCCTTTGGGCATTTCATGGTCCATTAAAAGAGCCATTAAAATAGCAATATGGAAATTTCAACAATAGGCCTGCACAGTTAAATTGCCTTACCTCACCCCCATCCCCCTCGCACCCCCCCCCCGCCCCCCTCCAACACCAAATAAGTCATCAGTGAGCTACTGAAGCTTACCGTCTAATTGAGAAAGTATTTAGAAACCATCAACAAGCTTAGCTGAAGGCAAAGTATATTACTGAGGGTAAAACCAGGTTAAAGTTACAAAGATTCGGCTTTGATTAACTTTCATTAGTTTTATTGACTTAAATATGTTCTAGGGTAAAGCATTGAGAGAAGGGTTAGGGAAATAAGAAATAAAACAAGTTGCAACTTTAGTTTCACTTTAATTATTTATTGTATGGGAAAAAAAACACCTGGATCCCAGGGTTAGATGCAGAAAGAAAGGCAAAAAGACATGCATGGAATCAAGCCTCCCCCCCCCGGCCCTCCCCCCTTCACCCACACTTTTTCTTTCCTTTTTATAAATTCAACGAATGGTCTAGTGGTGGGAGTTTCTTGGCCAGCACTTTTTCCCATTATATCTAGATCATATTTCCTTTAATGGCAATGACCCTATCAGCGTGTCCGTAATCCAAATTAACAGAATAAAATGACTTATATGTCTTACTTTAATCTTTGACATCATATTTGCTGCACAAACATTAGGCCGAATCATAAGGAAATTTGATAATGTCAAATGCAGATTATCAAGTTATATTTAAAGTTCATGATTTTGAACTCAGTCAGCATGTTCGAATACGGTTGAAGATGGCTCATCTTTGTAGGGCCTATGCCGTAGGTCTGTTAACTGCAAGAGAAATTAACATCTATATTTGATGAAAATGAACTGTTTAGCATGTAGCTTTAACATAAGATCCAAGGCTCAGAAACTATAGAAAAACTGACGTGCAATTTTTTCTTGTTTTCATATAAGATTCACAGCTGTTATACCTTGTATTTCATATTACAACGTCTATTCTTGAAATAACTTACAGGTCAACTTCTGGTATCCTTCCTCGTTAGTGTGCAAGCCTTGATACAGACCTAAAATTATGAAGGGGTAAAAGGATTCTTGATTTTCATGTTTCATTATTACACATTATGTAATTATTCATAGTATTACATAACGCTTTGCCAAGTTAACACAGAGCAGATTGACAGGCAGAACAGCGCTTGTTCAAAACGGGACGGTGTGGTATTTAGTAGAAGAAAACCAGAAATTATTTTTTTGTGAAAAAGAGGAATAAATGAATCAGTTTTTATTCTATTATCCATGGATACAGTTCGCATTGTGTAAACGATAATTATCATTCAGAAAGTTAAGCTCCAGGAAAAGTAAAGCAGATATTAATGTTTTTTTGTTTTTTTAAAACAATATTTTGACTTTATTTCTCGCATAGTTTCCATGTGCAGGTTGACAATGTATGACTTACAAGTGCGCTAATCATCTCCGAGAGGTTGAAATTATTATACCGTAAAAGTAGGATATAACAGGGTTAAAAGATACATATGTTACCAGAGAATGCAAGGCCTTGGTTTAGAGGGTATTATAAAGGGCAAATATTTTAATACCTACACTTGAATAACCCTTCCTTGTTATTGTACACACAACAATAAAACGAAACATACATTTCCCTAACTGTTTTACCTCTAAGAGGTAATTGATATGATCGAGATGTTGATGCAAATTAGTGACGTTTATCGGAGGGTAGAAACTCTGGGAATTTGGAAATGTGTGTATTTTGAAGTGTGTAGCGGGGACAAAAGTCGGGTAAAGGGAGAACGCACCATATACCTACTGTTATATATTGTAGGTTGATTCTTTTATTGGTCAGAAATCTCGAAAATGGCCTAATTAAGGATCAAAACCAAATCAAAATGAAAAATTCAGCAACTTCACTTCATCTTAAAACCATTGCATTGAAAGAGTATTATCTACATGAAGACCAAAATTGGACGGCTGAACTCCTGGGGGCTCAGTTTTTATTCACTGACAATGATATCTTTGTTAAAGTGGCGCAGCATACATCTAAAATATCAAACAGCTGGTAGAATGCTTAAAAACCACCAAAGCATATTATAGTTTTAGTTACAATTAGCTACGTACAGTATGTATGATCAAGCATGCCAAGTTTGGTAATCACCAAGCAAAAACCTGTTTCTTTTATGGGGCGGCAAACATTGCGGAAAACTTGAAAATCTTGAAGAAGCCTTATAAACCATATAAAAGGGGCAGAGCATACATGTATAACAGAGCTTCTAATCAACCTGCCCACATCCAATATATATCTTCCACACCTATATATTTAATATCCACATGTAAAGAAAACATGTAGGAATAATACTTTAACCCCATATAACAGCAGTTATCTCACATTTTGACTGTGCTGAGTAGCCCCATACTATCTAGAAATTAAGGTGAATTAAGGTAAAATGTTTTCTCTGCCACTTTTATGCAAAAGAAATGAAACCTACAGTATTGGCTAATTGACTTTTTGGGATGATAGAAGTACCATATGGACATGTTATGTTGGAATTTGGAGCGAATTGACTAAATGGAAGAAGTTGAAATAGTTTTTTCATTAAAAAATAATAGGAGCGGAGCATACATCATCATCAATCCAGTCTAACATGTAGAATAGGTTGTGGGTTTTCTTTTTTATTGCTTAGACTATTAGAGTAGATGACCCTTCAATATGCTGTGCCACACTAGCTTTGATATTGTTGTTATTAACTTTTTTTGTGAGGGAATAATGAATTTGAGGGGATGCTCTGCCACTTTTATTCTGAAAGAAATATCAATGACTGTGGCCATCATAAGTAAGTCTCAGAAAATGTGTGGATTTTGAAGTGTGTTATGATATTGTAGGAATTTATTCTATTATATAATTGTTTTTTTGTGTTTTTTTACAGTAAAGAAGTCTGAGATAAACCATAATTGAATACCTGCAGTTGGTTGATTTCCGGTATCAGGTGATTCCTCTGTGAAGAAAGAATACTTTTTAAAAATATATATTCAATTCTGAAGAAGCTCCTCAATGCATAGGAACCCCCTTATATAACTGTGTTCTAATGAGTATCATATTATGATATAGATTGTTAGATTGATAACATTGAAATGTTTGAAATGTATTACAGCACTAATATTTAATGTTTTTTTGATGGAGATGATATTAACCATACCATTTCTTTTTCACCAAGTTTACCTTTCAGTATTCATACATGATCCATTTGTTCGTAATGAGATATCGTTGGGGCAAGTATTATCATGCAATCATATTTCACTCACCTTTTGACCCCGCTACTTGAAGATAATCACTAGTTATTCCCAAAATCACAGTGGTATCTAAAAAAATTGAAACAAATGTATTTCATAATCTAATAAGCAAATATTTTTGTGTATATAAGTATCCCTATGATGATATAATTTCAGAGGTACCGGTAGACTAAGCTTACTGTTGGGTTATATGCTATGTCCCAATGTATTATCTCTTACAAATGTATTTTCTTCTTTAAAATGTGACAAGATCCATACCTGCACTAGGTAGATCTGGTTTCTTTTCCTCAACTTCTTCATACGCATGATTAATGATGTCAACGTCAGATGTATTGTGTTTGTGGGAGTTGCACGGCCTACTAGCATTGCCTGGTGACAAAAAAAACAACACATGAGTGCAAGGATCAGATATTTAGTTATACCTTGTATCACTAATTATTCCCAAACCCCAGAATATGACTTACTTTGCGGATTCCAGCACAATGGTCCAGTCAGGCTACGTTGTACTCACTTTCCAGACTCCAAATATGCATTTTCTCCTTCCCCAAGAGAACATACACTCAAAAAATAAACTTGTCTCCAGACTCTTCAAAGTGACAGTCATAAAATAAACGAGTCGAAAACTTGTCTAAGTGACAAGGAAGCGGGTCTTCTAGCTGGTCTAGAAGACCCACTTGGTATGTGCCAGCCCAAAACCCGACATTTGCCAGCTCCAGATTCTATTTGTGGGATGGTAACCTGATAGGTTAGACAACTTTTGACTTGTTTATTTTTGACAGTCACTTCGACGAGTCTGGAGACGAGTTTACTTTTTCAGTGTAGACGCCAGTGACCACCAATACTTCACCTGACCATCATCCAGGTTCAGCCTTACCTTAGTATAGGGCACTGGGAGTAGCAGCAGATTGCTATGGTCGTGGACATCTGTCGGACTAGACCCAACCCCATCCCCCAGTGTTGGCAAATTTTTTAATGTCTCTCACTTGTAGTGATCCACCAATTTCACTATACAAAATATGCTGTTAAATGTATGTGATCATGTGAACCTAATGACACATGTATAGCTATTTCTGTTCATGATTCAGTGTTTCCCTACCTAGAGGTCAGTATAGTGGTTTGCTTGCCCCCCCCCCCCCCTACACCTCCCATGTAAATAGAAGCAACTCACCCTCTACTGGGGGTTGATGTTAGCTTCAAGAATCCCACTCTGGGTTGTAAAACTAGTGGTAAAGATTTACTAATAGTGACTGTAAATGACAATCAGGGTAGGTGTTATCTACAGTTAATTGATGCTAACAGTGTGGCTCATAATGACCTCACAGTGGGGGGGGGGCTTGCCAGACGGTCCCAGATTGAGAATTGCACTGACTGGTCACTCCTATTCTGCACCAAGAGAGGCAGCAGAGGAGGGGGTAATAATCACTGTCTTCTAAGTACAAGACGACCCGACGTGTGAGGATACCCTGCCCCCATCACACACACACCTATCCAACCTCCGACCTGACAATGCCCCCCTTCCATTCACCCTTACCCACTGTGTAGGTGAGCAATGGCTGGAAACAGAACTGTGCGTCAGGTTTTGGCCAAGCATGACCCATGCTGAGCCGCAGAACTAATTTCTGGTCACCTGTGGGTATATATACAACCACCCGCAGGCCACCAGCATAATGACAGTTATGCTGATCGTAAGGTATAGTCACCTGGACTGTGAAAAGAGACTAGTTTTGGGTGACATTGACTGACTATACTGTAAATGATTTATAAAGTTTACCTTCACCTGCAGTTGATCCTACTCTAAGCCGACTGTATACATTGTGTTGTTCACAGTTCATTTATCTCTGTGCAATTATGGTTTTATGAGGGCAGCGAATGTATAAAAAAAAGACTTTTCTCGGAAGAAGGCCCTTATCCTGAAAAAACATCAACTGTAACAAGCAGCCAATGGAAAAGAAAATAGTGAAATCAGAGTAAAATGAGAATATAGTTTTTATATACAATGTAGGGATGTGCATCTCCATTTAAAAAATGGCCTTGGGTTAAGGCAAAGTTCCTACCTGCATCATGTTCACTCGTTTTCTTCTCCCAGACCTCTTCATATGTATGGTTGATAACGGCATCTTCTTCAATCCTGGTATCTGGTCTAAAGACATCACCTGGGTTGATGAAGATAACTACGATACTATTATCCAGAGAAATACGTCAGTCATATAAAGTCCCACAACAATGTCAAAATGTCTCCAGCATTGCAAGAACCTGGAGGGACAGTCGATCCCTAGCACTTAAGCAATGCACAATGCATAATCACTTCAACCATACCATAAAGACGATTCAGTGAATTTGATTGTGAAGTTCCGCCTTTCTTTCAGGATCACTAATGTTAACATAAGGCAGAATAATGATTATAAGCTATGGCAAATGCGAAATTGAGATTGCATAGTTTCAGAAACCCCGAGAGCATGGTCTGGGGCTTCTGCGCAGCCTGACCCTAGTATAGCCTGCAATACCCACGGGCACTATTGTTGTGGGTATAGGATGCAAGTGTCAATAAAGCTTTGGAAATATGGGACCATTTGTGAGGTGACTTTGCTTTGCATCCCCTGAGTTTAATATGGAACATACAGACTTAATTAATGAGTAACATCTTATACATGTTTACAATAATTGATTCATGAATTGAATTGAATGTTATTTCATTTCCACACAATGAGGCACTTTGATAGAGGTCAACTGTATAGAGGCAAACGATCTACAGCCTCTTGGAGCCCATGTTGATTGGTCTGGACATGACTATAATTTCTAATTTGTACATTTCAAAGCCCCATTCAAATTAAATTAAAGCCCCATAGCATAACAGCCACTCATAGCCTGTCTTGATTGGGTGGAGAAATCTACATGATTGGTTGATACAAAGACAATCAATAGAACTCCCAGAATTCTCAGACAGCCCGTGGCCCCATCTGAGAGTTACAGCCTTAACTACCTGAGCCGAGACTATGCCCTCCAGACCAGGCTCAATTTCTAATGTGTTATTTCGAATAACCATACCCGAATAGAAAATATCTGAGTAAAAATTGAAATGAAAGTGATTATGATAAAGGAACATGGGAAAACACTTACCTTGATGTTCGGTCTTGGTTGATCTCCTTCTCATGATTAAAGCGATGATCACGGCAGCAACCCCAGCGGCTAGAAGGACTCCGATGACAATACCGATGAACATTCCAACGTACAAACCACCAGATTCTCCTTCTCCATCTCCATTGCCATCAGGAAGAGCTATAAAGTATTACTCTTTATTACTTTTATTCGGCAAGCAGGTATTTATTATAAGTCTCCCATTCAGATTTGTCAATATTATCTTTAGAAATTACAATCTGGGCTTTTCATGAATTTTACCTACGTAAATGAGTCATGCTCTAAAAGAGCCAATAGTATAACCACCCTGTAGTTTTACCTACCTATGACTGCTATGACCTTAGAGTCTGAAGGTGTGGACTCTCCTAGGTTGTTTTCCCCAAAACAAGTATAGGTACCATTGTCTGAAGCCTGCATTATACGGTCAAAGGTGGCTTCAGACGGCCACCCATTAGGTAAACCACCATCCCTCTGCCACGTCACACTCACAGCAGGGTTGGCATCCACATCCGATGTATCACAGGTGAATTTTACAGTGTCATCAATGTTTGGGGACTCTTTGCTGACAGTGATTGTAGGTTTACCACTAGGTGCATCTGAAAGCAATGGGACATTGCTATGAAAGCTGACAGATTACTGTGGCCACTGTAGTCCTTAGGACTATGCCTCCCCGCCCACGTATTTTACGTGTCGGCCCCCATTGTATGCATCGCCCCGCCCGTCCACATACCTAAGAACTTGCCAAACATTACCCTGCAGAAAGCAGCTGACAGATTACGTTCTACAGGGTAATGTTCGGCAAGTTGTTACTTCAGAGGGGGTTCGAGTTGGTACTGAATTAAAGCAAAAGTATGCATCATGGTGAAATTCTATTTCTACCTAGGGCTATCGTTCAGATTGTGCATCTTCCACAAGGCAGACATTTTATCTTTATATATATATCATTTCAATAATTACCAAGTACATATTGGGGAGTATAAAAATGATATACTATAGAGGAGACAGAGATGGACATACAGATTTACACAATCATCCCCAATAAGTATATCAGATACTACTTGTAGTCCTACAGGAATCACCTGTCGATCCTATATGTATTCCATACATAAATACTAAAATAGGAGGAATTTTGAAGGTTTCAGTTTTGAGTACCTTTTGTAATTCCAAAGAGTTAAGGACCAAAATGTTTCATTTAAGACAATGAAATGGTTTCCATGACAACCAGAATGCGGGATATGTGCCAATTTCCCTGTTAGAACGTTCTATCTACATTATAAATATAATAAAAAGTTAGCATCAAAAATGGAATAATTCTGAATACACTACTGTATTCTCCCAAACAAATAACCCTAAATAATTTTTTGTTCTATTTTGTACTATTTGGTCATTCTGATACCACATGGTGACCAAAACCAGTGCTGAAAATCCCTTCTGAAGGCTGGTTTCTCTAGACGGGTCACAATTGCCTAAAAATTGTCTCAGAATGGATATCTTTGACATGTCCTACATAATCAACATTTTGACTCATAATGTAAAGGCATGATACATGAATGCGGCCCTGCCGTGTGTACCTGCTAGGCCTGCATTCATGCACCATGCTGATCTTCATTGAGTATATCAACCCTGCAGGGTCTGGATGATGCTTTCAAGAGTCCAGACCTGGCAAGTGCATAGCTGTGCAAGGGCGGAGAGTCAGATCAGTGTTGGAAGGCATCGAGGCAGGTTCCTGGTCAGCCCCAACCATCTGCATTTACTTTACACTAATCTAATCACAGCATTATGACGAATGCAGGGTAATAAATTGCACTGAGATGTTTTATGGGACCTTATGGTAGTCCTTATTTTGTGCATAATTGTTCTCTTACCACTTGACATTTTGACTCTAGGTTTCAAGCAATCGTATCTAGTCATTAACATTTTCCTTTTTAATGGGATGTTTGATTGCCCGTCATTTGTATTTCAACACCCACTGTTGGGAAATCTTGGCCGGAAACCTGTCAACGTTAGCAATTCAAGTGGTCGGTAGAACACTGATTTTCGATGCCCTATGGACCCTGGCCTATTCTTGTAGAAGGCAAAACCTCTTTCTATACATTAACATGATTTATCCAGATATTGTGCTAATAACTGAACAAACAGTACAGAGAAAGAGGATTTCCAATACGTGTTTTCTTACAAAGTTACATCGATTTAATAAAATATGGCGATGCAAGCATCAGATTTACAGCCGAAAATGATAATCTCATTTCAAGAAAGTAAAATTATCAAATTCGACTGGCAGACAAACCACTTGTTTTAAGAAAATATATTTTCTTAAAACAGATTGTTTGTCCGCCAGTCGAGTTTAATACTTTTATTTTCTTAAAATGACATATTTATTTTTGGCTGTGCTCTGAAATGGCGCATTGCAGGCTATATTTAGGGAATAGTGCACTTTTCCATGGACGTGGGTGTTATCTAGACTGGATAGAGACATCAAGGAAGGCTCAGCAGATGCCTGCCGCTGAGCCTTCCTTGATGTCTCTATCCAGTCTAGATGACACCCACGTCCATGGAAAAGTGCCCTATTCACGTTATGACACATTTTGACACATTATTACCCTTAAAATATTCTCAAGATGATAACTGCTACACCTGCACATCAGAAAACAAGGTGCTAGTTGGCCTAGACGACTTGTAATTATAACTACATGAAATGCACATTGGCAACCAATATTGATGACTACCCAACTAAAGCAGGACGGCACCCAACGAAAGCAGTGAAGTACCCAATCGAAGTAGGCAGACATCTGGTTGCCAGCCACCAATTTAGTAAACCGCCAACAAGCACGGTTAGAAACATAATATAAAGCTGCCAAAAACGTAAATAAACATAGAATTAAGAGTAAACATGTTCGAATTGTGATTAAATACAACAAAAAACGTGAATAAACTCGCCCAAAAACGTGATTAAACATTAAAGTATATTTCAATCGATAGATGTCCACCATTTTAGATTGATTCTTCACCGCTACTAGTGGTATATCCATCTAGATATACTACAGTGTCAAGCCACTCACTCCGCAGTAACTAAGAATGTCTCTGATTGGTCAAGAGTGCCCATCACGAACTGTCATCCAATCATAGAGAATCTGTCTTTTTAAAATATTGGCTAGATCCTAGCAAGTCGTGTCATAATGCTGATTAAGGTCAAATCCCACAATGTGAAACTTGGGCCTGAACGTGACATCCTCAAATCCCACTGTGGCTATATAGATTCTGCCAGTATTGCTAAACACTATAAATCGCGCAGGAAGACCCCTTATATTTGAAGCACGTGTGATTTGGGTAATGATTAATCAGTGACACAACCATTGCGATATAGCAAAACACCTCGACATTATTCTAACACGCATCATTTTCTAGGCCCTCTGGGGAAAAATACCTAACTTTTTTGATTCTTTCAATTTCCCAAATCACAAAATAAAGGCAACACTTTCTCTCCGATTTCTGCCTGTCTTAGCCGATATAGGCCAAAATGGGTGATAAAACCCTTCACAACACTTTCTGACCCTCTCTCGCGTTGTGGGATTTGACCATTAGGTTGGATTTGTTTTTCGGCCTCATTAATAGTTTTTCTGGGAAAGTAGGGATTGTCGGACAAAATAAGTTCTGCTTTAATTCACACAATTTGGTAAATATGCAATGTACTCACATTTGACATCTAAAGTCATTGTCTTGCTACTTTCATCACCAAAACCTGTCTTTGGTGTAACAATACATATGATAACTTTTTGGTTATCATCTTTGGTAAGTTTTTGTGTAGTGGAAATAATATAGCTTTTGGCAAGAAGACCATTATCCTCTAACGTCATGTTATCATTGATCATCTTTCCTTCCCATATCAGGATAAACAAGCCCTCGGAAAGCTCAGGGTATAGACGGCCAATGGAACAGGTGACTGTGAGCTCTTTATCCTTGACACTGTCACCAGATGTGATTATGTTAACCTCAGGTTGAACTGCAGGTAAAACCAGAATAATATACGTATCTGCAGGCGCACCAACAGTTATGTAACCAAAAACTGTAAATCACTGCATGGAAATTCCTAAGTTTATTTAAGTGTACCAAAATATCGGGAAATGTCCTGGAAATTTCGTTTGGAGCTTGCCATGAAATATTAGATGTCTTAAATTTACCGAAATGTCAAATGACATTTCCGGTGAATTTAAGGTAAACTTAAATCTTCCCGTAATGTCAAATTACATTTCCAGCAGATTTAAGATAAACTTAAATCTACCTGAAATGTCAAATGACATTTCCAGTAAATTCAAGGTAAACTTAAATCTTCCCGAAATGTCAAATGACATTTCCGGTAAATTAAAGGTTAATGTAGATCTTCCCCTTCTTTTTATTGGAAACACCATGGCATCTAAACAATTGCAAATTGCATTCAAGCAATTTTAAGCATTATTATATTGTGGTATTTAATATACTAAAATTAGGGTTTCACCCCATCATTATACATTTTTTGAGGGTTTCTGGAGGGCTACAACCCGTGATACTAAATAGGGGAGTAAGGGGGCCCTGACCCCGGTATTATACATTTCTTCAGGGTTTCTGGAGGGGTACAAGGTGGTACCACCCTAAATCCCTAGTCGGGCCTCGAAAAAATCAACGTCACACACCTTGCGTCTAATATTTGAAATACTTAAAATTCCCTGACAGCTAAGCCAAATATACCATATTTTAGTAGTTGACATGGAGAAAATTATACAATAGGCCCAAAATAAAAAAGTCAGCCTAGATTTAGTATAAATTGCCATGGAAACCAGGACATTGATTTTATGCAGTGAGACCTGAGCAGTGTATGAATACTATATATGGCCATTTCACCCCCATAACCCTCCACTGTTTACATGGTACCAATAAAATATTTAGCCTGGACTATAAACAAACACCTCCGGATTATTATGATGCCAAATAAGCATACATTTAATACTTTTACCCCCACCCTGAGGTCAAAATTCCCAAAAATAACAAATTTTCTGAGGGACTATTTGGCCATTCTACCTGGAAGTGGCGGATTTAGGGTGGGATCACCACAACCCGTGATACTAAGTAAGTAAGGGGACCCTGACCCCGGTATTACACATTATTTTAAGGGTTTCTGGAGGGCTACTACCTGTGATACCAACCAGGGGAGTAAGGGGGACCTGATCCCAGGCCATTTAATCAACTTAAATACACTTAAATCCTATTTAAATGTCGCCTTAAAGTGTTGCTTTAAGTACACCAAAATGTTGCTTAAATGTCGAAATTGACATTTAAGTTTCACCTTAAATGTACTTAAATTTGACATTTAAGTAATAAAAATGACATTTAAGGTACACTTAAATAGATGTTCTCGTGCAGTGAATGTCATGAACATGCAGGCAACAGTAGCCTATATTTGATTTAGTAATACCCAAACTTGTCATTCCCATTAAATTTGCATAAATCGTGGAAGCAATTCAACATTGAACAACTATTTTTACACAACATTCTATTTTTTCTAGACATTAATCAATTTCGAATTAAAGATATCTTGATAAAAGACTTTCCGAGCTGTAAACTTAGACTTATATATTTTGTATAGTATTTTCCTTAAACCAGATTCCATGAAATAACGTCTCTTAAAAAAAGGATAACCTTCACCGAGCATTAATAAACTTTCCACAAATATTTCTGGTTAGCTGGTAAGTGGAATATGTTACAAGAGAACTATTATCAACTTATTATGTACTGTTATTTTCCACATGGTGTTTGCATGAATTGGAGAGTCAATTGAATAGAGTGTAGAGGTATGAGCCAACTGTCTCATTAAACACATGATCTTGTTTGCCTATCGGGATTACCACTTCAAAAATGATAGTCAAGTGTCTTTACAGCTGTATATGATTATGTTTAGTTCCCTAGAAGAAGCCCTTTCCGAAGTTCAACTATAGGTTTACACTCACTGTATACTTGCAGTAATTGGTGATTAAACACAGTATCACCACTTCCATACAGAGATTCGCAGGTAAAGTAACCATCATCAGCAAGTTGAACCTTTCCTATAACCAGGGCTCCATCAGCATTGACTGACATGCCTGGGCGTGCAGCCTTAGGTAACCAGTCACCACTAAAATATCTGAATAAGCCGTCAGTCGGTGGCTGATTATCTTCATCAAATTTGCCTTCATGCCACTCTGATCCATCTCTAACCACGCCAATGAAAGGCACTGTAGCTGTCCTCTTTTCCTCAGTTATGAAGTTAGTACCTACATAAAAATGTGGTAATTAAGATACATATTTCCCAAAGAAATGATTGATTACAGAATGTAGGCCATCATTGTCGGGCTTTCTGCAGTTGCGTTTGTATCAATTACGAACAGCATTGAATACACAGTAAAATCCGTTGTAGTTTTACAGCAAGTATGGTAGCTCCAAAATCGATTCTACTGTTTACCTACAATAAACTGTATACGTACCACAGATTCAACTGTACACCTACAAACTTTGCAATCAACTGCTTACCATGATGGTTTATGAAAATTTGGGCCATATATAACTTGGTGGCGGAAATTAAAGCCACTTAACAGAACATATTCACAGAAACCAATTGCTTTTTACATAGAACACCTGCATTTTTTTCATTGCTTGTGATTGTGATTTTGGCTGCGATTATAATTGTATTATTTGATAAATGGCTGTGTATATGTCACGCGCAATATCGAAATTTGAAAATCGAAAACAGAAATGTATGGCAAGAAATGCACTTGCAAGAATATTATTTTGTATCATTTGGGGCCCAGGCAGCCAAACCCCCATTTTTTTTATCACAGCAGAGGCATTTCTGCCACACCTTATTCACAGCTACATACAGGTGTGAGATGCATGTGGGTTCTCCCTGAATGTTTTCACACCTTCAAGATGCAGTACAGCATCCTCAAACATCACTAAAACATATATCTATATTCTATATCTGTAGCTATATAAAAAATAGGTAGAAATTCTGAAACTGCAATCTAACTATGGTGCGATTCCGGAATTGCCCTGCGCAGTTCCGGAATCGTACTGGGGCAATTCCGGAATGGTACAGATTTTGATTCTGCACCTGACATATGTATAAACAGGGCTGTCTAGATATCCGACATGGGCAAGGTTAAGTCATGGATAGTCACAGCATTCTGATAGCATAGCCATAGCATCACATTGGTGCTATGTATATTATATATATATATATATATATATATATATATATATATATATATATATATATATACATATAGGCTATATTCACAATCTTACATTTGCTCTCTGTACAAGTATGCAGAGAGAAAGTGTAGTAAATACCGATCAAGGAGGAGGAAACTCTTGAGCGGCGACTAGCGATCATCACGGCGACCCCTACCGTTCAAACTCAGTCATCAACATGATGCCGTTCACCAGCTACACTAGGCTTAGATGCTCTCATTAAATATCCTCCATTAGGATCTTATATCTTTATTGGACAAATTGTAGACTAGACTATCAACTAAATAACATCCACTTATGTAAACTGTAGGAGTGGTGTTCTTCACAGAACACCAACTCCAGAGGTTTTAGAGACAGCATGTCCGTGCGACCATTTCCATGACAACCATTTACAAGGGAGTTTTTAAATGCCTGTTTATTTTTATTTTTTTTGAGGGGGGCTCTGGCAACAGTTAGTGGTAAGGAATAATTATGGCTGACCTTGCCTGAACCTAAATACTGGTCCAAGCTCACATCAAATCAATCACAAAAAGATAGCCTATACATTATATCTAACAGTAGACTGCAAAGACTCGCTCAGATTGGTGCTGGCCTCTGGTGTGTAACAAAGGAAGTGAAAACTATCACAGAATCCCACAAATCCAACAAATCCCAGACTCCTGTCAGCTGCTGCTGGTGGTGTCTTTGAACTTTTGAATTATTCCTTACCATTAACTTTTGCCAGGTAACTGCCACAAGACCTTGAAATTGTTTGACGAGAAAATACATAATATTATGTGGACTTCTCAAAATCTCCCTACTGGCTTCCCACATTATATTATGTATTTTGTTGTCAAACAATTTTCACTCAACGTCCTTATCTACTGCACTATCTATACTATAAATATATCCGCTTTCACAAGAATTACTATACTTACCAGATGAGGAGGAAATGAAGGAGATTCCTGCTAAAAGTAGAAATGATAGCTTAATCCCTGCAGTCCAAGGCATTGTGCCCGTTTATCAATAGTCCAGCAGTACGGATGTATAATTACTACAGACAGAGCAATATAGTCATGGCTTATAAGGTCCCCAATTGTGACCCGTTTTGATGAAATGGGTGGGAAGTGGCATATGTAAAATATTGTAATTGTCATATTCGTCCACTGCTCATCAAGAGCTTTCAGTTGATATGTGACATGTAACATATTGGTCAATTTCGACCCTTAGACAATGTTCTTGATTACTTTTTGTTGAATCAAACTGAAACTAATTGAAATGAGATGATCAACATTTAAGTTAGATATCTATTATACTATACAACACTATTTTAAATCCTATGGCCATCGTGTTGGGAATAATGGGGTTTAATATTTTATTTTTTAACTTAGTATTCCAGAAGACAACTATACATATCTTAAAAAATGTCAAAAGCTTTCTGCCCCCCAATACTACTAAAGGTGGATCGCTACCTCTTGAATATGGACACACTGCGCAGGTATCTGCACATATAGCTTAGATGTCTCAGAATAGGCTGATATCAAATCAGTGGGTACATATATATATGGTGACTAAGCAATAACATTGGAATTATTAATCAATAAATCATTATCTACATTGATATAAATGTCATTACATTGCTTGACGTAACCAAGGGTATGAAGTACAATCATTTTATTATATACCCTGATTCTTTCCATTTTACCCATTATTATAGGCAATAGATATAAGATTTAGACCATTTTTGCATGATTTTTTAACTTCAAAGGTAAAAAAAACTAAAAATATGCCCGGGACCCCTATCAAAAGCACTTTTATATATTAGCAAATGATCCTAACTATTTTCTGAGAGAGTTTTAAAAGATTCTGTTAACTTTGAATACTATTTTTAGCGAATAAGGCCACAATTAATGACATTTTATTCCTATTCTTTCTGGAAACAAAATATTTTTACCCAGAATGCCATTGCATACAACTGTCAAATTATTTGTGCCGTAAAGTGGAACATATAGCCGTTTAACATGTGAAGTTTTACATTTCTGTGCATAATCGTTGATATGGGAAAAAACCATGGAAGTTTTCACATTATTTTTTTATTTTTTGTGAAAAATGAAAAAACTTTAATTTTTCAAATTTAGGTATTTAAAAAAGTAGCCCGGGACCCCCCATTTTTCTTTTCATTTTCAGATTCTATATGATCTAGACTTCATGTAGAAAAAAATAGAGAGATTCTGTTAACTTTGATCAAAGGGTAGCGACCCACCTTAAGGAGCTCATAACTAGGCTCCTTAAACTGCAACTTCCGACCCATTTTGTTAAACGAGTCACAGTCATCTTTCAATGACGGGTGCTTCCAGATAATGGACTATGTCTAGGGAAATACCCCAAGGAGCATGGTCTATAAATGTGTCTCTTAAGATAAGAGGATGTTCGACCATAGAACAGTGATGATAGGCATTTGATACAATAGTACTTCTGTTAAAAGTCTCATGCAGAGTTTTTGAAATAAGGCAAAATACTTGAAGACATAATTATTCAATACACACTTTTATGAGACAATTCCCTATCCTTAGAAAGTCCAGTTTCTATTTGAAAGTTTTACCCAAAATGTGTTGTTTGTAGGTTGTCTCCATTCATCGGCCCCCGGATGGACATTTAAAAATATATTTTTTTAGATTTTCATAGTATGTGTCATGACTACAATTATCAATGAAACTACACTACCATGTCATGGGGATTCTCCAGTCGACCTTTTTTTCCCATTTCTCTACCCAGTGTGTATGCTTGGCTCAAATTACTTCGAAAAGGAGAGTGTTTGTGGTTTCGGTTGGACCTATATAGGATATGGAACTAGCATGCTTAATGTTACCACATCATGCAATAGCTAACCAGGTAAATAAATCAAAATTGTGTATAATTTAATGCGTCAAAATACACCTTAAATTTAGTACATCCGAAAAATCAATTTAGTAAAATGTAGACCGCCCTGCTGGGCCTACTACACTAGTACGGGAGGACTATCAATTATAGATTGATACCTGAGTCAAAACCAGAAGCTACAAATTTTATTTTTGAATCAGTAGGTCATAGCCTATATTAAGGCTAAAAAGCACCACAAGTGGTGACCTCACCCCACAGCCAAGCCTGATTACCTAATCACCATGGTCAAAATAAAAGTGATAACTCACATTAAAATACATGAATCAAGTTTTCATAAATACTGTGAACTAGAGATATTTACCTCTCTGCAATACACCTGATGAAGCTGTGAACAGCTGACACTATTCAGAACTCACACTCAACTGACAGTGTGACTCAAACATTGGTACTTAATATTCACAGAAATATTTAGAAACTACAGATTTTCTCTATCTTTTGAGACTAGATTTCCATTAGGACATCTAACTAAGATATTTTCTTTATGAAATATTTTAGTAAACAATTTCGAAATTGTAATTTGTAGTGAAACCCAAACATGGGACTAAATGTGGGACACCCTGACCAGGTGACCACATAAACCAATCACAGAGCCAGAAAGTATGTCATGTTGAGGTCAGCAGCCTGGACACACCTGGGCGGTGGGAGGACCTACCTGATTCAGTTCTGAAATAGTAGTGGCAGAGTAACAACACCTCGTCCTTCTCCTCAATTTAGTAAATCCTTTCAAAAGTAATCTTCCACTATCATCCTACGTAGATATATAAGCAAATGTTATCCATGGGCAGTAATGGCTGCCAGTATACTGGTCTAGAGACTTGTTATAGTGTATTTCAATGGGTGCCTATTAACTGCTGCCCTACCAAAATATGCACCTTGGGATTAATTTGAGGAATATGCTCAAATCTTCTTTGTCAATATCCTGACTAATTTCTAGTGACATTTATTTTAAGCCCCTATCAACAGATAACTAACCTTAATTTCAAAATTGTTGTCATTTCGTCAAGTGACAAGTTAGGTGAGTGCATGACATTCTTCCACATATGTCATTACAAACAATATTCATGCAATCTAGATATTATAGGGTATCAATGATATAGACATTAGGTTCATCCAATATACTTTCAATTATTGGGGATGGAGTCAGGCTTACTTCATCCTCACTATCAGGTCCTCCTCCTTCTTTGATGTAACAATGACTTTTATGTGTTTTTTTTTTAATCAGATAACAATCAGAAGTGTTTTTTTTATCTAGCTTCAACAGATAGGAGCAGGATGTAAGGTTGATACACTTTTATCTTTCCAGATAGAGGGTCAGGAACATAATCTGGTACATTGATATAATTCAATAAAGGGGATGGGGAGGGGTTAAGAAAATTTTTGACCCCTCTCGAGGTAGGATGGTTGAGAATATTTCGCCCTACCCACCCGAAAATCCACTCCCCCCCTTTTTTTCTTTTCCTTTGGCCGTTCAATAAAGGGTTACTCATTACCAATCACTGAAAACAATGAGAGCCCAATGCATCTCTTTAGCTCTTTATTAGGAGGGGGGTGATAAATCTAATTTTCTTCGGGGGACAGGCTCAAGCTATGCACTCGGGTCCAAAAACATGGGAAATCACAAACATATTATTTTCAGACCACCGTGACCCCTCTCCCCCACAGGTTGGGTCCAGAGATCGGCCCATTAGTGAGAAAACAGCCAAAATTCAGGCTTTCAGATTCCCTTTAAAATCAAATCATGACTTCATGGTCAGAAACCTTCATATGGGAGCCAAAGAGACCGTTTAAATTCATATTGTTGTGATTATAGAGGTTTTTACCCCTCTTTCGTCCTCGGTAAAATACAGATAAATCAAATATATTGAAGGCATTTGCTCCCTTACAATCACATCCCTATACTGCAATAAAATATCCTCAGGACACTTAATTAGGCAGATTAAACCCTTCTGGAGGGTCCCCTCTTTCTGTTAACTCCCCTCTATGACACCACCCTCCCCTCCCCAGCATGCACCAATAGCCATCAGATAAATCTCTCCCCCCCCCCCTTCGCCTCTATATTACCATATACTGAAATAATGTATTAACATAAGACCTGTCTGATAATTTGAACCTTTCTAGAGGGCTCCCTGTTCCTGTTAAACACCCCCTATGACCCACCCCCTCCCTCATAATATCTAGGGTTCAGAGTATCTATTTAATACCTCAGAGAATAAAACAAAATAATTGCCTCTTATCTTATGTCTAGGCTACTAACCATGCAAGGTGTAAACTGAGAGATATGGACACCAGTCCTTATTTGGAGTCATTTGCGGGCTCCCACCCCCACCCCTCTACCATTCATCTTTCTATGCATTTAACAACTTGCTTAAGGAGGAGAGTCAGGGTTTTTGTTTATCGTTGTATCCAGGGGCGTGGCAAGCAGTTTCAACATAGGGGGGAAGCAGTTTCAACATAGGGGGGACTGAGGGGTATTTTGACCCTTTTTGGTTGCCACGCCCTGGTATCAGGTCATTAGTGATGTTAATATTAGATCATGTACAATAAGTGTAACAACGTGAAGCAGTCATCTTGACTATGAATATACATGAGGTGAGGTACTAGGCATAGAATGGAAGGGGGGTTTGTGACCATTGGTAGGGTAACTCAAAATGAATATAGAGACCTTTGAAAAGGGTATTATCTGTCTGATCTAAACTCATTTTAATATGTTGACAGTTCAAATATATTGAAGCAAAGGCCTTCCAAAATTTGGGTTATATTCATGCAATCACAAGAATATAACCTGTAATAATCTCTTTGGGTCCCTTATCAGTTTTCTGTTGAGGTGCTAAAGCCATTCATGTATGATAAATAAAAGTAATTATAAGAGGTCTGGTGGTTGGAGCTCTTAGATGGACTGAGGTAGCCCTCCTCTTATGTCTGTATAGGGTAAGGGAGGAGGTCTGGACCCCCTCCATATCCCCACCCCTCTTCTAAACACACCACTGTCTTACACCTAAGACAGGCTAAGGTGTCTGTGAATGACTATTGGTGTTGAAAGATCTTGACATTTTGAGTACAGTGTAATATAGAGGTGAGGGTGGGGGGCTATTGGTTCATGCTGGTGGGGGGGGGGGGTCAGTGGTCATAGGAGGTAGTTAACAGAAACAGGGTGGCCTCCAGAATGGTTCATGATGATGTTTTATGGCAGTATAGGAACCTGATTGTATAGGAGCAAATGCCTTCAAAAAAGCTGATTTATTGGTATGTTACCATGGATGCCCCCCCCCTCCCGAGAGAGGTAACACCCCTGTAATCACAACAATATGACTTTAAAGGCTCTTTTTGGGTTCCAAATGAAGGTTTCCGATCAGTTTCATGAAGGCATGGTGAGGTTTGAGTAGGAATCTGAAAGCCTGAATTTTGACTGTTTTCTCACTATTTGGCTGATCTCCGGACTCCACATACAGGGGGGGGTCACAGGGGTCCGAAATTTTTGTTGTTGTGATTTCCCAAGTTTTGGGTTTGAACGGCATAGTTTGAGCCTGTCCCTGAAACTGTATGACAAAATTAGTGATTAGTAACACCCCCCCTATCTTTATGTGGAAATTCTGGTTATCACTATTGGTGAAAGGAATCGACTACCGCTACCTACGGTGCATGACCTCCCCCCCCTCCGCTTAGACCAAGGGTTTCAACGAAATACGGGGCCTTTCGATTTCAATCTGTCGGGGAAATACAGAACTTACACAAATCCTGTATACATATGCAGAGGGGGGGGTGTCAGCAGATTTGTGACATATTTTTCTAGGGGGTGTCGGAAAAATTGTGACAAAGTGTGACATGAGGGTGGGGGGGTGTTCAAAATGGCCCAAAAAAGCGTGACATACTTTATGGACGGCCCCTTATGTTGCTGCTATTTCTACGGTAAAAAGTAGTAATGCAGGTAAATCCAAGCCTTATCGGCAGTGAGTCGTCTTGAGGTCACATGGGCAACACAAGATATCAATGAGAGGACCCGCCAACCACTAAATTCTATCAACGTATTATAACAAAATGTCCTTTATGCAGCCACCAAGGTACCCATTATTGAATGCCGCCGACGTAATTGCCCAATGGCATGGAGTATGGTTACTTTGCCATAAAGTAAGTTCTCTCAGTTTCCAGTGGTGACACCCAATGAGTTCTACACCATCTAACCTGCTTTCAATGACCTTGAATCGCCTATCTTCAACATGTCAAGTCCTCCCTGTGAGCCCTTGTTATAATACTTATTTTGTGTATCTTTCTTCAATTGTGTCCACCAGTTTGAACAGAGAATTCCTAAAAACAACAATTTCCCCCCGAAGGCGGGAGATAAATCTGTTTCTGTATGTGTACAGTAATGCTAATTTTTGTTAAATATCATTTCTTCTCGGAACAGCTGACAATCTAAAAATCACCTTTAGTGGAAGAAGACTTCGTTTTCAATCGATATATTTTTCCTTCAAGCACTAGGTATTTGGTCAACTTGATGCATTAAGGCAGCCCTGGTGATTAGCGGGAGCATGCTACATTCATGCATCTTGCCGACCATATAGTATTGATACACTCCTGAAGGGTCTGAATGATGCACTGATGCAATGCTGGCAGGCTGCTCACACACCTCTCAGCACAGTGGCTCCAAATCAGACTCCAAGTCGTGTTGAGAGCCTGCTTTATCATGATATTAAGTACCTTTAATGTCAGAGATCAAGGGTACTTGACAATTATACACCAACAAGTCGTGATAACAGTGTCTGGGTTCCCAGACTGACAGGAGACAAGAAAGAGCACGCTAAGGGGGGTGGATGGCTAAATTTGACACGGCGACATGGCCATTTCTTAAGATCGACATGCGACATGAGGCTTAGTGACAGGCGACATGAGGTTTGAAAAGATAGTGACAAGGGACATGAGCAATTCTTAAAATCGACAAGGGACATTGGGAAGCGGACCGTGGCATTTATTTGAAAGACTCTACTTGTAGATGTAATTTTTGCCAAATAAAAATTTGTAAACTGAAACTATTAAGCGACATGGACATGCGACATGGACATGCGACATGGCCATTTCTTAAAATCGACATGCGACATGGGGGCCCCCCATCTACACCCCCACGCTACCAAATAACCTGGAGGGGGAGGAAGGAAGACACGACACAACACAAACATTCATATTGTGATGCTAGTATAAATTTCATTGATTAAAACATTGTGGTCTTTCCACAAACACTTGTCGTCAAGTTATCAATGCTGTGCTATCAGTCACTGATATAGATTTTACAACTGAAAGGGTCATTTACCCACGTCATCGAGTTATGCACAATGGATGCTGGTGTGTTTGAGTTATCCTCCTGTGAGAGTGAACTAAGACAATATACGACTCATCCAATGTATTGCATATCATTGATGGAAAATACTTGGCCACATGTTGATAGAACAGTCCTCTGATATTCTTAAAAATATATTGACATTTGTATGAAGCTAACAAAACTGTTATCCTCTCAGATATATATTCTATGTAAAGATATTTCATTTTTTGTGTGTCTCCACCCACCCTTCCCAACCCAAACCCATGGAATTATTTTTTTCCTTTTCTGGATTGCTATCGGGCAGATTATGGCCTGATCATGATGGGGAATCAGCTGGAACCCTGAGTTTTGGTGGAAGATCATATCTGGATTTTGTACACATGCATTTATCCAGTCTAATCCGCATTCCAAATTCCATTTTTACAGAAGGGATAAGAACATACTGGTTATTGAAAAACGGCATTTTCTACTTGACTCGATTTCCGTCTCAAATTCCTTTTTCCTATTCAGACCTATTCTCATAATCCATTTGCATTTAAAAGTAAAGAATGTATTTCACGTGTAGCATAATCTCGAGCTACAGAGTGCCTGGCAACAACAACATGTCACTGAAATATGATGTGTTGACTAATGAGGAGCAAATACCAGGAAAATATACAGTAAATATCTATTTAATCCCTCTTCTTGGAGTAGAACTTTAAGACATTGAGATATCAAAATTATATGAGATTATATTGTAGAGAGTAGGCTTAACTTAAGTCACAACGACAACAAGGTAAGTACGATTAACAATATCCTTTAGTCCTAGACAATGTTTACACACACCATCTTAACATGTAGCCTGTACACTTCGAGTTCTCGAGTCCACCTTGTGTGGCACTGAACCAAACAGGACAGATGTACCAATACAGGTCCATCTGCAGGGCAGAAACCGACGAGTCTTTCAGCCCCTTTGAACAGAGGTCTTTTGCAGAATGATTTTGATTTATATGATGCATGATCACCCAATCTGACGATACCTGCTGAAAGCAGAATGTATTGACGAGCAGTGTATTGCAGAAAGCATTATCTTTAATTATCGCCAGTAGTATATATTGTATCAGAACGGGACTATAGCTTATCTAAGGATATTGCTCAATCGACATGCAGCCAATCAGAGGCCTCCGTTTGGTCATCATTGATGAGCAGGTCAGTTCAAAGATGCCAGCCATCCTCGTCACTGGGCTTCTGTGGCATTCGTAGAGCCTACTAGTATTATATGGCCCTAGAGCCGCAGCTCAAGTGTGCAGTAAGTTACTAGGCTTACAAAATTATTCAAGATGGAATGTCTGGCTCAGTTGTCATGAGAGAGACTCATGTTTTCTATTCTAAACTGAATTGACTTGATTCGTACAAAACGCTAGATCTTGGCACATGTTACATAATATGAATTATGATTAGGAAGCATGACAATTTAGTGTCAGAAAGGCCATGATTGCTGTATTGATTGTGAGCAGGCAAGATACAATTATACTACCAGGCCCCCTGTGGCGTATCCTTTTCTGATAGCACGGTCATAACTCATAGATACGAATGCAAGTACCAATATAGAGGAGACAGATTTAAGTTGGACTGGTGCTAGGAGACTGGTACATTGTGCTATTGGGGTCATTCAGTACACTCAGGGAGGGAGAATGGTAGTTTCTCAAACAGAGATTAAGAAAAGAGCATAGTTGTTACTGATATTCTGGTGGAAGAAGCATAATTACTGATTAACTGATTAACTTTTTCCAAAGTGAAGCAAACACACATTTTCCAGGAAGATGTATGTCATTTGATTGATTATTAAAATAGCTAGAAAGTTAAGAATCATAGCCCAACACTGAACACGAGACAAACACTTCCTAGTATCGATTCCCTCCCCTCTCTCAATTAGATTAGATTATGATATCAAACAATTTGTGTCGTGACTCATGCTGCGGCGTGCTTTACCAGGATGACTTTGCTCTGTCTCTGGAGTTCAACAGAGAGAACTTTTTTTTTTTTTAATATGTTTATTGACCGTAAATTCATATAAAGATGAAACACGTTCTTCCAGTACAGTCAGTAAATATTTACAGATAGGATGCTTGAATCAAATATTCAGTTCCTCGTATTGTTCCTTGTATAATATAGACTGCTAGTATATTCACTGCCTCTCTCAGGTGCAGATAATATACTTATAAAGACAACTTCTTTGTTAAGTACACTTAGCTAGTTTGCACCAGCGTCATCATCTATCTGCTCACCACTCGCAGAAAACCCATTTGGGATAAATGGGCTAAAGTAATCATCAATGTCCTTATTCATGTATTTGTGAATTCAAGACCAACACACGCTTCCATAGTGTGTAATAACAGTCCATTACCTCTAGTTCTACTATTTTAATAACACTTGTTACGTATGAGGATAAATGTAAATAGCAAGGCAACTGATTAAGATAAGATAACATAACACAGTCCAGCACAGACTTTGGTATAAGAAAGCTTTAGTGCTTGAAATTCACTGACAAGGTACTTAAACAACTCTTTGACAACAACGCATATAGGCTTGGATCATATGTCATTTTAAACACACGGGACCCACACTAATCATAAAATTACTCTGTGTTAACATTGATTCTGGTCAAAAATAAATACATGCGTATAGATCGAAAAATCAATACATATTTGTGTGTATGAAAGCAGGGTCTATACTACATGCCTCATGAAGCATCTTGTCATGAGGGGTCCGATGCTCTGCGTTGTGAGGATCTAGGTGCTTAGTTCATTGACTACAAGAAGAAAAAGTTATTCTATTAGTATTACATTGCATTTTAGGGGTGATTCCATTAAGTGATTGTTATCTATCTTCATAGTACAGGTATGACTACACTTTCAGAATTGATAGTGATAGGAAATTAAAGTTACTCAAGGTAGCCATCACATCAGGGTGAGAAAGAACCCCACTCATAGGTACATTTTTACTTACTATTCTGTATTCTATATTCGATGTATTTGTCACTCATCACAATGCGATTTTTAGTAATAGGGTACTCTTTGCAATCAAAGGGGCAGTCGATAGATGATATTTGCAATGTTTTTATATAGATTTCAACAGGATTTCTTTTGAGATAGTTATCATCAGGGAGGGCGCTAAGTACATTGAATATGTTATTATTTCCTTTGTAAATTATAACTTACAGATTAGTCTCTGATAGTTGTCCTGTGTAGCATGGAGCTTCTCATACAGACCTGAAGACACAAAAAGAGATAAAAACTGATGCACTGATTCTTTTCCCAAATGTATTTAAACATAAAATACCCACCTAACTAGTTGCATTTACTATAAGTTTTGTAGTTAGGATGACTGTTTAGAATCTTACCCTCGGTAGGTTGATCCTAAGGTGATACTGCGTCATGTGATCCACCTTTGATATGAAAAATAACAACAGTGTAAAGGGCAGAAACACCCAAATACTAAGGTGATTCTTTAAGGTTCAGATTTAGATTTCCTTAGTCAAATACTTTACCGTCTGTAACTGCAGCAAGAATTTGTCAAATATCATGTGGATGAATAAATTGTTTTCAAACTAAAAAAAGGTACATATGCGTCTATATATATATATACATATATATATATTTAGTAAATCTGTCCTTAATTCAGATCTTATATGGCTGTGTCTCATGAGATCGGGCCACTTAAAACGTCTTTGACCGGGTGCCAGCTTTGACTGGGTGCCAGCTTTGACCGGCAACCATAAAAAAAAACATTTAAGAAAAATAAATTTCTTCTTTGATATGTAAGGGATAAAACAAAGAAAATGGCGGTGGTTGTATCCTCATATATGGCTTCGCCTGCCCTAAATAAACCGTTTTATGTCAGCCGGTCAAAGCCAGTCAAAGACTTCACCTGGTCCAAGCTGGCTCCCTGTCATAGATGTTTCGATTGGCCCAATCTCATTCATGAGACACAGCCATATGCTCATTCTTTAAAACCACCACAGTTATAATAATATTATGTATTATACTAGTGCTTGCCTTCATCAGGGTGAAGGTAGTCGCCAACATCTAACTCAGCATTGAACTTTCCTAGAGAAAATAAATTTGAAAAGAAATATTTTACAGGGAACTTGGTGTGCAATGCTCAAACAACTTTCTCTTTTTTAATCTTAATAAGCTATTACATCTATTCAATTAACCATTATTATGTATAACTGCAGTCGTCTCTAGCCGGATGTGCTCTTTTATCTAGTGTCAACATGTGCAGGAAATGCTAAAGCAAACCATTATATAATATACAAGTTTACTATAGTGTCAAAGTGTATGGGAAATACTGAACAATAAATTGAAAAAAAAAATTTCATTGGGAACTTGATATCTAAGGATTGAACAATTTTGTTATTCTAACAAACCAGTAAGACGATTAAACTATCATTAAATTTTATACCTACAGTTCTCCCTTGTCTGTTGTTCGTAATCTCATCATATACATGACTGTCAGTAGTATGCTGGACATCTCCCTTCTCTCTGACATTTCCTGGAAGCAAATTGTTGGCCCTCTTAAAAAAATCAACTGGTTTCTCATCACCGCATGCATCATAAAAATTGTGATTTGGGGAAAAGTGAAGCTAACACTGTCAGTGATGCAGGGAGCTATGAATAATTTACAATATTACAACTTTCTACAAAATGTGTACTGGTAAATCATTCGCAAAAAGTATTCAATTTCCCTATTCATTTTAGCCCTCAGAAAAAGAGGAAGAAGCAAAATAACAAACACCCTCGTCATATTTTTCACTGGCGGGTGATGAGAATGTTTATTATTGACCTTTGTATTTATTTTTGAGGCCTTATCAAATCGGGGATTTTTCAAAAAGCAGCAGTTTTGGCTTTCTAATGGTTACTGTAACTGTAGATTTTTTTGCGTGTATACATTTTCGCTAACTTGCTAAAAAAGACATTTTCACTGGTGTTAACATTTGCGGATTTCTGAGATTTGGTTATTTAATTCAATACTGTATAAATATTCGCTCTGTACATAGTTCACGGATATTTAAAGATCGCAAAAATCGTGAAAGTATGTACATTGCGAAGTGCTATTTAGGGAATAGGGTAAGGGACAGGGACGTGGGGCTGCTCTAGACTGGATAAAGACGTCGAGGAAGGCTCAGAGGATGGCGTAGCCATCTGCTGAGCCTTCTTACTTGATCTGTGAAGGTCAAAATATAGTAGAAATGTGGATAAACACAACTAAGATGTAGATAAACTCGCCGAAAAACGTGATTAAGCATTAAAATATGTTTGAATCGATGGGTTTCCACCATTGCAAATTGATTCTTCAGTGCTGGCCGTGGTATATCCATCTAGATATACCACAGTGTCTAGCCACTCCCCCTACAGTAGGTAAGGACGTCTCTGATTGGTCAAGGCTGCCCATCACAGACTCTCATCCAATGACAGAGGATCTCTGTTATTCATGTATTAGCTAGATCAGAGCAAGTCGTGTTATAACTATCTCTATATACACTGTGTGGTCAGCCACTGCATTCTTCATCTAACAGAAAGTAGGATAAAACCATTTTTATGAGTTTGCAGCAAGCTATCAATCAGATATTTTGTGACACAGTGTAGTAGACAAAATAACTCATACCAGAATCTGTCCCGTCTTGTCCACTCTCCAGTACCTCAACATATGTATGGTTGGTGACATCATCATTTTCATATATACGGTTTCCTGGGAGGTTGTACTTTCTCCCCTTATCTCCTAGTGTGAGAAAATGTAATTGATATACTAGCATTTAAGGATTGAATGTTAATCTCATGCTGGGGTGAAATGGAAATTATGTATTACAGACAACACAATTATGCTTAGAAAGTTTGGGGAGGTACCGTATATTCTCGCATATAAGCCTAACTTATATATATGCTGTACCCGACTTTGGGCCAATCCAATGAGCCAGACTGGCAATAGGACTTGTGTACAAGCCACAATAATTTACGGTATGCAAAGTAGTCAACACAGCAGTCCTTTCCTGATGAATTCCACTTAAGGCTATTGCAATGCCCTCCCCTCTCCCAAATAAGAGAGAGAGAATAATTAAGAAAATAACTATGTTATCAGGATGACTTATCTGAAATGAAACACAAACTTATCTTAAGTACTCCAACGGTGGACAATAGCCTGATGCAGAATGAGCTCAGAATGATGGTTTATAACCGTGCTTATAATTATTCGATTGATAACGAAATAATGGTGCCTTATGCACTCTGTAGAAGACACAAAATAGCAATTGGCCACCCTTTAGCATAATATACAGTAGAATACACTGTACATTATCTTCACCACTTAGTTTTTTGTGAATTTTATTTTCTATTGTCACAGGAATAACGAGGGTTCGGCCACCTAGACTGTTACAACCTTGCACATAATAGTTCAATTTGCCTAAACACTAGCACAAGCACATGCACCAAATTCGTATTGGAACAGCATGCACAGGGTGCACATTCGTATTGAAACCTAGTGTGCACATGCCTGTGCAAACCTTTAGGCAAATTGAACGCCATGCACCGAACATATTTCATACCAGAGTCTGTCCCATCCTGCTCCCTCTCCTGCATCTCCTCATATGTAACATCATCATTGCCATTTGAGCCGTTTCCATGGAGGTCGCCCTCCCTTCTCACATATCCTAGAAAGGAGAACAGTTATGTATTAGGCCAAAAAAGGTAGGATTTAAACCTTTGTTTTTACTTTAGCCTGACAAGTTAAACGAAATTGACATGCAAACGCCAGCGCTGACTAAAGGGGTGAATCCACTGAGGTAAATACGTCGGATCGGGCAAGATTCGTCCATGGGTTTAACATTGTGAGGTACATCCGATCCGACGGATTTTGCTTCAGTGGATTCATGCTTTTACCGACCACCACCTCTACTCTTAGAGCCTCAACCTGACTCTAAAGTAGCCCAAAAATGGATACTACTTCCCACAATTTAATATGGTACATATTTGCTAAAAGATTATAGAAATAAATACATCTAAAATTGTAGTTTTTGAAATTCATTTCCAGAACCTATTTGGAGAAAGAACTGAAATTTTAGAAACTAAAGAGCACTGAAAGCAGGTGATTTCCCCGAGATCGAGAATATATACTAGATTCGAGCCTGTATTGCTATACAGAGTAAGGATTGAATTCTTAAGGACATTTTATAGGTAATATGCAATGTTAGTAATTACCATTAGTAGATTCCATATGCTTCCTTCTCTTCAGGACAAACACAGTACCAAGACCACCAACGACAACCAAAGCAATGCACACAACAACACCAATGATGATGCCAATACTGGAAAAGGCTTGCACTTTCGCTAGAATAATTATGAAAAATATAAATGATTTTTTCAACATCATATGATATAATTTTCTGATTTGCTGTATTTGAGCACGTCACCATTTCCATACCAATATGTCATATGGCTGTGGATGACCACTAATGCCATCCAGTTTACAGTTGAATTAAATATACTCTCCTTCAAGTGGTGTAAGATTATCAACTGACACGGTTGGTCTAATAGTCCAGTTGCCAGCTTGATAACCTTGCAGAAAAACCCCCGTAGAGGTTATGACTGATTTGGGTACAGGAAGTCATAAACGTTCAGAATCTTGACGATGCCCGGTTGGCATTGTTGAGCGTTTTCCGAAATTCAAGATGGCGTCCAAGATGGCTGACAAAAATGTTTAGAGTCATAAATCAGTCAATTCTTTTGTTATTTGCATGTGTAATACCTCTAAATTGGGGTTTTTGGGCAGGCCTGATTGATTAAAAGAGTTACAACGTCATTTGAGTAGGTATCCATGGTGATAGAGTGTTTCCATAGCAACCAGCATGCCGATTCTTATACAAAATATATATTGTTATGAGAAATTTGTCATTTCTCAACTCTTACACTCATGTAATATCTCAAATTTAAGCTCTAATTGAGATACATCATTTTAACATAGTTTTAGAGTTGTCACAGGTCCTAGGCAACCATGGCAACCAGAAATCAACAACAAATATGCCTAATGATTGATGCCAAAACATTATCATCCTTACTGATAACTGCAAATACATGACAGAACAACCATCATGGACACCAGAAACTGATTGCTCAATGTCAAAATGTCACCTGAGTGGCTATCTATGGAGATGGGTCAATTCCATAGCAACCAATATGCTTATATGCAGAAAGTTTGATTTTTACCAAATGTGCACTTTTTATCATAGATCTCGAAAACTCACATCTTTTAACATGTTTTTAATTGCTGCTGCTACTATGGTAACTAAAAATAATTTTCTGTTGTACATACTGAATCTGGGACCTGCTGGCAAGCCTCCTGACTATGAGGTGATGTCAAGTCATATTAGTGGTGTCTATAAGATGCATCCTCAGAGGTCCCATAAATCTATGATGTTGTTTACAACAGTCATTAAAGCAGCTCATACCCTGCCAGTCCTCCTATAGTGCACTCATTATTAGCCTGCTCCTTTGTTTTCCTGGCTGCCCCCTTGTTGGTCTAGCCAATCCCTTTGTCGGCCTGGCCAGCTAGTGAATAATGCAGTATAGCTGTTCAATATCAGCAATACACAAACATATGAACATGTGGATGTGTATCATTACTGTGTAATAACTCCAGTCTGCTGACATACCTTATACAGATACAAAATGTACAATGCTATAACAGTTTGTAACTATTTACTTGATGGTTAGCTTAGTAGCACACAATAATGGCTTGAGTCACTATCTCACTGAATACTACAATCAATGTGGTCATCTACAATGGTTCCCTTTTCTGGATTGTCCACCATAGCATCATTTGGAGGGGACACTAAGTAGGTGAATCAATGATCTGAAGTCAAGCATGATCATCAGCAAGTAAGGGGCCGTCCATAAAGTATGTCACACCCCAGGGGGTGGGGGGGTCTTTTTTTCGTGTGACGAAGTGTGACATGGGGGTGGGGGGGTCTATTGACTTGTGTGACGTCACACTTCCAGAATTTTGTAAAGAATATTATAACTGCTGTATAAATTTGTGACATCTCCAAGTTAAATACATGTTGGTGGTTGTAGCAGATGTACAACTTTTAACTTCACACAAGTCAAAACCCCAGGTATGACAAAATTATCTGTGTGATAAATCCATTTCTTGTTGCACGTTTGATAGTCACTTTTGCCCCGAGTAAGGGTGCATTTAACAGGGGTGAGCTGCGGATGCTTTGTCAAGGAAGGGCCATGGATCCAGAGCTAGAAAAGAACGACTTTGCAAATACTGGAAATGTTTTGGCCAACATTTTTTCACAGACCATGATAGATAAACAATAAGTGGTTGCAGAGTATAAAGAAGATATAGAAGAAATACCAGTGTTAGCTACAAACTCTGAGAAATGCCACATATGAGGGAAAGCCATTATTTCCTGCAGATTGTAAAGTTTCCAAACAAAAGACATTGCTTGAATCCAAGGAGCTCTTATATGGACAGGGACAGGTTCTTACAAGTACCATTGGCTTTGGGTCACACAGCCAACGATGGCCTGCCGGTGAAACTAGACGGGTCAGAAAACTACCTTTCACTATTTGTTCGCCTTGCATCCAGCAAAGATATCCCCCTAAGATCTGCAGACAATTGCCCAAAGGGTCTGCCCCCTTTGCATGTCCTGGTGTACAGGATGCCCCATCTAAATGAATCAAGGAATGTGGATTATACATAACATCCATTAAGTCAGTCACTTGACATCCGAAGACGTCTGGCCAAAGGAAGAGTAAAGGAGAGAAATCAAGGTTCTTCCAGCATTACCTACAGTCTGCTTCTAGTACAAATCCGTCCGGTATGTATTGCCGCTCAGCAACAATCCAAACTTGTGTATGCTATCAAGAACATAAACCATGAAGATCTGGTGAAGATAGAGCATGAGTATTTGGATACCACACAGGGGTGGATCCAGGGGAGGGGAGGGCCTAATTGGGAGGGAGGTGGGCATTCTCCCTTTTTGCTCTAGATATTAATGTTAATGGGTCCAATGCCATCAGTACATTGCCTATATCATACTCAGTACATCGCCTATATCACACCCCCTCCTTTTCAAATTTCTTAATCCGGCCCTGCCCCTGCTATAGGTCTTCCAACACAAGAGGAGTCACAGGATAGCAGTGGCACACCTGTTATTCCTGTGAATATTGTCAAGAATCCATGGATCAAGGATACCTCAGCCACAAAGATTTAGGGTGCCATGGCTACCGGTGGGAACAGGATAATGGTACTGCAAATTTAAAATGTTGTAATTAAAGGGGTCTAGTCAATAAAATCCATTGACATAAGCTCTAAAAATTTGACTGATGTCATACCTTGACTCATCTTTGATAACATGTAATTGTAAACAAATACAGGGTTAAGATTATGCATATATGCTCTTTAATGTCATTTAGTTTACAAACTATCAAGCTCTTTAATGTCATTTAGATTGATCAATACCCAACTATATGCAGAGGGGGGGCTGTCAGCAGATTTGTGACATATTTTTCTAGGGGGTGTCGGAAAAAGTGTGACAAAGTGTGACATGGGGGTGGGGGGGTGTTCAAAATGGCCCAAAAAAGCGTGACATACTTTATGGACGGCCCCATATATTTGATGCTATGCACAGACAGATATTGATGTGGATATAAACATTTTTGTTAACTTTATTACCATCCAAGGTTGATTTTTGTCAAACCTGTGATTTTACACATAGTGACCTTGATTTAAGTGACCTTGACCTTTAAAAAAATAAAAAATAAAGGTTGTTTGGGTCGGCCCTACAACATAGCATATTCTAGGTGTTTAACATGAATGAAAAGACAAAGTTATTGCCAGGTTCTGGCCCTTTAAGTGTGTTGTTGTGGACCCTGCTATTTTACAGCATCAGTGAGGAATGAGGCTGTGCCTTGCCAAAAGCCATGTGATATGGAAGTCCACCTCATTTTTCCATGATCCCTAACTATGTAGGTATTCCCTCATGCATTATGGCGAATGTCTGCATATTTTTGAGGAATCTATTAGAGTTGAAAGGTAACAGTTTTAATAGAAAAGTCACCTTTCTGAGATTGACCTTGAATAAAATGATGTTGACCTTGAGCAAAATTATCCTTTTAGTCTTTTTTGTGTTGCCCTGAATGAGTAGTATGCCATGGATACTTCATTTGTTTGGAAATTACAATTTAAAGTGACCCTTCAGTTGCATACGTGAATCTTTTTTTTTCAGATTTTTTTAGACTTCTCTGACCTTGAAGCCCTGCCCTGACCTTAAGCTACTCCTGAGGCAAGGCCACCTCATATTTTCTGATACCCTATATATATATATATATACCTATCTAAAAATCATGGTGGCGACCAAACCCTAAATTTGGCAGTCGTGGTCACTCTCAGCCAGATTGGCTTACGCGCTATATATGCCCCCTCCCCCAGATCGGCAATAACTTCTATACGTCTCTAGATCTATCACGGTATCTATCTTCATATGATCTCCAGTACCCCTACCAATATACGCTTAGTCAAATAGACCAAAAATGTTGAGACCTAAAGAGAGACCACTTCCAAATGTACCCTGTATAGGACTAGGCCTACATAACCTATGAGTAATCAATTAAACAAGATAAAACCACCACTGCAGCCAGTAAATATTGATGCAGTAGGCCTGCGATGAGCTGCTGGTCGGCTAAAGAGTAAAGTGCTGCAGGTGCGCTAAGCCCTGGTGCAGTCGGAGTGCTAGGGCCTTCATGTTTTTGTTGTTCACGTATTTCGTGTGAATATGAGACAGGAATAGGTAGTGGGTGGAAGGGAAGAGGGGGTGAACGAATCTGCGGTAGCTTGTCTATGCACATTGATAATAGTGGGTCAGGCAAGGTGAGGTAGGGGGGGACTTGTGCGACTGATAAACACAAGAATTACTTGTTTCAGCTGAGTGGAGCACATATGTGACAGTGGCAGACGCCAGAAGGTGTTGAAGAGCGGGGCAACTGATGGGGGGGGGGGGGGGTCTTTCATCAAGGGAGAGGAAATTAAATAGTAAGCAATAAACTGTATAAACTTAAAGCTTACAAAAAACTCCTTGGTCCAAACACAATTAATTACAAGGGCTGCAGGTGATCCAAAAATTAATTGACAAACTATTTTCTTTAAACTTGAGTTTATTTCATGGTGAATACGGCACTCCCATTGACTTAACCAAGGAAGGCCATATTTAATACCCCCCTGTGAAATAACCTTCGCCCATATTCCACGGGCTTTAAAATCATTAAAATTAATAATTTAAACACTATAAAATTGCTTTTTCAGACCAATCAAGTGGAATTTTGACAAATATTGCTGATTATGTTATGAAATGTACGCAGAGGAGCACTCGTATAGTTCCCCAAATGAGGGTGATTTCACTCAGGTTCGCCTCGTGAACCTTTGTCTATTTATATCATATGCAATCAAAATATGAAATAAAAAGGTAGGGTCCCGGCGCTAGTTTCTCCAGGATCGACCATGTAAGATGGATGTCTATATTTAATATTGAATCTAATGGGCTTGGCCAGTGAATTTTGGCCAAAAGAATGAGCTGTTCATTGCTAGATCACTGGTATTCCAGCTTCAAAGAGGATCACCTGAACCAACAAGTATCTGATAACAGATGACATGACAGGGAAGTAAACACTTGTCCCGAAGGGCATTGCCTGGTTTTCCCGACTATGTTGTATGCGTGAGTACAAAGAGCGTGTCGTCACTGCTCCTCAGGCTATCAATGTTTGCTAGTTGATATCCAATCTTGTTCATGTGTAAGCATTGGAGTTTTTACTCAATAGATAGGCGGACATTTAACAGAAGGGGCAGTGCATCTGTAGCTCACCATACGATAGTGAGACTGTGCACCAGCCAGTATAAGTGGTCGGACAATGTGCTGTGGGTACCTAACCGCCACACCTGTCCAATCAACAATGATGTTTACTATAAACCTCTGAACTGATATAGCTTAGAGTGACCTATGGTTTGATGCTTTATTGCCATACTTAATTGTTTGTGACGACTAATACTATTGGAATGTAAAGTTAACCTTGTCATGGTAACTATATACCAAAGGTCGGCTACCAAAATGATTACCCTATCCCCCATACATTGCCACATTTACAGAGGTTAAAGGGTCACATCCGTGGATTCTACTTTCCATTTGATATCTTGAACTTCAAAGGGCATCATAGCTCTTAAACGCCTCGAGTGCCTCTAACAGCCGGATGCCGTAAATCACCTCTAGGACTCTCATAAAAGATGACCCTATAGAGATGGCTTTGAGAATTACAATCACAACAACCATTGCTTGTCACTGTTACATTGGGGGCTTGATACCGACACCTAGTGGAGAAGTCAAAAACTACTTTTTATATAGAGTGTATTATGTGCTTTTCCTGTCCATCCTTGATTTGTTGTAGTAATAATACAGTGGATAGGGTAGATTCACCCAAAGACGGGCACACACCCTGAGTCGGACTTCAGGTGAAATTTACTTCATTGAATTCCCACTATACTATTACAAAATTTGCAGGGATGATTTATTTGCAAGACGACAATGGCTAATATTCTATAAGAAATTGATCTTCGGCTTTACATAGGTATGCCTAAGTCAGTATTGAACAATGTATAAAGCCATTCATGATCAAGTCAAAATGGTTCACATTAATACTGAAAAAACAAATGTCCAAAAGTAGTGAATCTACCCTTCTATTATGAAGGAGGGTGGTTTTCTCCATGTCCCGTGCACTCTATATCGTAAATGTGCACAACCTGTGTTCCTTCTACTCAAAAGCCCCATTTACCCCTTTTTGTAGAAAAACACTGATTTGTCGAAAGAAAACACAGACATGTTTTTAATATATTCCTTACCATGACTACAAGAAAAAAAGTCCTTGGCGACAATAGTGACCGTGGCTTGGCGGGGTCTGACCCGCACAGACAAGCCCACAGTGGCTCCCCCTAGTTAGGGTTGAGGGAACTAACTTAAATATAGTTTGGTCCTAACAATATATACACATATTATGAATGATATATGACATGAGAAATTGTACCTGTATTATAAGAAGCCAGTAAAGCCTGTTCAGTACCTTTGTAAATTTGCAAAATGGTAGGGTAGATAATGACTGTGTATGTAACCAAAACAGCCATACACCAGCTTATATGTAGCAATTGATAAAAATGACGCTAGGCCTGCTTCTGTTATTGACTTTTATTTCTCCAGAGATAGGGTCAGAAAAATAAGCCTGCACATTTCTTTAAGTTAGAAAAGAGGTGTGTGGGGGGGGGGGGGGGAAGCGGTGATTGGAAAACGCCCAGAAAACCAAACAACCCCGCCCCCCCCCCCCTTCTTGTAAATATTGGCCTTAGCCCAGTCAATAAAGGGTTTCTCAATACCAATCACTGAAATCATGACAGGCGAACTATCTTTTCGCTCTTTAGAAAATGTATCTAGAGGGCAATTATTGAGGGTTCAGACGATCTATAGGACAGCCTGGTATATACAATTTGTAGAAATGCGTATTTCATTTATTTGTGAGCTTCGTTTTTATTACAAATATGTCCAGACATGTTCTGAGATAGTTATCAGTATTTGATAACGGGGAGGGGGAGAGGGGTGTTTGGTGGATTGGGAGTGGGTAGGGAACCATACAATTTTGAACCCCTTGAGGGGGGTACCAAAAAGTGTTTGATATCGATGGCAAAAGAGAGACTACCTTTTCATGATTTGCATATAATTCACCGGGGGGCAACATTATATTTGACCAGCCAGTATTCCTCAGTCTGACTCAGTGAGTGGACAGGTTGTATAGCTATTTACCTATATAGCCTGGTCAAACAAGAATCACTAATCTAGTGGAGACAATACCAATAATGATTGATGATTACTGAACCAAATATTGAAATACTAACAATATTTAATTAAAGTGTGTAAACCCGATTCATTGTGTCATTCGTGGACGCAATTTGCTGGTTCAAAAAGCTTACCCATGATGTCACTTAATTATTGCGTGGATATCATGCGGGCCCCACCCACCCACCCCTCACTACTCAAATCATTTCAAACAGTAATAACAGATTCAAGGGCTATGCAAGGTAAATATGACCAACATAAGTGAAGACCTTATCCTGGAATAATCATACTACAAATCACTTTAGCCTCCAAAGTTTGGCGGGGGGGAGGAGGGTGTACAACTGCTACATGTATTAATGCTGCTAACTGTAGTAACTACATTTAGCAGTCAGCTATCCAAATGCTAACTGTGTAAAAGAACTGCTAAGTGTATCGATTTCAAGGGATGTCTGTTATATGGACATTTAACTGCTATCTGTATCAATAAATGCTATCTGTATCACAATAGGAATATAGTGTAATATGTCAGAAATATATTTTTTGGGTCATGGAATCAAACTATTGGGTCAAAATTGGAACTCAATGGGTTATAGAATCCATTTTCAGTGTAAAAGTTTTACCTTCTCCAAAATCCAAAAACAGTCATAACTCTATCTTACCAACTGCTAAGTGTATCAATGTATTTAACTGTATCAATATAATTTGATACACTTAGCTATTTTTAAGTACACTTTGCAGTTGGCTAGCTGACTGTTAAGTGTAGTTACTACAGTTAGCAGGATTGATAACTTAGCAATTGCACAGGAGAGCTGTACTATTGCTAAAAGTATCAATCTTGCTTACTTTAGAAGCTACACTTAGCAGCCAACCATCCAACTGTGTCGAGCATGCAACTGCTATTTGTCGTACCCAATGCTATCTGTAGTTAAACTCAGGATGTTTGCTATAGGGACATCCAACTGTTATCTGTATCAATAAATGTTAATTGTTTCATAATAAGTATATAGGGAAATACCTGGAAAATATGCTTCTCTGGCCATGCAAATGATTTATCAGGTCGAGATTATAATCAGATGGGTTATAAAATCCATTTTCAGGGTTAAAGTTGCATCTTCTCCAAAATTCAAAGACAGAGTCATAAACTTGCAAAATAAACACATGGTTGCCTTTTAATTGATTCTCTACAGTGAACCATGAAATCTGTGCTTTTTTTGTTTCTTATATTGCACTTTTGTCAAATTCCAAAACTGTTACCATACATCATTACTAGATAGTGTCCATTGATACACTTAGCAGTTGCCTTACCAACTGCAAAGTGTATCAATGTCCTGCACTGTATCGAAAGAAAGGCACTTTGGAATCTGCCATATTTGAAATATATAACTTAAAATGCACTTACACACTTTCATGCCTTACAGTTAAAGATTCAATAAGAAATAATTTCACTTTAACAAAGAAGGAACAGTGTTGCTACACTTAACAAGGACAGAATTGTTGGTTTCCCTTGATACAGATAGTCCACTTTTGATACACATAACTTGATACAATTAGTAGTTGTTGGATACAGTTAGAAGTTGAATAGTTCGCTTCTAATTGTAGTTATTTCAGTTAGCAGGATTGATACACTTAGCAGTTGTACGGGGGGGGGGGTTGTACCACCGTTTATAGGCTACGTCTACCCACCCATTTATAAATGGCCATACTAATAATACAACAAATACACCGAGACACTGGATGGTTGATTATCACAAGTATTTATACCAGAGCGTACAATGTATATGATCCAATATGTCCATGCCCTATTTGACTAGATTTATTATGAACTATGTATACCTTGTTTCTTTGTCATCTTGACCAGAAGATTTTATTTGACCTTGCACTTCATATAATATGGGCATGGAGACAATGAAACTATAAAATGAATCGCCATTCTCACTTTTCTAACTAAGAAAGAATCGCCAAAAGTGAGTCTGACTTTACCTACCCGGCAGCTTTTCTAGCATGATACTGGCCTCAATTTTAGCCTTAGCCGTAGATGCTACATGCATAATAAATAAGCTTTGAGAGAGAAACGATATTAACCACCTTGTATTGGTAGTGTGCAGCGGTGCCACCTAGTGCATCAAACATGAACTGTACTAATAGGCTGCAATTTAATCAAAATGCGATAACCCTTCTATCCACTAAAAATATCATACTACCATCTAGGATTCTTTCAAATCATGTAGGGATTTGAATTCTTTGACTATTAACCACTGGCATGGATATGCCTTAAGATTGCATCCATACATCTCGAACCTGAATTCAGGTCAGGCTACCCCCTACCCCCACCCTCACCAGACAGAAAGGTTTAATTAATTATTTAAGTTTAATGGCATAGAGCCATTCCATCTTCTACATGGTTCCCCATCTGCTTTATATATAGGTCTATAATGCCAAGTGCCCCGCCCCCTTCTTCTGTACCAAATGTTCTACGTCGTTCATAAAAGCAAGGGTCTTGTCCAAGTGCCGGGGTACAGGAACCCCAAGCTTGTAATCACATTAGCAGTAGCATATCATATATAGGGGCCTCTTCTGCCAGAAAGCAGCTACCGCATTGACTACTATTTGTGACACTGACAAGTCAATGACTTCAGCCTCCACCCCCCCCCTCCCTCCACAGACACACTGAATCCATACACTTTGGGCTCCAGTGCTTTATGAGATTGACTCAGGGAGGCTTCTCTTGCCTAGTCTCAAGACGTTTTGTGGCCGTGCATTAATTATTGGGATAGTTTGAACACATGTTTGGCCCATTATAAGAACCCTACAGCGTTATGATTCTGTCTAATTTCTCCAGAGCATACCAGGCACTATACCCTAGGTCAGTCAGCACAATAACATTATTATGGCTTTTTATAAATAGTATCAGGTCAGTATACACAGAGAAAAAAGACTAAGTCAAAAGGGAGTCCAGGCTGCATTCAGAATGACTCCCCTCTTTAGGGGAGCCCTGGCTGACTATGAGAGCCTAGGTGACTCCCTGGTTGACCTAAAGGAGTCACCGAGGGGAGTCACATAGCTCCATGGCTTAACTAAGGACAGTTAAGGAGCTGGACTCCCCTAGAGAGGGGAGCCATTCTGAAGGCAATCTGTCCAGACTCTGTTTCTTTTATCTGTGTATAGGATGACAGTCAGGTAATGCTCCAGACTCCAATCCCAGCTTTATCTGCTCTTTTCTCTTAAGAAAAATAAAACTTGCCTACCATTAAAACCTTGTATATAGGACGTGGCTAGTATGCAAATCGGATCGCGAGTGTGGGTTATAGGATTGGCAGAGAATGTGACTTAAGTTTTTGCTCCTATAGCAAAGTACAAAATTCACCATAATCATATTCCAAATTTCCGTCTTTTTGCCCAATTTCCCATGTAAAGGGTATCATTTTTGCGGACCCCCCCCCCACACACTCTCAATAGCAGCTATGTGCTACTGTAAAACCTCACGTATAGGCTGCAGCTAGTACGCAAGTCAGATTGCCAGCGGGCCAAATAGGATCAGGACAAAGTCAGAGTGCTGCGGAAGTGAGAGTTATTAAATGTATTCTGCAGTATCAACGTCGCCATAATCAGATGGCTCGTGCAGCTTATAGTACACCGTATTTAGCAGCAGCCTATGCGCGAGGTTTTACGGCACATATTCTCCATGTGCACCCAGGTATGTCTATTTTCAGCCAGCCTGGTATCCCCGGGCAGCACAGCAGCACATTAATTATATACGCAGCAGTCAGTGAAGCGAGGAGAGACATACAGCAGCCGTCAATACAGCTTCAGTATTACTCTATTAGGATAAATATAGAGGACATGTTATGCTGGTGCATATATTTATGATGCTGCTCTACTGGCTCCCCCTGGATGCTGCAGGACAGGGTGCTTACTCTGAGGTCGGCTTCCCTGACCCTGGGGGGAATCCCCTACAACAGGCAGCATGTGGAGTCAGCAACACATCCTACATCTGTGACCCCAACAACACGCTCACTGACACAGAGAGTAAGTAGAGACTTTCATTTTGAATTTAGGATTTTACCAATGCAGCACTGGTTGGTAACTTGTGGCTGTGTCTCACGAGTTCTGGCCAATGTGAACGTCTTTGACCGAGTGCCAGCTTTGACCGGGTGCCAGCTTTGACCGGCCACCATAAAAAATAAGATTTAAAAAAAGAAAATTCTTCTTTGATATGTAAGGGATAAAATAAAAAAAATGGCGGTGGTTATATCTCCATATATATCTCCACCTGCCCAAAATAAACATTTTTCTGTCAGGAGGTCAAAGCTGGCACCCGGTCAAAGACCTTCACATTGGCCCAAAGTGGTGAGACACGGCCTTGTGCATCTGGACAAGTGTGTCAGCCCAGAGGTGTTGGAATGGGTTAGGATGATTCATGAATTCACTTGTTACCACAATTGTATTAACATAAACTTATACTATATTCCTTAATAAAAAAAAGAAGCATAGCCCATACATCATTATATCATCATTGAAGGTCAATCTAAATTAGTAATTAGTTGTTTGATGGCTTGCAGTGAGCACATTGAACCGGCTCATCCTGTCGCTGTCAGATGTCGACACATGTCTTTGTGACATAAATGGTCCATGTCACCAGATATACAACCACACTATTAAGGTGGCCCTAGTGCCGCGCATCATGTCTAGTACAGGTATGTATAAATATTCTTTATTTAACAGATTCATATTCTTTTCGTCCTGAACTTTTCACTAAATTGAAATTTGTGTATTTTTTTACGACAACCCCAAAAAATCACGATCGAGTTTTTTATTTTTATAATTACTAAAAAAACATCTAAAAACATCTATAACATCATTGCCTACCATACAGCATAACGATGACATCCATATTTAATCGTATTATGCCATAATGAAGCATTTCCTATCGTTCGACACAACGACAACGTAAAGTAAACAAAATGGCCATCTCGCGGGTTCACGGGATCTCACGAGAGTGCGACTCGGAAATGCTTGGGGAGTCGGTACGGACATTTTATCTTCCAAAATAGAGCATATTGCGGACTTTCAAGGTAATATTATTACTCCTACAGGTAATATCTAGGCAGTTGCGGACATTTTGGACAGTATAACCGTCTTGATAAAAAAATAATTTGTTTATCGAGCGCTTCGGCAATCTCCGGTAGCAAAATCCAACATGGCGGACAGTGGAACACCGAGCGACGATGATTCGGTACCGACTTGGTTAATTTCATGGATTACAGCTAAAATATGAAGGGTAAGTCCGCAAATTTTGTTGTTATAAATAGATTAGGCTTCTCTCTTATGGGGGGTGGAATTGCGGACAGCTCAGTAGCCGGGTTGTTCCGCAAAATGAGGAAGACCGGGCGCTAAACTTGCTAAGACCAAAAAACAGAGCCAATGATCAAATGATAGACTCTAAGTCGAAGCGTTCTACTCGCCAAAATTCCCAAACAAAGTCAAATTTCACAAAAAGTAGGGGGGCTGGAGGGCTGACACACCAGGGCCTAATAAAGATGACATTTCTACATCTAACGAGCCTAATAAGGTGACTATTGGTTGAGATTTACCTTTGATATGAGCCATTTTCAAGAAATGTGATTCAAAAAAGTGTCATCGTATCAATCTAAATGTGGGTCAACGATCAGCTGATCGCAAGCTGAGCGGCCACCAAGCAGTTTCGTGATACCCCCCAGCCCGATATCCCTTTAGCCTTATGTGGTTGGGGGTGACTTGAAACCGACGCAGACCGCATTGTCATTTCTCAACTTGAATCACATTTCTTGAAAATGGCTCTTTTGCATAGCGCCAAACAAAGCGTCTCGGAGAGAGGAGTTCAGAAATGTTCAATTTATCTCTCTATCATGTTTAGTTCCAGAGCTATGTGCATGTTTGCATTCTATACTATACACATCTGTGGTAGTCCTCGCAAAAATAATTTCTCAAATATTGTGTCTAAGTACCTCAAAATTGAACATTTCCAAAGGGCCCATGGGGGGGGGGGGCGAAAAAATTTGCACGCGCCCCAGTTAACATTAAACGAGTTCAGTTCATGTTTACTAAATAACTACTGCATATTATGCAATATCTCCCAGAAATTCTCATTCTTTGGACATCTGTGGTAGTCCTAGCAAAAGGAAATTCTCAAATATCATGTCTAGGTACCTCAAAACTGAAAAGAGCAGAATGAAGAATATTGTGAAAATAGAAACTAAAATATGGCGCCGAATGATGCGCCTCGGCGAGAGGAGTTCAGAAATGTTCAATTTATCTCTCTATCATGTTTAGTTCTAGAGCTAGGTGCATATTAGTAACCTTTTGCCCGCCCCCCCCCCCTTCCTTGTGAATAAGCTGCTTTAGTCCCAACTAAGAATTCGGAGCCTAAATTATATAACTTGTCATTCTTGCAACTGTCACTGAAATCTGACGAAATCCACAATTTTCAAAAATTGGCTGTGTGAGGGGGGGGGGGGGTATGGCCTAAATGTTAAAGCATTTTATATGGGATGGACATGAGAAAGTAGTTAAACATGTTTACTATACTGTGTGCGAAGGATAGATTTTAATTTGGTTCCTAAGTATCTCACAAAAGATAAAAGCATTTTGATGTCTGGTCTAGGATAGACTCTATGAACTTTTATCTAAGGGACCCCGTGCCCCCCCCCCGGGTTAACAATGTACTACATTAGTCCCAGCAAAAGGATTTTCTCAAATATCATGTCTAAGAACCTCAAAATTGAACATTTCCAAAGGGCCCATGGGGGGGGCGAAAAATTTGCGCGCGCCCCAGTTAACACCAAACGAGTTCAGTTCATGTTTACTAAATAACTACTGCATATTATGCAATATCTTCGAGAAATTCTCATTCTTTGGAAATCTGTGGTATTCCCAGCAAAAGGAAATTCTCAAATATCATGTCTAGGTACCTCAAAATTTAAAAGAGTAGAATGAAGAATATTGTGAAAATCGAAACTAAAATATGGCTCTAAATGCTGCGTCTCGGTGAGAGGAGTTCAGAAATGTTCAATTTGTCTCTCCATCATGTTTAGTTCCAGAGATATGTGCATGTTTGCATTCTATACTATACACATCTATGGTAGTCCTCGCAAAAAGAATTTCTCAAATATTGTGTCTAAGTACCTCAAAATTGAACATTTCCAAAGGGCCCATGGGGGGGGCGAAAAAATTTGCGCGCGCCCCAGTTAACATTAAACGAGTTCAGTTCATGTTTACTAAATAACTACTGCATATTATGCAATATCTCCCAGAAATTCTCATTCTTTGGACATCTGTGGTAGTCCTAGCAAAAGGAAATTCTCAAATATCATGTCTAGGTACCTCAAAACTGAAAAGAGCAGAATGAAGAATATTGTGAAAATCGAAACTAAAATATGGCGCCGAATGATGCGCCTCGGCGAGAGGAGTTCAGAAATGTTCAATTTATCTCTCTATCGTGTTTAGTTCCAGAGCTAGGTGCATATTAGTAACCTTTTGCCCGCCCCCCCCCCTTCCTTGTGAATAAGCTGCTTTAGTCCCAACTAAGAATTCGGAGCCTAAATTATATAATTTGTCATTCTTGGAACTGTCACTGAAATCTGACGAAATCCACAATTTTCAAAAATTGGCTGTGTGAGGGGGGGGGGGGTATGGCCTAAATGTTAAAGCATTTTATTTGGGGATGGACATGAGAAAGTAGTTAAACATGTTTACTATACTGTGTGCGAAGGATAGATTTTAATTTGGTTCCTAAGTATCTCACAAAAAATAAAAGCATTTTGATGTCTGGTCTAGGATAGACTCTATGAACTTTTATGTAAGGGACCCTGTGCCCCCCCCCGGGTTAACAATGTACTACATTAGTCCCAGCAAAAGGATTTTCTCAAATATCATGTCTAAGAACCTCAAAATTGAACATTTCCAAAGGGCCCATGGGGGGGGGCGAAAAATTTGCGCGCGCCCCAGTTAACACAAAACAAGTTCAGTTCATGTTTACTAAATAACTACTGCATATTATGCAATATCTTCGAGAAATTCTCATTCTTTGGAAATCTGTGGTAGTCCCAGCAAAAGGAAATTCTCAAATATCATGTCTAGGTACCTCAAAATTTAAAAGAGTAGAATGAAGAATATTGTGAAAATCGAAACTAAAATATGGCTCTAAATGCTGTGTCTCGGTGAGAGGAGTTCAGAAATGTTCAATTTATCTCTCCATCATGTTTAGTTCCAGAGATATGTGCATGTTTGCATTCTATACTATACACATCTATGGTAGTCCTCGCAAAAAGAATTTCTCAAATATTGTGTCTAAGTACCTCAAAATTGAACATTTCCAAAGGGCCCATGGGGGGGGGGGCGAAAAAATTTGCGCGCGCCCCAGTTAACATTAAACGAGTTCAGTTCATGTTTACTAAATAACTACTGCATATTATGCAATATCTCCCAGAAATTCTCATTCTTTGGACATCTGTGGTAGTCCTAGCAAAAGGAAATTCTCAAATATCATGTCTAGGTACCTCAAAACTGAAAAGAGCAGAATGAAGAATATTGTGAAAATAGAAACTAAAATATGGCGCCGAATGATGCGCCTCGGCGAGAGGAGTTCAGAAATGTTCAATTTATCTCTCTATCATGTTTAGTTCCAGAGCTAGGTGCATATTGGTAACCTTTTGCCCGCCCCCCCCCTTCCTTGTGAATGAGCTGCTTTAGTCCCAACTAAGAATTTGGAGCCTAAATTATATAATTTGTCATTCTTGCAACTGTCACTGAAATCTGACGAAATCCACAATTTTCAAAAATTGGCTGTGTGAGGGGGGGGGGGGGGGGTATGGCCTAAATGTTAAAGCATTTTATATGGGATGAACATGAGAAAGTAGATAAACATGTTTACTATACTGTGTGCGAAGGATAGATTTTAATTTGGTTCCTAAGTATCTCACAAAAAATAAAAGCATTTTGATGTCTGGTCTAGGATAGACTCTATGAACTTTTATCTAAGGGACCCCGTGCCCCCCCCCCGGGTTAACAATGTACTACATTAGTCCCAGCAAAAGGATTTTCTCAAATATCATGTCTAAGAACCTCAAAATTGAACATTTCCAAAGGGCCCATGGGGGGGGGCGAAAAATTTGCGCGCGCCTCAGTTAACACCAAACGAGTTCAGTTCATGTTTACTAAATAACTACTGCATATTATGCAATATCTTCGAGAAATTCTCATTCTTTGGAAATCTGTGGTATTCCCAGCAAAAGGAAATTCTCAAATATCATGTCTAGGTACCTCAAAATTTAAAAGAGTAGAATGAAGAATATTGTGAAAATCGAAACTCAAATATGGCTCTAAATGCTGCGTCTCGGTGAGAGGAGTTCAGAAATGTTCAATTTATCTCTCCATCATGTTTAGTTCCAGAGATATGTGCATGTTTGCATTCTATACTATACACATCTATGGTAGTCCTCGCAAAAAGAATTTCTCAAATATTGAGTCTAAGGACCTCAAAATTGAACATTTCCAAAGGGCCCATGGGGGGGGGGCGAAAAAATTTGCGCGCGCCCCAGTTAACATTAAACGAGTTCAGTTCATGTTTACTAAATAACTACTGCATATTATGCAATATCTCCCAGAAATTCTCATTCTTTGGACATCTGTGGTAGTCCTAGCAAAAGGAAATTCTCAAATATCATGTCTAGGTACCTCAAAACTGAAAAGAGCAGAATGAAGAATATTGTGAAAATAGAAACTAAAATATGGCGCCGAATGATGCGCCTCGGCGAGAGGAGTTCAGAAATGTTCAATTTATCTCTCTATCATGTTTAGTTCCAGAGCTAGGTGCATATTAGTAACCTTTTGCCCGCCCCCCCCCCTTCCTTGTGAATTAGCTGCTTTAGTCCCAACTAAGAATTCGGAGCCTAAATTATATAATTTGTCATTCTTGGAACTGTCACTGAAATCTGACGAAATCCACAATTTTCAAAAATTGGCTGTGTGAGGGGGGGGGGGTATGGCCTAAATGTTAAAGCATTTTATTTGGGGATGGACATGAGAAAGTAGTTAAACATGTTTACTATACTGTGTGCGAAGGATAGATTTTAATTTGGTTCCTAAGTATCTCACAAAAAATAAAAGCATTTTGATGTCTGGTCTAGGATAGACTCTATGAACTTTTATGTAAGGGACCCCGTGCCCCCCCCCCCCCCCCCGGGTTAACAATGTACTACATTAGTCCCAGCAAAAGGATTTTCTCAAATATCATGTCTAAGAACCTCAAAATTGAACATTTCCAAAGGGCCCATGGGGGGGGGGCGAAAAAATTTGCGCGCGCCCCAGTTAACACCAAACGAGTTCAGTTCATGTTTACTAAATAACTACTGCATATTATGCAATATCTCCGAGAAATTCTCATTCTTTGGACATCTGTGGTAGTCCCAGCAAAAGGAAATTCTCAAATATCATGTCTAGGTACCTCAAAATTTAAAAGAGTAGAATGAAGAATATTGTGAAAATCGAAACTAAAATATGGCTCTAAATGCTGCGTCTCGGTGAGAGGAGTTCAGAAATGTTCAATTTATCTCTCCATCATGTTTAGTTCCAGAGCTATGGGCATGTTTGCATTCTATACTATACACATCTATGGTAGTCCTCGCAAAAAGAATTTCTCAAATATTGTGTCTAAGTACCTCAAATTGAACATTTCCAAAGGGCCCATGGGGGGGGGGGGCGAAAAAATTTGTGCGCGCCCCAGTTAACACCAAACAAGTTCAGTGCATGTTTACTAAATAACTACTGCATATTATGCAATATCTCCCAGAAATTCTCATTCTTTGGACATTAGTGGTAGTCCCAGCAAAAGGAAATTCTCAAATATCATGTCTAGGTACCTCAAAATTTAAAAGAGCAGAATGAAGAATATTGTGAAAATCGAGACTAAATTATGGCTCCAAATGATGCGTCTTGGCGAGAGGAGTTCAGAAATGTTCAATTTATCTCTCTATCATGTTTAGTTCCAGAGCTAGGTGCATATTAGTGACCTTTTGTCCCCCCCCCCCTGGTTTGATACATGTCCGACCTTAAACTCCACAGTACTGCCTCAGAAAGGTTATTAGAGTTGCCTGTGCTTTAAAAGATGTAAATACCCGGTATTCAACACTCAGAAAGGTTAATAGAGCTGTCTGTGCTTTAATACATGTAAATACCCGGTAGTAAAGGCCATGGTTCTTCAGAAGTTAAAGTTGTTTTTCTGCCATTTTATATGTAAATTCTTATATTTTCCAGTGAACTTGAGCCGTACGAGCAGGAGTCGCACAAACAGGAGCCACGGGAGCGGGAGTCGCCGGAGTTGCAGGAGCGGGAGCCTTGGCCACGTGGACACAGCACTCAGAACCTTGATCAGGGGCTCTTCAACATGTCTAGGGGCTCCAACCACTCCTCCTCGGGTCAGCATTTACCAAATTTTTTACTTCAGGGGGGTCTCTGAAATTTGGTCTTCAGAGCAAATCTTAAACTCCACAGTACTGACTGAGCGCCCAATGTGACCAATTTTCATGGGATACTTTCAGGGAGTTAGGCCTAATTCTCAGTACTGCCACTAACGCACTGCTAAATATAGACCTTGAATTTATATAAAAAACAATTCCCAGGTCATTTACCCAATTTTTGACTTCAGGTGGGGGGTCTCGGAAATGTTTCTTCAGAGCCAATTATAGTGCCAAACGAAGAGTCTTGGCGAGAGGAGTTCAGAAATGTTCAATTTATCTCTCTATCGTGTTTAGTTCCAGAGCTATGGGCATGTTTGCATTCTTTACTATACACATCTATGGTAGTCCTCGCAAAAAGAATTTCTCAAATATTGTGTCTAAGTACCTCAAAATTGAACATTTCCAAAGGGCCCATGGGGGGGGGCGAAAAAAATTGCGCGCACCCCAGTTAACACCAAACGAGTTCAGTTCATGTTTACTAAATAACTACTGCATATTAGGCCAAATAAAAAAAAAGTTTTGTTACAGGTAACATGGTATGAAACTCTAGGGTCGGTAGGTCGGATTTTTTAATTTTTTTTACTTTTTTTTTTTTACATTACCCTAAAATTGACCGAAAAAAGTAGGAAAATGGGAAGATTTTTTTCAAAACTTTTGAAAACCTAAAATTTATCCCCAAAAAGTGTAAAAATATAAAGATTTCTTCAAAATTGCATAAAAAAACGTAGGGTCGGCCCTGTTTACATAGGGTCGGTCGGGTGACCTGAAACAAACCTTTTTTTTTTTTGGCCCTATGCAATATCTCCCAGAAATTCTCATTCTTTGGACATTAGTGGTAGTCCCAGCAAAAGGAAATTCTCAAATATCATGTCTAGGTACCTCAAAATTTAAAAGAGCAGAATGAAGAATATTGTGAAAATCGAGACTAAATTATGGCTCCAAATGATGCGTCTTGGCGAGAGGAGTTCAGAAATGTTCAATTTATCTCTCTATCATGTTTAGTTCCAGAGCTAGGTGCATATTAGTGACCTTTTGTCCCTCCCCCCCCTGGTTTGATACATGTCCGACCTTAAACTCCACAGTACTGCCTCAGAAAGGTTATTAGAGTTGCCTGTGCTTTAAAAGATGTAAATACCCGGTATTCAACACTCAGAAAGGTTAATAGAGCTGTCTGTGCTTTAATACATGTAAATACCCGGTAGTAAAGGCCATGGTTCTTCAGAAGTTAAAGTTGTTTTTCTGCCATTTTATATGTAAATTCTTATATTTTTCAGTGAACTTGAGCCGTACGAGCAGGAGTCGCACAAACAGGAGCCACGGGAGCGGGAGTCGCCGGAGTTGCAGGAGCGGGAGCCTTGGCCACGTGGACACAGCACTCAGAACCTTGATCAGGGGCTCTTCAACATGTCTAGGGGCTCCAACCACTCCTCCTCGGGTCAGCATTTACCAAATTTTTTACTTCAGGGGGGTCTCTGAAATTTGGTCTTCAGAGCAAATCTTAACTCCACAGTACTGACTGAGCGCCCAATGTGACCAATTTTCATGGGATACTTTCAGGGAGTTAGGCCTAATTCTCAGTACTGCCACTAACGCACTGCTAAATATAGACCTTGAATTTATATAAAAAACAATTCCCAGGTCATTTACCCAATTTTTGACTTCAGGTGGGGGGTCTCGGAAATGTTTCTTCAGAGCCAATTATAGTGCCAAACGAAGAGTCTTGGCGAGAGGAGTTCAGAAATGTTCAATTTATCTCTCTATCGTGTTTAGTTCCAGAGCTATGGGCATGTTTGCATTCTTTACTATACACATCTATGGTAGTCCTCGCAAAAAGAATTTCTCAAATATTGTGTCTAAGTACCTCAAAATTGAACATTTCCAAAGGGCCCATGGGGGGGGGCGAAAAAAATTGCGCGCACCCCAGTTAACACCAAACGAGTTCAGTTCATGTTTACTAAATAACTACTGCATATTAGGCCAAATAAAAAAAAAGTTTTGTTACAGGTAACATGGTATGAAACTCTAGGGTCGGTAGGTCGGATTTTTTAATTTTTTTTACTTTTTTTTTTTTACATTACCCTAAAATTGACCGAAAAAAGTAGGAAAATGGGAAGATTTTTTTCAAAACTTTTGAAAACCTAAAATTTATCCCCAAAAAGTGTAAAAATATAAAGATTTCTTCAAAATTGCATAAAAAAACGTAGGGTCGGCCCTGTTTACATAGGGTCGGTCGGGTGACCTGAAACAAACCTTTTTTTTTTTTGGCCCTATGCAATATCTCCCAGAAATTCTCATTCTTTGGACATTAGTGGTAGTCCCAGCAAAAGGAAATTCTCAAATATCATGTCTAGGTACCTCAAAATTTAAAAGAGCAGAATGAAGAATATTGTGAAAATCGAGACTAAATTATGGCTCCAAATGATGCGTCTTGGCGAGAGGAGTTCAGAAATGTTCAATTTATCTCTCTATCATGTTTAGTTCCAGAGCTTTAGGCATGTTTGCATTCTATACTATACACATCTATGGTAGTCCTCGCAAAAAGAATTTCTCAAATATTGTGTCTAAGTACCTCAAAATTGAACATTTCCAAAGGGCCCATAGGGGGTGGCGAAAAAATTCGCGCGCACCCCAGTTAACACCAAACGAGTTCAGTTCATGTTTACTAAATAACTACTGCATATTATGCAATATCTCCCAGAAATTCTCATTCTTTGGACATTAGTGGTAGTCCCAGCAAAAGATAATTCTCAAAGGTCATGTCTAGGTACCTCAAAATTTAAAAGAGCAGAATGAAGAATATTGTGAAAATCGAGACTAAATTATGGCTCCAAATGATGCGTCTTGGCGAGAGGAGTTCAGAAATGTTCAATTTATCTCTCCATCATGTTTAGTTTCAGAGCTAGGTGCATATTAGTGACTTTTTGTCCCCCCCCCTGGTTTGATACATGTCCGACCTTAAACTCCACAGTACTGCCTCAGAAATGTTATTAGAGTTGCCTGTGCTTTAATAGATGTAAATACCCGGTATTTAACACTCAGAAAGGTTAATAGAGCTGTCTGTGGTTTAATACATGTAAATACCCGGTAGTGACTTTAAATAAAAGGCCATGGTTCTTCAGAAGTTTAAAGTTCTTTTTCTGCCATTTTATATGTAAATTCTTATATTTTCCAGTGAACGTGAGTGGTACGAGCAGGAGTCGCACAGATGGGAGCCATGGGAGTGGGAGTCGCCGGAGTCGCAGGAGCGGGAGCCTTGGCCATGTGGACACAGCACTCAGAACCTTGATCAGGGGCCCCACAACCCATCTAGGGGCTCCACAACACGCCTAGGGGCTCCACAACATGACTAGGGTCCCCACAACACGTGTAGGGGCTCCACAACACGTGTAGGGGCTCCATACCACGCCTAGGGGCTCCACAACATGACTAGGGGCCCCACAACACTCATACTAGCCCTTTAAATATGGACTTCATGAGAGGGAATTTCAGATACAAGTCAGGCGTGAAACCCATCTAGAAACTGTTGCACATATCTAGGAAACTCATCCACATGTTTAGGAACTCTTCAACATGTGTATCTAAACTCATCAATGGGCCTAGAAACTCTATATCTAGGAATTCCACTGGACATTTAGAAAGTCTAGGAACTCTTCAATATATCAATCTTCATCCAAGTCAATTGATTGCTGCCCTTTTCATTATTAATAAAATCAGTTTCCATTATAACAGAAGGAATTCCTTTGTTGTCATTTATAACCTCATCAAGTAAACAAATTTCCTCACTAACTCTTAAATAAATCCCAAACACCCCTCCAAATGCCACAACCCTGCATAAATATTAAATCCAGTATCTTCTCAAACAAGTGAGGGCTAGCAAACAGATGGAATCTGTTTGCGCCCTCACTTGTATCACTTTATTTTTTAATTTTTGTCCACAAATAAATGTGGGTATATCAGATGATCAGGACTCAGAAATAGATTTAAGGCTGAGACTATCTCATTATTAATGTAATAAAGCTGATGTGGGCTAGGGTTTGGATATATAAGTAAACATGATAAATGTAAATGTGATGATTATCAAAAGAATCCATAAGTTGTGTGTACAATATCTATCGGCCTGTTGGTGGTTATCCAGGCCATATTAAGGGGTAGGTGGGTGGGAAATTTGCTCTCAGTCACAGACAGTATGTGTATAGTCCATGGAGGTTGCATGTGGGGTGTAGCTCTTCTGGATGTGCGGACAAACATTCCTATGAGCAATCTTAAATCAAAATTCTTGGCGGCTCTGCCCCTAAACCCCTGTATAATATTGCACAATGATACTATATGATTATACATTAAGAATATGAGATTATACTTTAAGACTAAGATTGTACTGTAAAACTATGCACAGAGGGTTCGTCCACGTACTCTGGTTAGATATTTAGTCTAAAGTTGCATTGAGGTTTGTAGCCACTGATATCAAGCGTGTGCAGTCACATGCCTCTGTGAATTTCACTGAGCTCTCCGCAGCAGTGCTGAAAATCAGGGCCAAAATACAATTAGCCTACTTTAGCAGGTTTTTTTTTTCAAATCCAGTGGGGCGGAGATTAATTTGTAACTTTATCAGGTGATTTTCCGGCCACCAGTGAGGCAGAGATTGAGGCGGTGCAGAGTTTCGCGGAGTACCTGCGGGATGTGGCTTGGAGAGTGGACCCCGGTGAGGGATGCCCCCTGGTGGCCAACATTGTGTTAGACTTACACACTAAACGAGTAAGTACATTTTACCAGGGTTCAGAACTAGGAGTGAACCTTTGAGGATATAGCTGTAAATTATTGTGTAGAAATCAAATGCAACATTATGACCAATTATGGTAAATTATAGTTCTTCACTACAAAATACCCTCAGTTAATTAAGAATTATCTCAACATTAGTAAAGATTCTGACATATTTGTATTTTCATCTTGCATTTTTGCAAAGTGCCTCAGGGATTTCCTGAAAAAAGACATTGGACTTAGTGTCTACCCAATTGATATTCTCAGATATGGACTGCAACAAATTACCCTTGACGATATACTGTAAATTATTGAGTGAAAATCAGATGCAACGTCATGACTAATTATGGTAAATAATAGTTCTTGACCAAAAAAAACCCTCAATTTACTTAGAATTATCTCAACTTTAGTAAAGTTATCTTTTTATTTATCTCAACTATAGTAAAGTTATTCTTTCATCTGGCATTTATACGAGTGCATTCCAAAGTGCATCAAGTATATTCTGAAAAAAATGTCATTGGACTAAGTTTCTACCCAATTGATATTCTCAGATATGGACCGCAACAAACTACTTCGCCAAGAAGGTTATCACAGATGTACGTGCAGGGGAGGTGGGACTGGGGGCCAAGGACAAATACTTCAAGCAGGACTTAATATACTTGGGCCTTGGTGACATGATATCTAAATACAGGTAAGTATTTACATTACTGTTGGTCACCACACCTCTATCAAAGTATTTACAAGTTCTTCATTTGTGTCCCTATTTGGCTGAAATCTTGTAAAAGTAAAGACTATGTTGAGAGTCCAATGCTATGGTATCTAAATACATGTAAGTATTCTTCATTTTTGTCCCCATTTGGCTTAAAACTTAAAGAAGTAAAATAATATTGAGTCCAATTAATAAAATAATTCTAAATATTTGGGGAGAAACGGAAGTTCTATTATTTCATTGCCTATTAAGCATTTACCACAGAAATACAAGGAGCATATAAAGTACTTGTATTTTCAACATTGTTTCAAAATAGATTTTTGTGTGTTTGAAATTAATAAACAACGCAACCAGAATTGATTTCATTGTCATGGGATGGCATTCCTGGGGGTATCAAATGCTTGTTTTTTTTTACCAATGTAAGTATAATGATTGGTAAAATGCCAAGAATCTTTTGTTCTTTAAAGCAACATTCTGTTTTACAATATTTCTAGTGTGATTTATTTTAATCAATATAAGTAACTGACACATGTCAGTGAGTGAGGTTATAGTAAATTCTCTCATATATAAGCCACAGCTTGTACGCGATTCAGACTCAGCTTCAATTTGATACCAAAAATGCTTATATATATATAGTATGGTGATACAATAGTTTTGCTAAAATATTACTGAGTACTAAACCATCAAAACCCCAGTGCGGCTTATAAAATTGTCCCAAAGTCTCCTGAGATTGTAATAATTGGAAGGTCTTTGACCAGGTGTACTCTTTGACCGGGAGTAGTCTTTGACTAGCAAGCTTCAAAACTGCTGAAATGGGGGCTATGTACACAGAAAATGTACGGAAAAATGTTAACCGATATTATAACACTATATCTTACAAATTTTCCCTGCATTACTGTGTACACAGCCCCCATTTCAGCCATTTTGAAGCTTACCGGTCAAAGACTACACACGGTCAATGACTACACCCGATCAAAGACGTTTCAATTGTTACAATCTCATGTGACAAAGCCTTATACATGACAATTAACAGTAGTTGCCGTTGACAGAGAGTTCCTGGAGGAGGCGGATGCGGCAGAGATCGGCGGGCATCTAGAGCCGTGGCACATTATCCTGGGAGGAGTCGCATACTGCGTGATGTCGGCGCTGTGCTGCTGGGGTATCAGCTACTGCAAACATCACGGGAGCACAGTCCGCCCCATAGGGGGTGGTGGGGTGTGGGGAAGTGGGGGAAGAGGTGGTGGTGGTGGCGGTGGGTGTGGGGGTGGTGGGGGAGGAGGTGGGGGTGGTGGGGGAGGTGGGGGAGGTGGGGGTTGTGGTGGTGGGGGTGGTGGTGGTTAAGGGTCAATGTAACATGGAAGTAAAGGAAAAACATGCATGGTTTGCTTGTTAACCCTAAGGACCACTCATAAAGCTGGAATGAATTATTCTTTAGGTTGTAATATCTTTAATTTCATGAAACATTGCTGTAATATATAGACTTATGTGTGTTACAGAATACTGGTAAATGCATATCACAGAATAGAGAAGTAGAGCTCTTTTATCATTATCAGATCTGACGAGTAACTCACCGTGACTGTATTTATGCATCATACAAACTCTATTGCATTGATACACTTGCAAGAGTCAGCATGATGCACCAATTTTGCACCAGGTCATGGTGAATAAGTCGAGAAGGTTAGTTATGTATCAAATTAAAGCCAATACTGCCAGTAATGCAGTAGGGTAGAGATAACTCACACTTTCCCCACTTCCATAAATTCTTACCTACTAAAATGTGAATTTTCATCATGAAAAACACAAAATTATCCCACACATTTTAGCCCGCGAGTGAAAAGATAACACCTCATCTTTTTCAGTCCTGGGTGATGAGAAACCACTTTTTTTCTGAGTGGTCCTACAAATCAAGTTCTTATTCTAAATAGGTTTACTACACTTACAACATAAAAATGGATATACTATAGTGGATGTGCTCATCCTTTAAGTAAGTCGTCATTCTTAGAGAGACCTCATCACTGTCCTTTCATATAGATCTTGCATTGTTTGCCCTTTCTTGTAAATACGATAATCAGACAGTATCTTGGGGTGTCCACCCTGGTGTGCGGTATCTATGCCCTGAGGAAGATAGGTCCCCTGACGTTCAGCCCCCTGAGCTTCAGCCCTCCGGATTTTTGGCCCCCTGATGATAGGCCCTCCAGATCTAAGCCCTCCTGAAGATAGGCCATGTGTCTAACATTCATATTCAAACATACAACCACCAAAAGCAGGTTATGTATAGAAGTAGTATAGTATGTATCGGAACGGGACTATAGTTAAGTACTGTTTATTACTCAATCGACATGCAGCCAATCAGAGGCTTCCATTTGGTCACGTGACCCGTTGCCATGGTAACGTGACCTACTTAGAGCTCTCAGCCAATCAGAAGCCAGCATTCTGGGTGACCTACTGACCTACTTAGAAGCTCTCAGCCAATCAGAGGCCGGCATTCTGGTAACCATGGTAACGTGACCTGCTTACGTCACGCGACCTACTTAGGCTCAGCCAATCAGAAGCCGGCATTCTGGTAACTAGGGTAACGTGACCTACTTAGGGTTTGTTTGTAAACAACACCACGTGGCTCTCTTGTTTGTAAACAACACCACGTGACACGTGACTGTTTGTAAACAAACAACTTATATATAGAAAATAAACATAACAAGTTCCATGTTATGTTAAAATTATATTTTCAAAAAAAAAAGCACATCTGTTACAGCGTCTATGTGTAACTACGCGCGTTCTCATTCAAACACTATAACACTATCATACCGTAGCAGCAGCAGGTAGGACTGGAAGAAAAGCAAGCGCACGAGCAGAAGCGACGACACCAGTTGCACCATCCGGCCGTCGCGTTGGTAGCCCTACTACTCGTCGCGCGTTCAACTGGAGGTTTAAGAGTGACAAATGACGATTCTTTGTCGACGCGACTGCTAACATCAGCATCGGCAGCAGCATCGGCAGCATCGGCAGCAGCATCGGCAGCAGCGGCAGCAGCCTCGGCAGCAGCTGTAGCAGCAGTAGCAGCAGCTGTAGCAGCAGTAGCGTGAGCATTAGCAACAACAGCAGCAGCGACAGTAGCAAGGGCGGCAGAGCGGGCACTAGCAGCGTTATCAGCGGCGTCATCGGCAGCCGCAACAGCATCAGCAGCAGCAGCGTCGGCATCGGTGGCATGAGTAGCTGCATCGGCGGCAGCAACAGCAGCAGTCACAGCCGCAGCGGCAACAACAAAAACGTCATCACAACCAGCGTCACTAACAGCCGCAGTAAATGCAGCAGTAGCACGCTGAGCAGCACTAGCAGCAGCAGTAGCAGAGGCTACAGCATCAGCTTCACATTCGCGCGCTGCTTCGTCATTCCGCTTCATGTCACGGTAGCAACTTTCCATCATGGGGATCTGCAAATTGAGGCGCGGTGCTGGTGGTGGTAGTAGTAGTAGTAGTAGTAGTAGTAGTAGTAGCGTGAACGATGATGACGATGCCGAATACAGTTTCACTCCCCCTTATATACCCTTACTCCCCCCTTTTTTTTCAAGCCACCGGCCAGCTGCCCCTTCACGGCAGGTCTTTAGATCAGCCTTAAGTCGCTTACTACGCGGCTCATCATCCCTCTAATCGCATTTTCCAGCCGCCGGCCGGCTGACTGCTGACGACAGGAGAGGGTGATTTGTTTTTCTTTAGATTTAAGCCGCTTACCACACGCACACCCTCTAGTCACAGACAGAGTGACAGAAAGGGAGGGGGTCGCTTTGTTCACGCTACCTGTAGTTGTTTTTCTATACACACGCTGAGCCCATGACCCGCTAATCCTTTATACAGGTAACGCGCGTTCAACTAATTACTCTATTGTATGACAGTCGGTACACGGATTTAATTTTAAACCACCTTCCCATCTGGATCCATGTCTGGCGGGGTGGAAGGATCCAGCTGAAAAGCGTGATTAGGGCTTTTGTTTCTCTTATGATAGCAGCAGGTCAGCATGCGACAGCTGAAAATGTCAGACTCGCCGCTCCTATAAAAGACTGAGATGCGTCTCTCTTTCCACACACCCTTCTACCATCGCCGCCGACACCGCCACCGCCGGCCAGCCGACCGCCGCCACCGCCTGCAGTCACCGCCATCACGCCAGCAGGGAATTTCGAGCTGAGTCTGCTTATTGCTTATTTTTTTTTGTTTGAGCTTTTTTGTTTTTTAAAAATTTTTTATTTTCACTCAGTCTTTTTTGTTTCGGAGGAAAGAAATATGGCGCTGCAGAGGGCGCGAGTTTCTAAAAGACGGTCGCGCGAACAAAGTGCTCTCCTCAACTGCTCGGCTATTTTTTTATCTCAAAGGAGAGAGCGTCACGTAGTTGAGGTTCACGCTTCTCTTGAAGCGTACCGAATTCTCGAGAAATGCAAAGCTGAGCGCCATCGTCGTTATACAAGAGCGGAAAAGGAAAACGTAGCGACATGGCCGAGAGCCGTCTTCTCAGAACAGCATTTACTCTACCATTGCATAACAGCCGCTCTCAGCGCCCCCACTCGTTGGGCGTTTCATGAAAAGAAAGAGCGCCGCTACTCTCCTCACCCTGCCTCCTCTTATAAAGTGAGAATAAGTGCTATGAAACGATTCGACAAGCCGATCGGTTTCTTCGGTGGGCGCGCGTTGTGGCCGACGTGAACACGGTCTCTAAACGTTTCGACGTCGTCACTTGTTATCCCGCATATTGCAACGCAGCCGAATTGAAGAAGATAGGGACGCACTATTTTAAACCATACGCTCCAATATGTATTTGTCACCGCCGCGCTCACACGCCTTATTGCTTTTTCGAGACGATCGTGTCACAACACAGAAATAGAAAAAAAAGCGGCAAAGCGACGAGCTTTGCCTAAATGATCAAAAAAAAAAAAAAAGAAAAATTAATCTCCTCCTCCTCCTCCTCCTCCTCCTCCTCCTCCTCCTCTTCTTTTTTTAAAAAAAAAAAAAAATATTTGTATCAGACTCCTCTGGAGTCTGATACAAACATTTATGACTATTGAGTGAAAATAGAATTTTATCGCAAAAAAAAAGAAAAAAAAGTCACTTCTGCCGCCGCTACTGTGACACCGGCCGGTATCAATAAAAAGGTCGGCTGACTTTTCTCCACAACCATTCACTACCGTCCGTTCGAGTGAGAAACACAGCAGACAGTCAGACACACAACCGCTCTCTGACGCGTCCTGAAAAAAAAACAAAAAAAAATGTCCAGTAGTAAAAGCAAACTCTTCACAGAAATTCATTTCGACGCTCGACTACAAGGACCCTTTAGTTGTATCATTAGCGGTCTGTCGGGTTGTGGAAAATCGCGCTTGGTGGATCAATTTCTGAGCGACGTGAACAATTTGGTCACGCCGCCGGTGGAAAAGACTTTCTACCATTACGGCGAGTGGCAACCTCTGTTTGAAAAAATGCAAAATCAGTACGGTGTGGAATTCAGAGAAGGTCTTCCTAGCAAAGAGTCTATAGCGGGAGACGTGGAAGTAGCAGAAGACGCTTTACGACCCCACACTCTACTGATATTGGACGATCTGATGAGCAGTTCCAATCAGCAAGTGGTAGCCGACATCTTTACTAAATACTCGCATCACTGGAACGTGAGCGTCATATACATCACTCAGAACCTATTCCAGAAATCACCCGACTTTCGAACTATGAGTCTGAACGCTCACTACATGATCGTTTTCAAGAACCCGCGCGACATGGGCCAAATAGCTAGTCTGTCTCGCCAGGTGTTTCCGTCCAACGCGGCGGCCCTCTCTAGTATATTTACCCATGAACTCAAGCGACCTCACTCATACCTCCTTCTGGACTTCAAGCAGTCAACACCTGACGATCTGAGAATACGCTCCTCTTTGACGTCCATACACTCTCAGCTAGTGTTCGTACCGCTAGACAAAAAAAAGAACAAGAGAAAGCAGTAGCAAAAAAATGTCTTCTCATCTACTCGAAAGACACTTTGGTACTCTCAAGCACTTAGCTAAGTGCTTGCCAAAGGACTGCTCGCATCTAATAGACTCTGGAAGCGACGATCTGATCGCAGCGTTAAGTGAGATCTGTCACAATTTACTGGTAGGGAACATCCCGCTCAGCGACAAACAACTGGACAAGCTTCGAGAATCGGCTGACGTGTTGAGGGAGGTCGGCAAAAAATCTACGCCCATCAAAAAAAAGAGACGCGTCTTGGTACAAGAGGGAGGTTTCCTCATTCCGGCTCTCATAGGGATGGCCTTACCGCTTATAAAGAGCATTCTCCGTATATGAAACACCTCATTCGACACCTACTCGCCGACAGCACCACCACCACCACCACCACTACCGCCACCACCAGCGTCATTGCCACCGTCGTCCCCATGACGGACTCAGAGCAGCAACAACACTACAAACGTTTAGCGCTCGTGGATCCTGAGACGCTCTACAAATCATCACGAGCAGGTCTACTTCATCATGTGCCCGCTGCTGCTGCTACTACTAGCGCTGCTACTACTGCAGTCGCTGCTGCTAGTACTTCTACTGCTCCAAACCTTCCTCCTCTTCCTGATGAGCGCACTGAAAAGAACGAGAGTTCCGCTCCTGCCACCGCCGCCCGCCTACCTGCCGACATGGCCTATTACCACAAGCAGGCAGAACAGTCCCTTCATCCCGACGCGGCCTTGCACCAGGTGCTACAGTTTATCTACAGGGACTTGGATTTAGTGTTGAACGACCCCACTTTGGAATCGCGCGAGAAAATGTTGAAATACCGAAGGTTGTTGAATAGATTGCAATTTTTTCTCGCGAATCCCCACAACAGCAACATCTCTTCGTCCTACTCTTCTTCGCCCCCGGCTCACCTCCGTCAGTCTGCTGAAGAGGCCAGCGCGTCCCTACTTGAGCGGTTGGTGAACCAAGTTCCCAAGAGGAATCGCACTCGGACCGTGGCGCTGTACAAACAATTGGAGAAATCCGGTGTGATCAAGTGGAACGAGGACGGTGCGGTGCGCGAGATGTCGGGTCGGAGAATACCACCTGAGCATCGCATCAACATAGTGGACTTACTGAACGACGCTGCCAGGTTCAGGAAGACGGCGCCCAGACCGGCGGGCTACTCGCCGTTCACGAAAGCGCTGCGCGAAGCAGTTCCCACAGACTCCTTGATCGGAAACCATCTGTATAAAGCGAGCGGACCTGGCCGAAGTTTGGACACACGGCTTGCTGACAGAGGTCGGAAACGACCGAGCTTCGACTCGGAAGAAGGAGAAGCAGCAGCAGCAGCAGCAGCAGTAGCAGCAGCAGACTCTTCTCTCCAGGTGGACGATCAATCCTCTGACGACGAGGAGCACGACAGTGAACTTTTCCAAACTCCGACTTCCTATAGGAGCGTGGCGAGTAAGAAAAGGAGAGGGCGCAACCGCCTAGCGGCGAGCTCGTCGTTCACGCCCTCAACACGCCCACCATGGGCAAACCAGTGAAGAGACTGACCAAGAAGGAAAAAGAAAAGAAGCGCGTAGTAGCTAGATATACCGACGTCAAAGCGCCCTCCAGTTTCACTAGCGTGACTAAACTCCAGAAACATCATTTTCGCCACCTGAACCCGGCCGTCATCCGAGATGCTTTAGTGTCGCTGGACGCCTACACTAAACATAAACCCATTCGGAGAAAATTCGCAAGGAACAAGACTATAACCGGCGCAATCGATCAGCAGTGGCAGATAGATCTGATGGACATGCAAGCTTTGGCGTCTCACAACGACCGCTTCCGGTACGTGGTGACGGCGATCGACGTTTTCTCTAGGTACGCGTGGGCCGTTCCCATTAAATCCAAGAGCGGCGCTGATGTCACCGAGGCCTTCCGAGAGATGACAGGCACTGGCGAGAGACGACCGCGCACTGTTCAGACAGACAAGGGGAAAGAGTTTTTGAACAAGATCTTTCAAGATCACTTGAAGAGCGAGGGCATAGAGTTCTTCACTGGCAAGAACGACGACATCAAAGCTAGTCTAGTGGAGCGCTTGAACCGCAGTCTGAAGGAGAAGCTGTGGCGTTATTTCACACACAAGCGCACGTATCGCTACGTAGACGTACTGCACCATGTAGTGTCTTCTTACAATCGCACTCACCACAAGACGTTGAAAATGGCGCCGGCTCAAGTCAGCTCGGAAAACAGCGAAACAGTTTTCTACCGACAAGATCTCCCAACTAACAAACAAATCGACGAAATATGGAAAAAGAAGAAAAAAACAAAGACGTCCGCCGTCGACGTCATCGCTCCGGGTGACAGAGTGAGGATGTTGAGAACTAAAGGCGCCTTCGACAAAGGGTACGAGGGAAACTGGCGCGAGGAAGTGGTCGACGTTGCTAAGACGTTGGGAAGCAGAGGGTTCGAGCTGAAAGACGACAAGGGCGAGGAGATAAAAGGCGTCTTCTACCCGGAAGAGGTTCAGAAGGTGTACAAGAGTCGTTACGACAACAACTACCTGATAGACGAGGTGTTGCGCCGCAAGACCGTCGACGGTAAAGAGTTAGCTTTCGTACGTTGGTTAGGTTACGACGACAAGTTCAACGAGTGGATCCCCGTCAAAAAAATAACGTAGAAAAAAAAAAAAAAAAAAAAAAAAAATGAACATCACTCTACCTAGCAACAGCTCTATGGAGTATTATCCTGACAACAGCTTGACGTCTTTCCGAACTCACTTCGACTCGCCGCTCCTTCTGCCCGAAGCGTACGAAGCGGCTCTGACTGAGATCATCCTCCCTACAGAATGGACTAACGTGCACGACGACGACTTGATCATCGTTGTTCCTCTGCGCACCAAAGGTTCGCTAGAGGAGGCGATCCAGGTTTTAAAAGAAACTTAATTCTCCGAAGGAAAAAAAACACAGGTAGACTGGAGGGGAATGAAAAACGCGAACGGTCTGAGCAAGCTAACGTTCAGCTCAAAATTCCCGCTGAGCTGGAAGGAAGCGAGCTATGTAACGGTGGAAGAGATATCAGACACGTCGGAAGAGCAGCAATTGAAACCGGAAACAAAAAGGTTCAAGAGAGAGGTCGACTTGAGACAGACGAATGCCGTATACAAGCAGTTCTTGTCCCCGGCGGTGAAGAAGAAGGCGATCAGCGATCAAGCAAGACAGATGATCGAAAAGATGGAGAAAGACATGGGAGTGCGCAGTTTCATGCCAAACATATTCGAGATACGTCCTATTTTCACCGGAAGCAACCACACCCTAATCGAGCGCTTGAGTGAGACGTTGCGAGATGACAGACTAGAGGGCGACAGCTTCTTGCTCAAACCGATGCGGATCTTATCGTACGACGCCAAGACGAAACGCGTCACCATCAAACCGCCGAGACACTGTGCTGTCCTGCTGAGTCAGCATCTCGCATGCGTTCTAGGCTTCGGAGAGAAGACGTGTTTCGCGTCGCCGACTACCGGCGCCTACTCGATGGATGTTTACGGGGACGTGCACTCTGTGTACATATACACCGACATGATCCAGGACGTGTGGGCGACATGCAAGTGCCGCTGTTGCGCTGCGTGGCGGTGGACAGAGGCGGAAAGCGTCGAGGTGGCGTGCAAGCTATCAGTTTTCCCCATTTGGATTATTTCCCCTTGAAATCCAAGAGGTTTACCGAGGTCGGCATCTATTTAAGAGACCGATCCGGTCATTCCATCCCATTCGGTAGAGGCGAGGTGACCGTGACACTTCATCTGAGACCTATTGAGCGCTGAAAGAGAGAAAAATGATGCGTCAACGCGTTCCGTACTTTCCACCCAGGCGCACCGTCGGCAGAGGGTACAGCGATTACTACAACGCGCAGCTGGGCAACGGCGTCAACGTGTACAGCTGGCGCTCTTTCCAGAGCGGGCACGGTTTGGGCGGCGCTCTGTTAGGTCTGATGCGCTCGGCTACCCCGCTATTGAAGTCAGTGGGAAAAACGCTGCTCCGCGCCGGTGTGGGCGTAGCAAAAGATGTGCTGGCGGGTCGGACTTTAAAGAGCAGCGTGAAAGACCGAGGCGCAGGCGCTCTGAAGAGACTGGCGAGTACGGCGTTCTCGGGAGGAAAGACGTCTGTCGCGTCTAAGAAAGGGTCGAAACGTCGCCGGCATTCTCCTCAGACGGGCGGTGGCTCTTGCAACAGACGTAGAGGGGATGTATTCGACCGGTAAGCGCCTAGGCGTTCAGGTATAAATAAAAAGACTGGAGGCGGCCGGCGTCAGTCTGTCGGCCGCGTGAAGAGAGAACACAATGGCTTACGTACACGAGAGCAGTAACGAGTGCGCGCTCTCTGAGCTCGACCTGCACACCGTAGCGCCGACTCAGACTACTATCTTAAAGTCGTCTTTCCTGGGGATAGAAACAAAAAACTCTTTAGAGGATGGAGGTAACATAAATTTCACCATCAACAAGTCGCAAGAGTACACAGACCTGAACGAGAATTACCTTCATCTAGAATGTCAAGTGCTGAAAGCGAACGGAGCGGCGATCGAGGACACCGACGCAGTAGCTCCGGTGAACAACTTGGCTCACTTGCTCTTCAAAGACGTCCAAGTCTCCATCGGCGGTTTCAAAGTGTCTGGCAACACCGAGACCTACCCTTACCGAGCTTACTTGGAAGGGTTACTCAACTACAACAAAGACGTGAAGGACGGCGTCATGAGCGCCCAGGGGTGGCATGAAGATACGCCCGGTCAGTTTGACACGTTGACTAACGCGAATGCGGGGTACAAAGCGCGCAGGAAGCTAATCTCCAACAAGCGCTTTTCGCTGATGGCGCGACTGCACTTTGACCTGGCTCATCAACCGAAGCTCATCGTTGGAGAGACAGAAATCAATCTCACTCTGAAACAAGCGGCGCCCTCTTTCTATCTGATGTGCGCCGCTGACGGAGGCTACAGCTTGAAGATCTACAAAGCAAAGCTCTACGTGCGACGCGTGCTGGTGGCGGACGCTGTAGCGGAAACGCACGAGAGAGCGGTGATAGAACACGGGCCCTTCGACTACCCGGTGAACAGAGTGGAGGTGACGTCGTACGCCATCCCTCAAGGTAACAGAGATCACAGCTACACGCACTCCAACACAGGCCAGCTTCCCAAGTCGATGATGATTTGCTTCCTTGACCACGACGCCTTCAACGGTAGCTACACCAAGAACCCGTTCGAGATGAAGCATTATGACATCAGCTCGCTTCAAGTGATAGTGAACGATCAGAAAGTGCCGAACGACGCCTACGTGCCCGACTTTAAGACCAAAGCGGCCGTGAGAGAGTACTTGGCGCTACACACGGAAACGGGGATGTACGAGGGCGCGCGCTCCTGCGGTGTTTCATACGATCAATTCCTGAACGGTTACACGGTGTTCCCCCTCGACTTAACCCCAGACAGATCGCACGACGGGTGTCGCGTGAACCTTATAAGAGCGGGTCAGCTGAGGGTGGAAGTCAGTTTCCGCTCGGCGCTACAAGCGACAACAACGGTGCTACTCTACTTGGTGTACGACAACGTCGTCGAGCTGACCCGAGATCGACACCCCGTCACCGACTACCACATGAACTGAAGACAAGACGGCGGTACTTGGCGTATCGTATGAACACGCTTGAAATAAGCAGAGTGTTGAAGGAAAACGTTCACACAAAACATCGTTTCCTGGGCGTTTTCTCTTGTGACACTATTCTGAAGCACCCTATCAAAGACACTTGTTTTGTGAGCAACACAGATCCGCAACATTTACCAGGTCAGCATTGGGTGGCGTTTTACGTGTCGAGCACGGGTGAAGTGTACTACTTTGATTCCTTCGGCTTACCGCCGCTGAGTGCGGAGTTCTTGTCTTTCGTGGAACGCTCTGCTCCGTTCAAGTGGCAAAGAAACCGCATTCAACTACAAGACACTTCTGCTGACACCTGTGGACCTCATTGCGTTCATTTCCTAATTGAAGCATGTCGAACAAGAAACCCCAAGAAGTGCGTCATGCGCATGAGCAAAATCCCAAAGCTGAGCGACCGGGCCGTGAGTCAGAAGCTATCGATGATGCTGTTGTGACGGGTTGTTGCGATGGCGGCCGTTTCATGGAGGCAAAGATTCTCTGCCTTGCCGAAATGGTGTTGGATTTATCCAAAGTCGTGCAATGTCTATTGGAGAGAAGTCGTCCGGGGTGTGGTGGTGCGAGTGACGGCGGCGTGAGACTTTGCGGCCTGTTGAGTTGCTGCAAATCGAAGAAGCAAGCTAAAAAAGCATAAACTTGTGTGTTTTTTCTGATTGAAATGAAAATAAAGAATAAAATGAAAAGAAAAGAAATTATCTTGTTGTGTTTTTATTTCTATATATAAGTTACATAACTTTTTTTTGTTTGTTTGTTTACAAACAGTCACGTGTCACGTGGTGTTGTTTACAAACAAGAGAGCCACGTGGTGTTGTTTACAAACAAACCCTAAGTAGGTCACGTTACCCTAGTTACCAGAATGCCGGCTTCTGATTGGCTGAGCCTAAGTAGGTCACGTGACGTAAGTAGGTCACGTTACCATGGTTACCAGAATGCCGGCCTCTGATTGGCTGAGAGCTTCTAAGTAGGTCAGTAGGTCACCCAGAATGCTAGCTTCTGATTGGCTGAGAGCCCTAAGTAGGTCGTGTTACCATGGCAACGGGTCACGTGACCAAATGGAGGCCTCTGATTGGCTGCATGTCGATTGAGTAATAAACAGTACTTAACTATAGTCCCGTTCCGATACATACTATACTACTTATAGATGAAAGAGAAACAAATATTTCTGGCTATTCAAACACCCAATTATCCAACACCCGACCATGCTATTGGTATATTTCTGGCTATTCAAACACCCAATAACCCAACACCCCACCAGGTTATGAAACCAACACGTTTTGGTATATTTCTGGCTGTACAAACACCCAATAACCCAACACCCGACCAGGTTATGAAACCAACACTTTTTGGTATATTTCTGGCTGTACAAACACCCAATAACCCAACACCCGACCAGGTTATGAAACCAACACGTTTTGGTATATTTCTGGCTGTACAAACACCCAATAACCCAACACCCGACCAGGTTATGAAACCAACACGTTTTGGTATATTTCTGGCTGTACAAACACCCAATAACCCAACACCCGACCAGGTTATGAAACCAACACGTTTTGGTATATTTCTGGCTATTCAAACACCCAATAACCCAACACCCGACCAGGTTATGAAGCCATCATGTTTTGGTATATTTCTGGCTATTCAAACACCCAATAACCCAACACCCGACCAGGTTATGAAACCAACACGTTTTGGTATATTTCTGGCTATTCAAACACCCAATAACCCAACACCCGACCAGGTTATGAAACCAACATGTTTTGGTATATTTCTGGCTATTCAAACACCCAATAACCCAACACCCGACCAGGTTATGAAGCCAACATGTTTTGGTATATTTCAAGAGCTCCTAGGGTCTTGATAATGAAAAATTAGAAGACTAAATATAGATTGAGCGTGTGAATTAAGAGCTGCTGTTTAAAACCGCGCTAGGTTTGATCTTGTATATCTTATGCTCTGTGGACACCACCCCCACCCCCTTCGAGAAGTGGGTCCTGAGTGTGGCAAGCATGTAGGATTGGTCTTCAAACTACATGTACGCCCCCCCCCCCTATACCCATTAAACCCTGACATTTTTTCACCACTGTTCCTAACTGCCAACGAAGCCTATGGATATATTCAGACTCTAGCCAGCTGCGCTGTTCAAGCATATTTTCATGAATTCAACCAAGTGTAATTGGTATTTAATTTAACTAAAGCACCATTAGGTGCTATTGACAAAGGTGATTGTATGAAAGCTTAGCTTATCACGGGTTGGGTATTTTTGTATACACATGTATTAGCATGTTCTGTCTGATGTCGCCGATACAGACCACTAATGTAATGTTTTTCTTCTATATTTTTGTATCTATACTATGTACCATGTAATCTACTGGCCTAGGGCCTATATGAACACTGAGGTGTAGTAGGAATAGACTCTCTGTAAGTTGACATAATTGATTAACGAGTGTACGCCAAGATTGAGGGCACTTTTCTTATGTATTTTATTAAACAAAACGGTGTAGCATATGTATGATGGTCTGACCACGAGATCTCTCTCCTACAAACGGACCGAGTCAGTATTCACATGTATCTATAAATAGAAAATTATGTCAAATCAATTAATCAACAAATATCTGAATGTAAATGGAATGATACTTATCATATTGTAAACATATCCCAGAGGGCTGTTGACCCATTATTGCACACGAACAACATATGATTTGGAAGCAATAAAAATTTACTGAACTTGAACTTGAACTTGAACTTTTATAAGGGAATGTTCATTTTAAGCAGAAGGGGCTGGATAAATTATTTTTCTTAGAAGCAAAAGTATATTTGCTACTTTAGAGCAAGACGAAAATAGTGGTACAATCAGTTATAAATCAATAGGCCCTTCTCATTCTGTTGGTAAGCCCTAAATAATTGAGTGTATAAGGTGTTTTTATTGCAGCATCTCTTAATATTTACATGAGATAAACAGTTGTGTTTACATTACATCTATATCGTACCATTTATTAAAGTACAGACATCAAAACTAGGTGTAGTAAGTCAAACATATCTATTCTTCTTGATATATGACATAAAAGCATTACAATAGGGGAATATGCAACGTTCAAAAGATTGATTCGATCAGTGTCTTATGCATATGTGGTGCGTCATTAGAGGGGACGGGTCCAGTGTAGCCTCCCCCCGCCCCTTTCCGGCCTAGACTTCGTGTTATTCTTATGCATAATATTTGAGGGACTTTTTGACAATAGCACCCCCCCCCCCACCTAACAAAGGGATATCGGTACTAGTGAAGAATCCATGCTCCAGATGGCAGCACTGTCAGTTAGCTCTCACCTATCCCCGGTCGGCTACAAAGACACAATAGACATTCACCATGGTGTTGCCCTCCGCCATCTCAATGCCTGCACATATTAATATAATTCGAATAACAGTAATTCAAGATGACGACTCAAAATTTGACAAAAAAAGAAGGGGCTTTATCTAGCCTACTAGCAATTATTCGGTTTGCAATTAATATAGGGTTTAATTATAATTCATTGGTAGGTATGACCATAATTCAGGGATATCTGTCTTTTTTTACCAGGTTTTCTTGCTTTGAAATGACATGTTAATTGTTAATCAGGTAAAATAACTGAAAAGGTTAAAAGAAAGATATATAGTATGATTGGGTGAGCAGAACACATATTGTTCAATAGGCTTTAAACAATGCATTCTGAAGACGATGGGTGAATAGTAGAAATTTGCTGCAAAATTGGGGCAGGGAGGGGCGACATACTCCCCAAGAAAACTCATGAATGAAAGTTACTACTCCCTAACTGGCACCTACATAGTCATGGGGACTATCTATAGAAGTATGCACTTAGTCCTAAAGACAGGGCCAAACCAACCAATTTGAAATTGGCTGTACTAGTGTATGAATGTGCCTTGATCAAGCGACTAATTACAGATGAACGAGATAGCAAAACATTTGATGCTATACATTTTCAGAATTAAGGTATTACCATTGCGTGAATTACAGTAATATCCTGTCAATCGCATTAAGATGAATGCTGCTAAATTAATACAAGGGTGTTTCATCGAAAATATGTTATCTATCCCGCTGGTTTGTTTAGAAGTAGGTCAGATGTCAATTGGCCCAATTTGTTATGCTTTCTGTGCTATGGTATTAAAAACATAGTTGCTTTGAGTGGTTATTGAGTCATATATCATGATTTCAACTTTGAATAATTTTTATATAACACACATCATTCTAAAGGCGCATTCTATTTAAGGGGGGGGGGGATTTCTCAAAATCAAAATGGAGTGTGGGGGGGGGGGAGTCAAAATTACGTTCAGCTAAGTGTTGGGGTGGGGGGGGCGGCATAAAAATTACCATTTTGGGAAAATCCACCAAGTCCCCAGCTATTTATAAATGGCTCCGGCCCTTATATTAGGTTTAACAACATGCCTTTAATTGAAACAGCCAAGCAGCTTGAACACTATGTAACTAAATTATAACACAACACTTTTAGCTGACTTTATTCACGACAACAGTTTTTTTAATACTGCCTACATTCAACCATGTTGACTCAGCCATGTTGATTTAACCATGTTGACGGACAGTCTGCTGTTTGTGTGACCTACAGAGGAGAGGCCCAGGTGTTGTACCATCAGTAGTACGTAAGACACAGTGACTTACATACAAGGATTTACACAACAATTATGATGAACCACGTGTTGTTATTTCTCAGCGTTCTGAGTGGGGTGATCTGTGTTATTCAGGGTGTCCTAGAAGGAGTTCCCAAAAAACAGGTTGCAGAGAATGGCAGTATTATTATCCCATACAAAACAACTGCTGCATTCCCTAGAGATAGGTATTGGTACCATGGTAAATGGGACTTGACTAACCAACCAAATAATGATGCACTGCTGTTTACGCTATTGGCTGGAAGTACTACATGGACAAAATCAGATAATGCACATGAGGACATGTCTGCAGATCCTGTTGACTTCTCACTGACAATCAGTAAAGTAAGGCTTGAGGATGACGGCTTCTACACCTGTAAGACGGTCGATAAGGATGCGAAGGTTGTCTATGACATAGAAAAGGAGGTACTGGTCTACAGTAAGTCTGCTTAAAGCATCATTCTCCTCATCTAATTTTTCCCACCATGAATATGACCTTACCACCCGAAACATTATTTCTTAGGGTAAATACATAAGGGTCAGATTTTTAGAAAAATGTCCGTTTTTCTGAGAGAGAAAAAATCGAAATGTCAACAAATGGGTTAGATTTTCGTAGAAATGTCCACTTAGGTGGGGAAAAAAAAAGATCCAAACCAAAGGGGCAGATTTTCGTAAAATACTTAATTTTGGGAGAGAGAAAAAGAAACGTAGATTATTGTGCTAAACGTGAAATTTTTGTTGTCTAACTTTAACATTTTTCAATAATCATACTCTTTTGTGAAATTTGATGTTTTTCTCAAAAATGTATCGGACATTTCTCAGAAATCTGACCCACAGAGCAGCATATCAGGCTTATCTCCCCTAAAATAACACACCTCCAAAGGAGTATACATAAATGTGAAATGTGCTAAAATCCCCTACAACAAAATGCAAAACAAAATCATACAGATATTCAAAATATGTTTTGGAAATAATATCCTATATTTCTCAGTACCTTTATTTGACAAGAAATTGTGAAAATTTCATTTTAAATAGTTCATTACTTATCTAGCTAGACCCTTTGCACCTACTTGGCAACCACGATAACAGCTTGCGAGAACAGACAACGACGTATATTCATATTTATATTGCTATATTCCCGCTCTTTAATGTAATGGTAACTGATTTCTATTATATATTGAGTAATCCTTCTCTCAGGACACACATCACTGGTGCATGTTAATAGTTAGTTTTCATAATTAGCAGTAGTGATCAATTCTTACTTCCAGAAAAGCCAACATTAAAGTTGTCTGGCCTTGATAAGGACAGTTATAACGTGAGTGAGACTGTGCATGTTGTCTGCACGTTGACTGACGCCTACCCTCAGGTGAGTGCTACACAAAAACAGCCACCACAAAAGCCTAAAAATAGCAAACTTACATTAATGCTTAGCAATTTTTAATAAATTACGCTAATATTCAACAAATTATGCTAATACTTGATAATTTTTGCTAATATTTTCAAATTGCCTCAAGATTTAGGCTAAATTAGGCAATGTTTTCACACCACCTTTGTAGTAAAACATTGTTTTCTTACCTAACAATTTACGCTAATTAATTTTTTTTTCTGTGAAACCAATCACAAAAAATAAAATTCATTCCATAACATTTTTTTACGGTATTAAATTATCGTTTTTCTATGTAACGCCCCCAGGTGGACCTGAAGGACTTCAAGATCAGCTGGGAGGGAAGAACCATTATTCCTTTCAAGAAGAATACAACCGCCTCTAGTGACAGATACTTCAGCTACAGCTTAGGGAAACACGTGACCCTCAAAAAGGAAGATGATGGGCGTAAGGTGGTCTGTAGTGTACACCTCATAGCTGGCCCACCTGTGGTTCCACCAGCCAAGACATTGAGTGTAAACTGTGAGTATACTCTTATTTGGCAACTTACGAATACTTTAGATAAACACAGACAGTTATCATGATATTTTAAGGAACAACAGTTGCAATCCTTCCTATAGGCAGACTTCCACTGACGGAATCGGCCGTCATTCTGTTTATCGGACGAAATTCTCCCATTAGTTTAACATTATAGACTTTTATCGGATGACCAAATTTCGGCCAACCAACGTTGGTGGAATACACGCTTATCTCCCAATCTCCCCCCTCCCTCCCACCTCCTGGACCTATTAATACCTTCAGTATATCAGTCAGACCTAAGCCAGGACCGTCACTCTGGTTGGAGGTATAAGGTATCAGTGCATGCAATGTTTGCGCAGCACAGATTCCTTATTTCTATACAAAAAGTAGTGTCTTACCTTTTTGAAAATATGTATTATCACTGCACAATTCCTTCATTAAATGATTGCAAAAAAACATAAAACACAAATGTCAATATTGATACTTCGCTAGACCCAGTCAGCCTGCAGCTTTTTGGAATACTGCCCCAGGCCCACTTGCGAAATACGATGGAGATGGTATCAGTGGGCATTTGACGAGCTAATCATAGTCAGTGTTTGTTTTATTACTGAAAAGAACAGTCAGCTATGAGCTTGCACATCTGACACAGAAAGTCTAAATGCTCCAGCCCTTAGTCTAAAGTGGCTATCCCAGGTTAGTCACTATTGGGACATTGGTAAGGCACAACCAAGTGCTATTTTAAAATGATTGAGGCATAACAGCATATGACCAATGTGTTTCTCAGAAGGAATGAACCTAAAACTCATTGAAATTAAGGTAAGCTGGTAAGTATTGACCATCCCGGCAATATTTACTAGCCTTGGTTGGTCATATAGGTTCCAAACAAATGACTAACTTGGTTAGGCTATAGTGACTGAGAGATTGTTTGTATAACGAGTCAAAGAATATCAGTGAAGACACCAGTGTATCATTCTTGTTCTAGCTCCTGGCAGTGGTTCTGTGGCACATGTGGCAGATATGGCACTGATTACAGCCGCAGTTTACTTCATGATGTGCTGCCGTCAACAGATAACACTCTAGAGGTACGAGGTTTTGTCATAATAGGTTGGTCATATTCTGCCACCAAGAGACTTTTGTATGGCATTATCTCTTTAAGCAGAATAGATCAATCCATTCAACTCCTTGTGAAATATCTTCAGTTTTTGTACCTGACAATAGCAATTAAATAATTCACCAAATGTAATCCATGAATTAAAATATCAATATAATAATCGTAATAATCATGATCAATGATATGCATGTCTTGGTTTTTATATAATATTGAATAATCAGATATCTATCCGTTTACAACATTTGTTTGTTTTCTCTGCTTTTTCTCGATAGGACTCTGGTGATGGCAAGTGGGGGAGCAAAGAACAGGAAATTAAAATTAGATACTTGGTTATTGCAATCAGTGTATCAATAACATAAGTGATAAAAAAAGGGAAGAAGCCAGTATAGGGTGTTTCACAACCAACTGATAATTACAACTGATATTAAGTATTCATTACAGAATGAAATGCCATTATTAGAGGTGCTCAATATCCTAATATGAGGAACACCATAAAACTTCACATAAAAGCTGCGGCTAGTACACGAGTCTGGTCGGCGGTGTTGCTTATAGGATCGCCCCAGGGTCAGGGTGCGGCTTATACACAAGTTTTTGCTACTATGGTACAGTACTAAAATGCACCATAATCAGATCTTTGGTGCGGCTTATAGGATCGGTACAAACTCGGGGTGCGGCTTATACGCGAGTTAGGCTTATACGCAAGGTTTTACGGTAGGCATGCAAAAAAACATGGTGTATATCTATAGGCATCTTTGTGTGAGATTCTTTCTTGATCTGGGTTCCATTCGGACCCAATGTAGTATTAAACATGATATTACCGACATAGTTGGACCAACACAAGATACATATCATACATGGCTAAAAATCCATCTATCGCTGCTGCAATACAAGGCTAGATATCTATGTGTTTCTATCTATTTTTATGTAACTGCAGTATAGTACAATGTGTTTTAAATATAGGCATATTACCATTAACACTAAACACAAAGACAGATGATCGTTTGTTAACCTTCATAATCCCATATTTAAGTTAAGAAATTTGAATTCGACATTGTGATTTGATCTCCATAATAATTAAGCCTAGCTGTTGATAATATGTTTTTTAGTTATTTTTTAATCTAGGGCCACTAGTACCTTGAGTGCTCAGTCGTTGTCTGAGTACAGCTACTATCTTAGCAAATTCTACTGAAGGATCGATGGAATTAAGGATCGATGGAATTAATAAGCATAGGTATAAAATCTGCTTATATCAATAAGATTATATTTTGACTATAATGTGGTTTCATAGGTTATCATGTCTTAGGTGTGGATTGCAAAGATGGACTTTAGTCACAATAGTATGTGACCTGATAAGAACTAATAAAACTGAAAAAAGTTGAACATGACACTGGCTAGATGAAATCAATAAAAAAAGATTCTTTGTGCGTCATCTAGTTTGGCATATGGTGGTTTTAATCAAAGGTGATAATAGGGGCATGTCAAAATCTATGTGGACAGTTACCTGCAAAGGTGACGCTGTTACTATTGTAGGGGCATAATATTACATATTAATCTCATACACGGTATTTCCGGGTAATGTCTACTGTTTACTTGGCTTCTCTACCTGGAGCTAGCGCACACAGTTCCCGGGAGAGGACTCAGGTTCTCTCCAGGTTACCGTGTGCCGCTCTCAGGTGGGTGGCCGACCCTCCCATTCTGCTTCTTAACTACTTTTTAAAATCCTGGATGCGGCTCTGCACAGCACCCCAAAGTCCTATCTTAAAATGTGATATCGTTACTAGTGACGAATCCGAGCTCCAGATGGCAGCACTTTGAGTCAGCTCCCAGCTATCCCCAGTCAACTACTAGATACTTTGACACTATGCAGATCCACCATAGTTTTACCGTCAACCATCACGTCGCTGGTAGCCTTATTGAGCCAACCACACGCATTGTGGAACAAATTGTTCTCCAATGTAGTTTTCTCTCCATGAAAATGAACCTAGTTGTGCAAGTGGCGTTAAAAGCTCTTCAATCATTCACTATAGCGATCTGCCAGATTTAATTGTTCGGATAGATTTCAAGTAAGAGAGTGATCATCATTTAACTAAAAGGGTTTAGAACATCATCGTTCAAGCGCTCAGAAATTGTTCACCCCCCCCCCCCCTTGAAGTGTGTCCATTTTGCAGTAGGCAGTAATTTTGTCAGAAATGGACATTTTGTAAAGGTTTTAATTGGCTGCTGCTTTATTTTAGATGACAGAAATTCTATTAACTTACACATTTCCGTTTAGCAAATGGAGTTTTTGCCAGATATTTCATGGAAGAATAACTATATATATGCTTGGGTACAGTACTCATTTTGCCTGGGTTTCTGTCAGCTTCCAGCTTTGGTCAAAAGTGTGTCACAATGTCTATCTTTAAATGAAAAGCTCTTAAACACATAACACAGACAAAGCATATACGTAGTGATAACTTTAATAGAAGGACTGAAAATACTTCTTTAGGGACCTACTGTCCAAATATGGCGATATGTAATATATATTTGCACATAATTGAGGTATAATCACTTAATTAATAGCATGCATCTATTCTAACACAAGTACAGCTGATCAACTTGGCTCGTATCATATTTTGTTGATGACCAAAGAAGATATAAGGCAAAGGTAAGATATCCGGTGCATCTCAATTCTTATCTATGAAGTGTTTCTTTGGAAACCTCCTTGAGACGAGATTTGACAACAAAATAGGTTATAATATTGAACCATGGAGAAGACTTTAGTCTTTAGTACTGGTATCTTTATCCTGGGTAATACCAGAGGCATTGTTTATTCCCTGGGCACTTATTCACAATGCATCACAAGCTTGTGACAGATTATTTCGTCAGAATTGTTCGCATATGTAAATTTAGGCGTCGATGCATGCATCTGTCAACGTGTATGAGATTTTTACTTCCAATTGATGACAATATATGTGTGTACACTATAGAAAATAATTCTTCATGTCTACATCCAATAAAGTATAATGACGAGTACAGGGTGTATTATGAATAAACATCCAGTCACCCTTAGGTCATAACAGATAAGCTAGTCACGACTCAGGTAGGGCAACATAAAAACTGCTTCCTCTTACTCTGAGCACGTCTGTTATCGACCGGTGTTTACTTCTCCTATCATCACCCAGGAAGTGAGTCAAGTCATATCACTATGATCTGATAATGAGTTATATATAGACAATACTCCAAAAGCCTAATGTCTTCACCTACATGGGCTTTAGAAAATCAATTGTATCTAGTTTGTTCATATTCATCATATCACATGTGTAGGGCTCAATATCATTTGTAAGGTGTGATTTCCCATTGGAGGACAAGTTGTACTTGTAAAGTTCAAGTTCAAGTTCAAATAGTGTTTATTGCTTTGAATCATTACATGTTCTCAACATGCAATATTGGGTGGACAGCCCTCATGGATATAAATAATAGTACCGTAAAACCTTGTGTATATGCCTAACTCACGTATAGGTCACTCTGATTATGGTGACTTTTAGTACTGTACCATAGTAGCAAAAACTGTTGAAAACTGTTGTCCTTTGCTGTAAAGTTGCGCACCACAAAACCTAGGACGGCCTATCTGTATCTTCTCCCCAAGATACATAAAGGTATAATACCCCCACCTGGACGCCCCATTGTGTCTGCTAATGGGACCCCCACAGAGAAAATCTCATGCCTAGTGGATCATTATCTAAGACCCTTTGTCCAAGACACTAGGTCCTACATAAGAGACACTACAGATTTACTCATGAAAATACACGCCTTAGGTACTCTACCCAAGAACAGTATTTTATGCACTTTGGATGTAACCTCACTGTACACCAACATCCCCAATATTGAGGGAGCTTTCTCAATATACAAACTCTTGTTTGACACGAGAACTCCACCAGAAGGGGAATTATCAAATGAAGCTTTCTATACACTGCTATGGATAGTTCTCACCAAAAACAATTTTGACTTTGATGGTAACCACTACCTACAAATTCAGGGCACAGCCATGGGAACCAGACTAGCACCTACTTATGCTAATCTCTTCATGGCCAACCTAGAAGAAGCCAAAATTTATACCTATAAATTACAACCACTCTTGTGGGGGCGACTCATAGACGATATCTTTTTCATCTGGCAACATGGCCAGGAGGAACTAGATATATTTACCCTCTATCTAAACAAGATGCACGATTCTATCAAATTCACAGTGGTCTCTTCAACCACCCAAGTGGACTTTTTAGACACAACCATCAATTTAGACCCAGAGGGAAATATCAAAACTGACCTGTACACCAAACCTACAGACAGTTCCAATTACCTCCACTTCAATTCGGCCCACACCCGACACAGTATTAGAGGTATTCCTTACGGCCAATTCCTTAGAATTAGACGTATCTGCTCTGACAACCACAAATTTGTAGAGCACTGTATCCTAAAAGGTCAACACTTTGTTAGACGGGGATACCCCTCTGGCCTAGTAGCTAACAGTTTCTACCGGGCCTGTGAGAAGGACAGGGAATCCTTACTCATAGCTAAATCAATTGAACCCAGGGAACAGACAGAAATGGTCTACCTAGTCAGCACCTTTGTCCCTGGATTCAATGGCATTCACAATATTACAAAACAAAACTGGGACATGCTCGGTAAGTCTTGTAGTACCAGAGAGATCCACTCTGTTGGATTCAAGATGTCACATAGACGACCTAAAAGTCTAAAGGACCTTCTAGTGAATGCAAAGTTGGCCCCAGAGGAACCCTTGGTTCCCAAACCCAACAAAAACAGGTGCCTAGCTTGGCCTAAATGCAACTATTGTCCCCAGCTGAACAAAAGTCGCAAAATAAAGTGCACTGTCACAGGCCGAGAATATACTAGTAAATACAATGTGTGTTGCTCCAGCTCAAATTTAATTTACTGTATCACCTGTAAAATCTGTGGCAAACAGTATGTCGGCCAGACAGAAAATGCCATCAAGATCCGTTTTAATGACCACTTTGGCAAAATTCGGAGGAAAGAATTTAAAGTGAGCGAAGTGTCGCGTCACATGAATTCATGTTCCAAAAGGGGTGAAGCTTCCAAACACAGAGACATGACCATCACTGTTCTGGATTTTATTCACGCAAATTCAAAGTCGCAACAGGCTAAACGCCTACGCAACCTAATTGAATTTAATTGGATTCAGAGGCTACACACTAATGCCCCCCAGGGCCTTAATGTGAGTGACCCTCTGGTCCATTGATGACATCCCGGTAACACCGGGGGTTGGTTCTGAGAGGTTGCCATGTACACCTAAAAAATCTCCGAAAGGATTTTTCTTGGAATTACCCCCCACTTTTAAATATAGTGCGCACCCCCCAGGGGGTATGTAAAAAATGACATGGTGTATTTAGTCAAATTAAATCCACAAGACCACCAGGAATTTACTTACTGCCCCTTCACAGTAACCAAAACTCCCAAAAATATTTTTAAACCCTGTTTTAAAAATCACCAAGACCTAATTTAATTAAAACTAATTCTCATGAATTAATTTTAATTAATGACAGGCACAATGGAAATTATTTCACACCAAGCCACACTCCCTGGTTGAAGTTATTTAATTTCCCCCTAAGCCTCATAGGCCTAGGTACCGCCCAGATTTATCTTAGAATTGTTGGGCCTGCCCAAACAATTTTAATAAATCTATTTCAAATGCAGTCTGAAGATCCCCAGTGGTGAAACCGCCTGTTACTCTATTTAACCCTCTGAGGTCAGAGTTCACATTGCCCCGGCAACCATCCTACCATGGTTACCTTTCCAATGTCAACAAACCAGAAATGCCCAAGGCTGTCTCTGATTGGTCAATGTAGGTCACATGTCATGCACTCTAAAAGGGCACTTCAACTTTGAAAACCCTCACTCCAGCGGTAACTGCCGACCCCAGTATACCCCGTATCAACCTAAAAACTGTTGAATAAGCTACACCCTGACCATGGACCGATCCTATAAGCCGCATTGTAGATCTGATTCGCGTACTAGCAGAAGCTTATACGCAAGGTTTTACGTTAATAAGAACCTCATAATCAGCAATTTTACAACAACTCAAAGGTATGATCGATTATAAAGGTCAAAAAGCTAAAGTATTTGTACAAAAAGCATGCTCGTCTCAACCATTTGTATAGACTTTTGTTATCATCAAATGATACAACTAAGTTTGAATAAAGCTGGCCTTCCTGTCTAGGTATACCATTCAAAGGATGTTGCCTTTACAATACTGCTATAAGAGTCTATATTGTACTATACTAACATAACCAGAAAAGCCTGCTTAGTACTATGAGACAATTTTCAAAATGGGGGATAATGGTAGCTGGGGGAGATAATGAATGCATGTGAATACAAAACGGCGGTCCCATAGTGAAGGAGGTATAATACTAAGGCAAGACCACCCATACAGTTTCAACAATTAAAAAAATATAAGATTTAATATATTTCTGACTAAATTACAAGTGTTTATGTGGGGTTTGGGTTAATGACGAATGAGTTATTTACAATTGAATAATTAAATACATCCAACCACGTACCAACTCTTAGCACCAGAGTAGCATGATATCTGTATACAATTGATCTTCTCTATAAAGACCATAGATATCAACAACATTCAGCCAGGGCTCCACAGATAAAAAAGGCATAAAATATGGTATTTCTCACTCAATAGCGCATCACTATCTTGTTGCCCTATATACGATCTTATTTAGACAAGTGATATTTTCACTTACCTCAGCAAAACTCTACTTTAGCTTTTTCAAACACCTTCCCCACAACCATAGGGATCTGATAGGCTCGTAACTAACAAGTTATAAACAAACGGACACGGGAATTATTCCTACAATGGGTTGCTAGCCTATGTGTTTCTACAATATAAAGAATTTATTACAACAACATCTGAATTTGCCTCAAAATAGACTTCAGTTTTTACATCATGCACGGGTGTAAGGTCAGATCAAAATGCTATTACCAAAATGGCAGGTCTGCAATAGTTTATAACTTGATCCTGACAATCCCCCCCCCCCCCGACACAGTAGTGGTGGCCATACAAATAACCACCCGAAGACACCCTTCTTATATCCCGACTTATTTCCCATGCTTTGGTTGGTCACAGGCTATTCATTTGTGTGTAGCTTAGACCCATACAGTGTTATACAACCTTAGATAAGACATACGACATAGATATGCCCAATAATAGATGGGAAAGGCATAGACTAATCCATGATTGCAGTTGGGAGAGCTAAAGGTTGTAATACATCTCACTGTCAGCGTTCTTGTTGGGGTCAATCTGAGCGTACTCCGTAGGTTCCTCGATGTGTTTCGGGGCTGGTTTACGAGTCTTACCCGGGTTCTTCTTAATGTCCACTTCTATGTACATCAGGCCTTCAGTCTACAATAGGACATACAGACGTGTCAAGATTACTAGTGTAGATTTAGAAATAGTGATTAAAAACACTTATCATTAGGGTAGATTCAGGCATACTATAGTTATAAAAATGGTTGATAAAATTAAAAAGATATTAGAGTTGTAATCTAGGGCAGGTAGGTCCAATTTTCATTTTTTTTACCTTAGCCAATTTTCATTTTTTAACCTTAACCTTAGCCTAAAAAGTAGCAGAAATTGACCCATGAACTCCAGTGCAAACTCACAGACCGCTGAGTAGACTCATGGAGCCACAAGTCAAATGAAAAATAGTCTCAAAATGGCCAAAACTATAAAATCATCTAACATTATGGCCCTGAAGGTGGTGGATATAACCAGCCTTGTTTATCTACATTGACAATTCGATTTTGATATCTGTGGATCAAAACGATACACAATTTGTGTTTTAAATATTCTATCTAAAAAAAAAGAACAAGGTACTTACCCCAGGAGGAGGTTTCTTGCTGATTGGCGGCTTCTTGACCTCTGCATACTCAGGGATGTTCTTGTCGGGTTTATTCACCTCGGCGTAGTCAGGAAGGTCGATGCGTTGGTTTTCATACATTTTGTCATTCTCTGTAAATAGAAGAGTAACGGTGTCAACTTAAAACTCAACACATTGCATATTACAAATTAGTTTTTTCATTCAAATTATATCTCAGATATTATGAAATTAAACCCCAATTTTTATATCAAGACCTTGTGAAAGTAAAACAAAATGGTTTCGCAATATGTGAAATGCACAGATGTTTAATTAGTTAGTCACACTTTTTAGATCATTAACTGGCCATCAAATTGGTTTATCATCCCCATTTATAAAAATGGTACCTGTTTTTTTCATGCATGCATTAAATCTGATTCAACATAATTGATAAAAATGAATAAAATATTTTGAGAGGCGAACTTTTTGTTATAAATATCAAACAAACAAGAGAAATATGCAACCTTGTAGAAGATCCGGCACCTGCCGTGGTGTTTTGTGTTTGGGAGACGTTGGCCTCCTCTGTCCAATGGTATCTATCTCACTGTACTCAGCTCCCTCGTTGTAGCTTCCTGTAACAACATCAGACAACATAGGGTGGTCAGTCTGTGATAAGATTACTCTATCAGTCGCTCATCCAGGAGGAGAAACATTGAAAATGACACAAAAAATCAAAGACCTTTTCTTGTGGACCAATGTGTATACAGATGTTTACAAGGGGGTATTCTACTGCTTATGAAAATAATAACCAACCTTGTTGAACTTTCGGCACCTTCTGCTTTGTGTTGTGAGGTGAAGACGCTGACTTCCTGTCTCCTACGGCATCTATCTCACTGTACTCAGCTCCCTCGTTGTCATTTCCTGTAGAATCATCAGACAAAACAGGAGGTCAACGTTTCAATATATGTTAACAAATAAAAGATTTTACAAATAAAAGGTTTCACACGGTTTTTACGGTTTTACCACGGATGATAAATTGACCTTCAACAGTCACTCCTCCGCAGGTGAATATTTACAATTGACACCAATTATTTAAGCATTTCTTGTGGATTATTAAACTGACACTTTTGATTTTCTGCTCATATGAATGTCCTTACAATATTTCCATTAATATCATAAACTATTGTATGAATTATTGCACTGTGATGACTGAGATCTGTATGGTCTTTCATGTTGTTAATGGCATGGTAAATATGGTCACAATAACAATGTCAACAAAGTGATAACGTTCTCAGACTTTTTCCCTCTCACATACAAGAGATCAACATCAAATTTGTGTGTGCTTTTAATCTATTCTAGCTTACATTTATTATTAGGCAAATGCATTGGTTCATAGGAATCCTGGTTGAGTTTTTGAGTGTTTGTTTTATTGCAAAATGATAATGATCCGGGAAGGCTTTAGACCATTTTACTTATTAGGTAGACCTCTTACCTTATAGTAAAACCAGGTAATTGAATCTATCTACTTGCTATGCAAAAGCTCCCGTACCTGGATTTGGTTACTGCGAGGTTCAGGTCATTCTTGCTTTAACCTAGCATCTGCATTGATGCTTATAACCTAATAAGCGCACACACATCTTTCTGGTTAGAGTCTATGTTATAAATATCCATAATTATCTGCTTCCCCCCATTCAAGATATCAAGTACTCAAAGCATGTCTTTACTATTTTCTAAGCCTACAATGTCATCCTTTACTGTATTCAAATGTGAAGAGATATGACTTCCCAAATACTGACATGCGATGCATATGGCTCTCATCCTTCGTTCTTCCTCTATCTTAATGGCTACCGGCTTGATATCCTGTTATCTGCTTATACTATGCTTACCCATATCTTATTCCATGCTTATTGGAAATATTTATGGCATTTTAGATTTAGTTCACCACTTATATAACCTAAACCTTAAAACAAACTCTGGCAGTGTGAACATCTAATTTGTATTACTGGAGTTTAGTACAGATTTAGCAGGCACAAGCAATCATAAGTACGAACACATAACTTATACAGCAATTTACCAAATTTATCTGATGAGTAAAAGCTCATACTGCAAGAAAAAAAAGATTTTAGATAATATGTTATAATTATATGTTATATGATATTCTGCAAAATCGACAAAACCATTGGATTAAGCAGACCTACTGAAAAATGCATTACCCTGTATTTCATTATTTATCAGAACATGCCATTTTTTTATTGTATCGCTGGAATTGAATTTAAAATGTACATCCTAAAGTTACTAGCTTAGAATTTGAAAAATGCCAGTGTGAAAATCATAGCCAACAAATCAAAAGTATATGAAATGGTTTGTTAACTCACTCCGTTTGATCTGTCCCTTTATTTTCTGAAATAATATAATGTTTAATAAGTCAGATTTATGCTATTAGCTCCACCTTTGTTTCTGTTGAACAACTAGCAAAATAGAATATAACTATGGGACGTCAGTTCAGATTGATACTTGAATAGTATATATATATGTATAGAGGAATATTACTTACTGCTTCCCGATTTTGGGACACGCTTCCTTTTGATAAGTATGGCTGTAATGGTGATAACAGCAATCACAATGACAGCCCCGACAACACCAATGATAATCGGCAGTGGCGAAGAACCTCTTTGAAAAACTTCTTTGCCTAGACAAACATAGAGAAAGTTTGTGCATCTATTGTGTATGAAATAGCTGACTGCTAAACCACGAAAATTAAGAAAGTCTTTCAAGTAGCCTTGGTACTAGTCAAATTGGATCATGCTCAATACCTTTGTACTATGGATGATTATCTATCCTATCTACACACATCCATCTTGACTTAAATCTGGTTTAAGGAATAATAAGAGTTTGCGGGTCTGTCCTTACTTTGAACTTGTAGCATAACAACATCTGAGTGTGGGGATGAACCCACAAAGTTCTCTGCACAACATGTGTAGTTACCACTGTCCTCTAGTCTGACAATATGCTGCATTATGTTCTCTTTCCAGTCGATGTATTCACCATTTTTATACCAAACAATGTGTGGAAATGGATTGGCCTCAATGCCATCCATTTTACAATTAATTTCGATCTCGTCCCCTTCTGTTGGTGAAGACCTATCAACAGTCAGTGTTGGCTTACTTCTCGGTCGATCTATGAGTTGGAAATAATTCAGGATGAGCGTTGACATTTGGGAATTTAGCCATTAAAAATACCACTAAAATAGGGTAGAAGAAATATCTGTTTTTGACTTTAGTTGAGCGTTCATGGTTTGTCATTCGGTAGGATAGCTGCGGAAAAATCAATCAAATTGATATCAGGGGTCAGACTAAGGAAGAAAGAATATGGAAAGGCTCCCAAACATTCTTGTAGTGTTTAGACAGCCTAATTTTGACTTATACTTTCACAAAGAGTAATATAATGTGCAATGTTATACTCACAGTACATACTGACAGTGAACCTCACACCATTAGAAGACAGTTTTCCAAATGTATTGTTGACTATACATGTGTAGGTACCATTATCAGACTCAGACGCTGACATGGTGTGTTCAAATTCCGCAGTAGACCACTCAGTAAGTATAGTGTCATTTCTCAACCAAGTCACATTAACTGCAGGGTTTGCATGCATATCATCAATGTTACAGGTGAAGATGACTAGTTCTCCCAGTCTAGCTTCTTCTGGATTAGCTGAAATTTCTACTTTGCCCTGGGGAGCATCTGAAAACCATTAGATATATTAATGCTATAAAACAACTGGGAAGTGAACATTAAATCATGTATGAGTTATTTCACATCTATTTCACATCTGTTGGAGCATTCAATTATTTATGACACATTTCTAACATTCGATGAATATACTGAGTAACAATGTCTGTACTGCTTTTTGACAGGAGAATGCATACAGAGAAAGTACCCTGGGAATCTCTGATCTTGCCCTTTTCGACCCCAAAGTATAACCCTGACCAAAGGCTGCTGTAGATACAATAAGCCTTTTTCAGGCCTCTGACAATGCTTTCACTGAGATATGTCTGAGATATGTTTTACAAGTTGGGCATGGTGGGAGAAAAGCCTTCAGTACTCTAAAGAAGATCATTATCATATGCTGCAGCGGTTACTCAACTAGCAGTACTTAATGGGGAATATATGGCTTTATGAGAGCAAGCTCTTGGAGGCTATTTTTCACCATTAAGTAAAGCCGGCTAGACATCATTGGAAACACCCTTTAGTTAGTTATACTCACATTGGTCAGAGACATTTAAATGTATTGTGGGTGAAAGTCCAGAATAACCAATAGTATTTCCTAATCTACAGCTGTAGTCACCAGTGTCGTTTTGTTGCACCATTGTTGTCACATTGAAATTATTATCTGGCCAGTCCTTAATAGGTTCTCCATTCCTACTCCAGCTCACCAGAGTCACATTAGGCTCAGCATGCACAGCACCAATTAAACACTCAAAAGTTACATTCACAAACTGTACTGTGTCCGACTTGCTGATTTGAAGTTTTGGTGTTTTCCTTGGAGAGTCTGAAAAGTGTTAAGTTTAATCGTATTTTCTGAATTCAAGACAACTGCATCTACAAAACACAATGAGACAATTCATTACTGCATTCTCAAATCTATAGGTGTAAAACACACATTTGTGTATTTTGTGTGACAACAGGATTGTAAATGATTAGCAAAGGGGTTTACTTACAATGACTATTTACATAGACTGGAATCAACTCTGATTGTCGAGACCCAATTCTGTTTCCCGCGGAACAGCTATATGTACCATTACATTGTCCATCCACACTGTATATAGTATGTACAGCCTTGCCTCGCCAAGCTGTGATGGCCTTGCCATCCTTTGTCCAGTTAAACCAACCTATTTCAGGTCTAGCATCCATTGCAACATGTTTACAATTAAATGTAACATCATCATATCTATGTGGGAAACTGTGGCTGATCGTAACAGTTGGGGGGAATCGTGGTCCATCTGAAAATACCATGCATGTTTTAGATGTTTATCTTTTACATGTAGGTGCCGGGTGTCATTATGTACTGCACATAAAACCTTAATGATTTTCCACTAAAGTTTAATCAGCCAAACCCTTCTTTACAAATTAAACAATCTAATAAAGGATAAACAACCTGATAAAGGATAAGATGAGAATAATTTTTATATGCAGCAGTGTATAACAAACATAGATCATGAACTTTATGTAAACTTACAATTTGTACTGACAGTCAGGTTGACAAAAGCAGAGTATTTTGGTTTACCAATATTGTTACCAACACAGCACCTATAGCGACCACTGTCATTATGCATAACCATCCGTGTGTGATTAAACTCAATCACTGGCCAGTTCACGCCGTCCTTTGTCCAGGACACCTTATACACAGCAGGGTTTGCGTCTACACCAGCTGCATTGCAGTTAAAGGTCACCAACTCATACTGATGTGTATTTGTCTTGTCTATTTGAAGCTTAGGCCGCTCCCTTGGACCATCTACAAAAGAAAGATATCATCCTGGGAGTTTGGTAGGAATCAGTTGTTAAACATATCATACAACTGTAACGGGCAGCTACCACTGCTGATTATTGTAGTATATCTATTTGAATGTTGTTATGATTGACCATAATATATGTCTACTATTTTTCATAACATGTTTATTCATTCCTTAATGAGTACCGACGGTTCATTACATATACCGTTGTTATGATGTATGGTTACATACCTTGGTTATGCTGACATTAAAAGTCATTAAAGGTTTCATAACTAGTTACATAACTATCAACCACTAGATGACGCTACTGGTGCTAGTCATGTGACCACTACCCAGGTAGTATATAAGGAGGCCTGGCTCCCCTGTTAAACCAGTCAAGTTTGGGTATGCTGCTGTTGTGCTCAGATTGATATCTATGCTATAGGTTATCCTCCGGTTACTGTTATTATAGCTTGCTGTACTCCAGTACCTGCTTGATACCAATGGTTTATACCTGAATAATAGCTGTTCACTTTGTAATCAAGTGGACGCCTTTTAAACCGTAATTAAACTTTTGGATTCACTTAGTTTTAATAGCTAGACCAGATAAACCCCTAACTTGAAATGGTATAGAAACGTTACAAACTATATTCTGGAAAACTATGGAGAAAGATGATTACTCTGGAAAATCATTTCGTGCATATATTTGGTCCGACGGTATGTATAAAATCCTTTCACAGTTTCAGAATGGAGGGTTACATAGACTGCAAAGCCATGTCTCCATAGGGCGGCATGGGTAGGCTTGTAGCACATAGTTTTATTAGGAGCAGTATGCACCATTTCATTAAGGAAGAGGATATAATTATATTCCCAGTAAAATAAACAGTCTAAGATTATTTCAAGGATATTGGGGTCTATCAAAATGAATGAATGGTCTATCAAAATGAATATTACCAATGGTTAAATATTTTGTATAAAAAAACATCTTTTCTTTCAAGTCTGCCATTAATATCGGCCGTTTTCTGCCTGTATTTATATCATCGACTGACTATCTCTTGGACCAAATTTGTGTAAGCTAAGCATAAATTCCCTAACTTTAATATAGTGTCAGCGTTAATTTGTGTCAATTATACAATTTTTAAACCTATTTACTTATGAGTTCAATGTAAACTTACATTTTTCACTGACATTTAGGTTTACAAGACCAGAGAATTGTGGATCACCAATACCATTCTGCACGCGGCACATGTAAACACCACTGTCCTCCTGCAGCACAGGTCTGGTGTCAACAAACTTGGTCAGTGGCCAATGCACGCTGTCCTTTTCCCAGAACACCTCATACACAGGAGGGTTTGCATTTACACTCCTTGTATCACAGAAAAAGGTCACATTTTCATATTGATGAGTATGTTGTTTGTCAATACTAAGGTTGGGTGGATTCTGTGGGGCATCTACAAAACAATACAGTCACATTGTCAAAGAGTATGTTGTACATTCCTGCTAATTTTCCAAATCTGTACATAATAATGATAGTTGTGTATTGTAATTTTATTTCTAATATGCAAATATGTGGATATATATCAATGCCAAGTTAACATTTGCTATGGTCTGCTTTGGATAGTAGATGTAAGTAGAGTATGCTTCAATAAACAAATTACTTCTGTAATCTATTAGATATAAAATACACTTTACTCATTCACTTTGTATATTTTGAGTTTATACCACATCAATATTTGCTGATCTTCTTAATTTTAGAGAGTGACTCATATCTTTGAAACTGTCTTCTCTCAGGTAATGCAAACTAAATCATGTTGTCTTAAAGGATTAATTCACAAAGGCGAATCCGTCAAATTGGATGAACGTTCACAGTGTTAAACCTATGGACGAATCTCGTCCAATCAGACGGATTCCCGATTCCCGATTCAGCCCTTCAAGTAAGTATTCCACTGACGGAATCGGCCTTGATTTGGTCTGTCAGATGAGATTCACCCATTAGTTTATCATTATAGACTTTCATTGTTTTGACAAAATCTCAGCCGACAGACGTCAGTGGAATACACCCTTTCAGGTGACTACTCATAAAGGAAACATGTTTTGAAAGTATTTCAATATTCTCCACACAGAAATAAATGTGAGAGTTATTGTCACCAAAACGAGGACAAAATTTTCAGAAGTGTTTGTATTGGTGAAACATGACATGTTCTCTGTGTAATTCTGATATTAGAGCTAGCAACAAAACCGAGCATATCATGACATTATGGGATATTTGATAAAAATATTCTTGATACTTACACTTCTCATCAATTTTGAGGTCAACTGGTTTAGATTCTGTTTCTTTCCCGATTCCATTCCCAACAAAGCATTTGTAACGTCCACTGTCCTTTGTTGTAACATTGTAGATAACCAATACATCTGTAGTCTCTCCCTGCAGTTCACCCTTGAATCTCCACTTCACTTTAATCATTTGAGGATTAGCGTCGATACCATTTGTATCACAAGTGAATGTAACATCTGTATACTGGTATGTTGGTTTCTGTTTAGCAACTTTAAGAGTTGGTTTTTTATCTGGGCCATCTGCAATTAAGAAAGAAGTAAACAATTAAGAAGTGCCCACATCGCATCATATCCGCAGCTTGCGATCATATGTGTACACGAAAGACAGTGTATCCATAGTCTTTCAAAACAAAGTGTCCATTATATACAGTTTCTCTACATTAAAAATCACAAAATGTCCAATAGATACAATTTGTCCATAACCAACCATCACAAAATGTCCTCAAATACAATTGTCCACAGCCAATTGTCTCAAAGTGTCCACAAATGCTTCATCTACACACGTTGTATCCAGACAAAACACTATTAGCCTGCTATTATAAAGTATCCACACGGCATATTTTGTCCACACAAAATAACCGCAAAATGTCCACATGGCATACTTTGTCCACGATAAAGCATCATAAATTGTCCATACAGTTAATTGTATCATGCAAAAAACGTCCCAAAGTGATCGTCTCATAGCTCGTGTTTCATAGCTTGACACTAAACAAAACTAAAATAGCTAATTTAGTGCAGCTAGATTTAAGGAAAATCAGTTCAGAACAATGTACGACAGCTCAGTAAGGCTAGTACCACAAAATAACATGTCTCTAAGGAGAAGAAGGCAAATCGTAGTTTTCACCTGTTATAGTCAAGGCTGTTCTACAAATAATTTGATATCATCAGATTGTAGAACACAGGCCCATGACAAATCATACCACTACCAAGTAAAAGGGGGTTATAACAATACAACTTTTTTACAACTTTTTTTTTCCCAACATTATTTACATCTGCCCTGTAGATATTCTCAACAATAAATTCCACATAATTGCACTTGACTGTGTCTGTATTTTAGTGCATACAATATACCCTATTAGTTAAAAAAAGTAAGTTTTTTCCAGAAATGGGTAATATTGTGAATCTGTGAGGCCCTAATTCTTACAAGGTAGTTTTCATGTCTATATCAGTGATTACATCTTGGTTTGGTACAAAACAAACCATTATTAACGATTTTTTCAGGTGACTGAGATGAACTTAGAAGGTGCCTGTTGTGCAAAGGGAATCTTACCCCTTACAACCACATCATACAGATATTCTGCACAATATCCTATATCGCTTTTTTTGAAAAGCCATTCAAAATGTCATAAATGTGATGCCTATCACAACCCTCATGACAAACGGATACTTGCTCTCGATACCAGCACTGTATTCATAAATAGTGACGACATATATATACCCATCAGGTTTTAGTGTAAAGAGCCTAACCTATTGTCGCATCAAGTACATGTCGTGTCATTGCAAATAATATTGCAGTCCTGCAGTGCCAACTTACAAAGTACGTCCATGGAGACCTTATCCGAAAACAACTCATTTTTCAGGTGACACCTATAGATGCCTGCGTCAGATTTCTTCACATTTTTCTCAAAGGATTTATCGTTTTTCCCTTTTAATCGCTGTCCGTCCTTTTCCCAATAGACATCATCCCCGCGTTGTATTTCATCATGCCTTGAACTGCAGGTGAATTCAACCTCCATGTTAAGGTGTGGTGTGTGTTTGCTTATCCATATCTTTGACCTGAGACCTGTAAACAAAATTCAAAAAGGAATTGCATCGCATCATGAGCTAAAATGAAAAACACGTTGTGTAGCCAATTCTTAAGAGTTGTATAAATTTATGAATACCCCTAATTGATTTAGATCACCAATTTGAGCTTCAATCTGCAGGTACCTTTCAGACAACCAGCAGATGAATGAAGGACCAAACTCCTAACTGTGAATGGATACATTATTTTGCCTTAAATGAGAGTAAAGAATTAATTTGACTTTGTTATCATGGATTCAAAGGTTTTGAACCGTTTTTAGTCGATCAGAACCACAGGATAAGGACCTAAATTTATAGACATACTCATTAAAATGTATTTTAAACCATGTCGTGGGTGACTTGCAATTGCCTGAAACCTGAAATGAGGCTATTGCCTGAAATTATTATTAATCTGATTCACTTTCTCATTGTTCTCCTCGGTAGCAAGGCCTTATAGGTTATGTAATGTGTGTATATGTCACCACCTCAAGACATGTTAACTCTTATACTGTATCTTATATTCATACCTGTAAAATGAATTATTATTATATGTAACTCATCCTCATCTCATCCCTCATCAAACGACAACAAAGACTTATTATTCTTTGATTTTTTTCTTGTCGAAACGTAATATAATTGACGCCATTACACAATTAGTCAGATAGTAATTATAACCATCAGAAGGCCTGGACAGCATAACGGCATAGCCGAGTCCAGAGGCAGACTATGTATTTACATAAAAACTGTACACCTTAATATAAACACTATAAAAAAACAAAAAACATCGAAATTAAGAAACAATTAGCTATATCAAAAACGGTATAGTTTATCGCTGCTCTCCACCCCATTGAAATATGTTCTTTCAACAAACACCAAATGGATCAAAATTAATAAATGATCGCTAAATACGATGATAAAGGCAGAACATCCTAATAGCTATTTTATATACTTAATTATTCCTAAAACTAAATCCTTGGAGGTGTCTTGCCTCAACATAGCCTCATGGTTTATCATGTAATGATGAATATCTAGTGACAACATATGACGGGGAGTTTGTGATGGAATTCAGGTCTATACTAACATTGAAAAATGGCCATATGCTAGTCCTCTTACAAACGAATATGTCTCGCATATAGGTGCTATGCGTTGGGGTAGTTGTGTCGTGAGGAGATTGTATTCACCATTTGCCCTTTTTTTTTTTTAAGTGTTTTATTGGGTATCATTGGATTCGGCGCATTGCCGTTCTGCCTCCAAGCCCCCTTTCTCTTTTTGTAGGGATCTTGAAGTAGAACAACTCACAGTCATGCCGGTCTATATATATAAAGAAAGTTACAGATTCATGGGCTAAAATAAACATATTTACTACTGGCGGTATAAAATTGATGAGATGAGATGAGGGGATGTCGTCAAATAATACTGTTACAAATACAGGGGATGAGTATATCTAATATTGTGCTACTTACATGAAACAAGTATTATAGTTTCTTTTTATCGAGAATTTAAAGGTATTAAGGTCTTCAATCAACGTGTATTCAGCTTTAAGCCTGTTCCACACCTTAATTGCTCTACACACACAGCTTCTAATAACTATCGGTTTCAATGACCGTGGTACATGCAATCTTTTACCTACATGTCTACGTGTTGGTATAGGTCTATCATCTACATATCTATCATCCTTTGAGAGAGTAAAAGCATAGAAAATTAAGTGAACATCTCTTCTGATGTGAAGTTCAAGACAGTGGCTCATGGCGTGCAACTGAGCTGTGGTATATACAGGGTTCTGCTCCAGCTTGACCAGGTAAACAGTCCTTAAGCATTTGTTTTGTAATAATTGCAAGGCTTTGTTCTCCCCTTTGTTAGGTCTATCCCATACATAGTCTACATAGTCAAAAGAAGGCAGGACCATTGTCCTGTACACAGTGAGAGCAACATCTGTTTCCACATATGGTCTAACCCTAGCCAGTTGAATTACTTTGTCCCTGATATTACGTGACACTTCTTTTCTGTGTTCTACAAATTTTAATTCTGGATCTAAGGTGAGACCTAGGTATTTAAATTTAAAAACTCTCTCAATCACCACCCCATTTATTTGAAAGACCGGATGGATATGGTCGACATTATTGAAGATCATCCACTTAGTCTTATTCTCATTAATTGTAAGGCTATTAGTTACACACCATGAGGACAGTTTGAGTAGAGCTGCATGCATACATATCTCATTTTTCACGGAGATCACCGCATCATCTGCATACAATGTTATGTTATAATCATACAGGTCTGGGAGTGAATTTATATAAATAGAAAACAGTACAGGACCCAAGACTGAACCCTGAGGCACTCCATACCTGATCTCTCTGTTGCTTGATATGGTATCATTGGCAATCACACACTGTGTTCTTCCAGTTAGATACCTTTTAAACCACATGCACGAGTTTTCATCTAGTCCAAGTTCTTGAAGTTTCTGAGTGAGTATAGGGTGCGAGACTGTGTCAAATGCTTTCTTATAATCAAGATACAAGGATATAGTGGGTTTATCTAATATAATGTTGTCTACAATATTGCTTAGGTGAGCACTGATAGCTGATTGAGTTGAATGATTTTTTCTGTAACCATGTTGGCTCGGTGTTAACAGGTTGTGATCACGCATGTGGTTTTGCAGCCTATTACACACAATTTTCTCTAACAGTTTTCCTGGAATGGGTAGTAGACTAATTGGCCTTAAGTCATTAACATCTAGCGAGTTGGCTTTTTTCGGCAGAGGAACTATAGTGGCACATTTCCAGGTATCTGGGAAGGTTGACTGACTAAGACACTTATTGTACATACAATGTATAACTTCTGATATAGCCAAAAAGGCATCTTTCACCACAAATGATTTTACATGTTCAATAGAGGAGGGTTTGTTTATTTTGATGCTTTTGACATACTTCATTAGATTGCCATAGCCAATCGGTTGCATGATGTTACATGGCTCAATCGGGGCGTTCACATGTTGCGCTCTCACATATGGTGGAGAGGGTGGTAGCTGATTGGCCAGATTTTGTCCAACATTAGAGAAAAACTGATTTATATGATCTGCACATTCTTTTGGGGGTATAAGTTGACCATTAGAATTATTTTTCAGTTTCAAGAGTGTAGTTTGGGTCTTTACCGGTAGTAATTTTCTAATACCTTCCCAAAATTTAATAGGATCATCTATTCTTTTTTGCAGAAGGGAGTTAACTTTCTCTTTTCTACTATTAAATATCAGCACCTCAACATTATTTCTATAAAAGTTGGCTATCCTCCAGTCATCAACTGAGTTACTTCTTCTAGCCAATCTGAACATCTCGTCTCTCGTTCTCATTTCTGAGATAATGACATCACTCATCCATTCCGGTGTGTATACAGGTATTGTTATTTTACGCAGTGGACACATTACATTGAGGCACTCTTTTATACGTACAAGTATTGACTTCCACATGTCATTTGGGTCATTTGTACTCACAATATTGTCCCAATCTTGATTTTGTAATCTATTCTTGAAATGAAAGAAATCGTAATTTCTATAGGAACGCGCCATGACAGTTTTCTTAAGAATCTTGGTCCTTTCACACTTTAGATTCATAAATATAGGTGAGTGATCAGATATGTGGAAATCAAGTACACCAGATCTTTGTACATTGTGGACATTTGTGTATATGTGATCGAGCAAGGTACCAGATATACTACGCGTGGGGTCTGTTATCAGTTGAAACAGGTCATTGTTAGTACAGAACTCATCCACTTTGGACTCATTTATGTCTTTTTCATTCAACAAGTTAACATTGAAATCACCCATTATTACTATCTTTCTATTCTTGGTGACAGTAGACTTCATGTCCGTTAATTTCTTATAAATGGCATTTTTGTCCACATCCTTATCTGGCGGTCTGTAGCAGACATATATTTTATATTTTATATTCCCCACTTCCACATCAACACATAGTATTTCATACTCCCTGTTAATACACAATGACATTTGATCTACTTGTGCTAAGTAGGTGTCTCTAAGATATAACATCAGACCACCAGCATTTTTGTTGATGGTAGGGCGCCTATCAAGTCTTATAAATTGATAACCAGGTATATATAAGTCAATGTTCTGATGGGTTTGATTCAACCATGTTTCACATACACCACATATATCAGAGTTCAGTATCAAATCAACCGGGCTTTTTTTCTTATGAATACTTCTGGCATTCATGCACGTGAACAGAAGACCTTTTTCATTTGTTATATCATGTAAAAAAGTCATGTTTGAGTATTCTGAGTAAGATTTCACATCTTTTGTGAGGGTGAGATGAATGATACCAAGTATGGGAACGACCGCATATTGAGTTTTCCTGCTGTATTTTGGTGCTAAGGCAGTCAGGAGCGCTCCGGCATTACACATATTGCGTATTCACACTGGAGTTTCATACCTGTAAAGAATGTTATCATGATGTCTTGGTTATAAGAGTAACATTGTAGGGGTAGTATCAACTGCCATATGTTACAGGTGTGTACACGAGGGGCAATAAACAGTTTCATTACTGTATGGATTACACCTATACATCACTTTGCATGACTAGGGTCTTTAGCCCTCTTAGCCAGCATATGATTCAGTTCAGCCCTTGCTACACACATGTGGTATATTCAATAGTTGGCAATATGTTCTGCATTCTAATTCTGTCAAAATTTACATACCTCGGACAGCATGGGGTACCCAATAGGTAAGGAATAACATTAAAATGATCCTGTTCATGTTCCTGCTTTTATACGGCCGTACTCCGATGTACATCTTTCTCTCTGACAACCACACACAATATTGTTATCATATTGCCCTAGATCAATAATCTCCTGTCTGCTACTTGTTAACTATACTTACGGGTGGGATCAGTGGGAGTGATTGGAGAGCTAACAGAAACAGTAGCACAAGGACACTGCCATCTGGTGTATCCTACTTGAAACTGTAATTTAGCAGTCACAATTCTCAACCACAGAGGGGTTTCTGTATTAACTTGAAGACTTATCGATCATCCAGTCTACATGAGTTGCAGATTCAAAAACTCATGGCATTAGTTAACATATTTCCAGGTACAGAATTAGACATAGGCTAACCAACAGTATTACCCAACAGTTGGAGGAACGAGTTTAAACAATAGATATTTCGTTGTCTAACTGTATGTAGCATCTTTTCGTACACAATGAATATTCCTGATACTATATACATAACATAAACATCATAAAAAAAATCACGTGTGTTGCCTATATATTTCTTTAAAAGACAGTACCAATGAGCCCAGTCCTTACAAATCTTCCTTTTATCTTTATTTGTGCATATGGGCCGTGTGTTCAAAGTTACCTTTAAAAGCTAAAACTCCTGCGGCACACCCTCATATGTCACATCAGTGGTAGGGGCGACCTACCACATTACACACATGTAAGAGGCTCGTACAAATGATTCAAGGACTTTTGGCCACAGTAAAACTTCGCCATATAAAACATGGCCACCAGATCCGTGGCCCCAGGCTCTTTGGCCACCCTGGATATTTAGTCCCCTGACTTTACAACCTCCCCCTACGACTTTCTAGAACTACTTTTTTTTGTTTTCTTTTGGTATTTTCACCTTCTAAGAAATTTGGGGCTAAAAGTTGGTGTGCATCATTTGTGTATCATCTGTGCAGCAGCTTTCTAGAACCTGTTTTTGGTATTTTCACATTTCAGGTAATTTGGGCCTAAAAGTTAGCATGCTTCATCTGTGCATCATCTGTCAGACAGACTGATAAGCTCCTTGTCAATTGCATGAAGGATATATAAGGATATAGGATGGGAGGGAGGGCTCCCAGAAATATCAGTAAAGGGACCTGCCATCTGGTGTGTCTTACTTGAACCAGACATTGAGCTATTTAGTTCAAAGGCTGAATCCAGTGGGCAAAATCGTCGGATCGGATAAAAGCTGGGACTCCTCTACCCGATTTTCTCATCTGATCGGACCTATTCTCACAAATCGGACCCAAACAAAATGTAAATATCAACAAACCTGAAGCATAGGGTTGTTTATATTTTATCTGTTTTGTGTCCGATTTGTGAGAATGGGTCCGATCTGACCAGAAAATGGGGTAGTGGAGTCCCAGCTAAACGTTGTTAGACCTATGGACGAATCTCGTCCTATTCGACGGATTCAAATTAGTGGATTCAGCCCTTAGTCATAGTACAGTTGCGGAATAAATGAATGTCCTAGCACAGGGAAAAGTTCCTGGTGTTAAAGTCAATGCGGTAACAACAAAACATTTTGTTCTCTTGTCAGAGAAGTGGCATGTCCCTACTGTTTAAATTGTTGCAGGAGTAACTAATTGTGTACAAAACCTCAAAATGCCAAAAGGCATGTGTTCAAGAGAATATAATTATGACACTATTCTGTTGATGAATAACACCTTTTGGCACCGACATAACAGTTTTGTCTGCAGCAAAACGTGTTTATTATTTATTATTGGCTCATATAGGGATATCTATATGTATAGATAGTTATCCGAGTACTTAACTCACCAGTTGCAATGGAGAACCGGTGTTCCAAAGAGGTCATTAGGCTTTACAATAAGATCAAAAGAGTAACTTCCTCACACATAATCATAACAACTCACACAACACTGTTTTGCCGTCGAAAAATACGTTTTGGCGCCAACAAAACAGTTTTGTCGGCTCCAAGACAGGTTTATTGGTGCCAAACAGTGTTTTTCTGCAACGAAACAATGTTATTTATATGCTAGTGGACACGGGCCTAATAGCAGAACAATCTGGCTAATCAGCACCTCATGCAGTAAAAGCCCACTCAATATTTCTACCTGGCTTGTGCCATTATCTAAACTATAGAGGTTCGGCCGATATTTTCGTGAAATTCTGATATTAGATAATTGTTATGATTTCTTAATTTATTTAAGGCTGCCCGTCAAATGCTACATATAAATTTAAGTATATGGCAACAGCATCCAGTGTTAAACCCGCAGATCTTGGTACCCCTCCACCGACAGTCAGGGCGCAGTCGGGACAGGTACTCAGCCCTATTTATAGGAGAGCTGGGCCTTTAAAGAATGAGCTCATATACAATGGAATGCATCATTACTGTAGAAGACTAGCACTATGCAGTGCTGCCATCTGGGACTGGTGAGACGAACTATGGAGCAGTGCAAGCATTGGTTGACGGCGGCAGATATCAGATAGACTAGGGAGATTTAGATCACCATATGTACGGCAACGCGTGCGTGTAACATCACAGGTCACGGGGGGATGGGGGGGGGGGGCTATTCCCATCCTCAATTAAGTGCTTGACTTCTAGCCTTGACATTTGTAGGTGGCTTGTAGGGAGAATAGACCAAAGAAATGTATTCATATTATAAATTCATATACAGCATGCCTTCCTAACTGATGAGTTGGTATGTAAGTACCTACTGCAGGTGCATATTTCAATTACATCAATTGCATCACTGTTTAATTACCTGTTGTTGATAGTGTTTAGCCTGCTCTGCTGGAACCACATATTTCGGGTGTTGGTTGGCTCATATAGGGGTATCTATTCTGAACTACAAATTTAAAATGTGTACCGGTACTGAAACATGTAGTTTTATCCCTTGCCGTACCCGTACCAGTACTCATTCTCCAATCTAAACCTTTCTACAGACCAAGATCACAACGTATAATATCAGGGGTGGGGGGTACTCCATATCTTTTATAAATTCACTATGTGAAAATCACCCCAGGTTCGGTACCCTTATCATAAAGTCACTATCAAGTTTGGTACCCTTATCACGGCGAAAATCCACAAAGATGATAAACTATATGTAGCGAAAACCATCGCCTTTTCATGGGTGACCATGAAAAAATATACATATCAGGGGGACCATGAAAAAAGAAATGAAACAATACAATAGCAATAGAACAGGCAAAATTCCCCCCATTATAAACTTCAAATGGTCTTAAATGTTCTCCTTTCCCTCCAAAAAGAGCCTAAAAACCACCCCTATTCAAAGCCCTCTCAGAATATCATTGTACACAATCCTACACAGACAAAGTCTTAGGAAAACAGGATACATTGTCATCATTCTTCATAAGTTGTACCACACAAGGTTGCAAGCTGAGTGAGTTAGTCCAAATCCTAATTATATCAAGTGGGCTTTTGCTTGTAATTCATGCTCACATTCTTCTTAAGGTGAGTAGACCCCATAGTCTAGTTAGATCTCATCAGGATTTTCGTCATGAGGCCCATATCATAAGTAGTCTCAAATGGTGTAAAGAAAATAGGGAGGGAGGGGGGTCCCAAGCTAGTTTCTGAGATATCTGGCTTTGAGTTTGGAGTGATCTGTAATAGGATCATATGGTGATAGTACATATGTGCATGAAATAGCATCTTAAAGTAATTAACTTACTCTATTGTTCTCTCAGGATATAGTCCAGAATCTGTGGCACTCAATCAGAACTACACCATCTAAGGTAAGTTCTGAGAATAAAGTATGTTTCAGGTTACCAAGCAAAACAGGGACGACCCTAGACATCTTTTTCAATTTGTGAAATACTATTTATATTAAATTTATCATGTTGGGTCTATTTTAAAGGCAATTTGATACTCGAGGAGTCAAGGCCATCCTTGGTGAGTCAACATTAGTGTTTTTCAATTTCTGGGGAGTTTTCCAAGTAAAAAGAAAAAAAACGACCACTTACCCTACATTTTTCAGACGATGTAACTGAAACACATCTTTTATGTCTTTGGACTATCATTTACAATGACGTTGTCCTCTCCATGAGCTCTTGTTATAACTCTTAATGAAAATCGATGAAATAAAAATTTTCCCCGGAACGTGGGAGGTGTATCTGTATGTGTGCAGTAATGCCATGTTTTGTTCAATATCATTTTATTTGGCAAAATTTCAAGATCAGCTTCAGTGGAAGAGGACGCATGTTCTAATCAATTTTTTTTTTATCTTAATTCACAATGGACTTGTCAACATGATGCAGGAAGGCTATGGTGTTGATACACTCCTGAAAGGGCTGCATGATGCACTGATGCAATGCTTGCATGCTGCTCACACACCTCTCAGCACAGTGGCTCCATATCAGACTTCAAGTGGTGTAGAGAGCCTGCTTATCATGACATTAAGTAGCTGTCATTTCAGAGATCAAGTATACTTGACAATGATACATCTACAAGTAGTGATAACAGTGTCAGGAATCCCACTCTGACAGCAGACATAAACCGCACGCTGCAAAATAACCCATAGGGGGGGAAGGAAAGACACGACTCAACACAATCATTCCTATTGTGATGCTAATAAAGAGAGCAAATTTATTGATTAAAACAATGGTGTTCTGTCTATAAACACATGTCGTCATATTATCAATTTTGGGTCAATCAGTGATATATATTGAGAGAGATTTGTTAACTTAAAGATACATTTATTGGCATAAAGGAGGTATGCATGATGGATCTGGGATGGATTTCCTCCCCCAAGTATGAAAGGGGAAGGTTAACGATTCATCTCATCCCGATCTATTTCGAATCCCGAATTGAAATGGAGATAATACAAGGAGACTTCATAATTATATCTATTGTTGGTCCTTCTAAAGAATAACATAGGTTATGGGGCTAAATGCGTATGGCGTGAGATGCCGTAGTACAGAGGACCTACATTACGATTTATTATATCTTAAAGGATAGAATTTACTTGGGAGGGGTGATGGGAGAGAAGGGGGGTTATAGAATATAATATATAGTTAACATAGAAAATGTTAAAAAGGCTCACAAAATGATCACAAAAAAAAGTGATGGAAAACCTGGCTCAGCTCTGATCAGAGTGATTCCCAAATTTTAGTGGAAACTGAATTGAATTGATAAGGTCTCTGGATATCTGCCCCCCAGAATTGTCCCTACCACAATTCTCCCCCAGGTATTCTCCCCCCTGAGATTCCCTCCCCTTGGAAATTTTCCCAACGGAATTCCCCCCCCCCTTCTGCCGTAGCTTAAGATAAATAGGTTTCATCTTGCAAAAAGGAAGAAAAGAGAATGAAAAAATTAGAAAAAATGGGTGCAAGAGAGCCCCTGATTCATTCAATAGAACTTTCTATTACCCAATAACATTTTAGGCCAACAATGACATGACGTGGAAACCCTGTCAAAAGTATGATACTTTTGAAGGAAGGGGAGAGGAGATTCCAGGTAGAAAAATTCTAGAGAGGAAATTCCTTAGTGAAATCGCCGGAGGGGAAATTCTAAGGGGAAAAACGGCTAGAACCATAGATTAACATAAATCACTGAATCAAGACACATGTTTCATGCATGATTCATGATCGTCAAGCATAAACATTAAAGGTTAGACAGTCCATGATCATTGATTGTGAGCAGGTAAGATAAAACCATACTCTCAGGGCCCTCTGTGGTGTATCCCTTCTGATAGCACAGTCACAACACATAGATAAGAATGTAAATATCAATATAGAGGATCCATATTAAATTTTGAGTGGGACTGAGGAGTGTGGCACATCGTGACATCGGGGATTGAGGATGATGGTTTAAAGTTGAATGTGAGACACACACGCTTCCCAAATCCATTGCAGTAAGATTAGATTAAAGTATAATTTGTGCTGTGACGCGTACCAGCTAATACTACATAATGCTTTACTAAGGTGACTATACCCTGTCTCTGGAGTTCAAAAGTGAGAACATAATAATTGATTAATCTTTATAACTCCTCTTTTTATCATATGGTATTTATAATTAACAATGTATAAAGGCATGTATTATTTACCATTTGAAACACCGAAGAGAAGACCCACATTAATCCTTTAGAAAATTACTAAGTATTACTATCTATTCTGATCAAAAAGAAATACATGCATATACAATCAAAGCAGGTTTCTATTGCATGGCACCATCAAGGATCTTGTCATGTCGGGTCCAAGGCTCTAGGTGCTGAGGCTCTAGATGCTTGGTCCATTGACTGCAAGAAAGAATTGTTACTCTATGAATATTACAAGTATGAATTTACCTAGTGTTCAGATATAATAGTGAATGGAAATCAAAGTTGCTAAGGGTAGTCATGACATCAAAATAAACTAGAAGACTATAAAACATAACTTATTTTTTTGTTTTCAATGTTATATATGCACTTATTGCATTTTGCTGGGATGTGCTTATCTCGGGAAGGGCCCTTATTTCATTGAATACTGTAAACGTAGATATTTTCGCGCACCTAGCACATAAAGAATTTTCGCGCATTGTTATTTTTATGCAGCTGCAATCAGGGGGTCTTTAGCTATATGTCAGATTTTATGGTTTTTCAATCGGACAATTATTGAGGGTTTTACATTATTATTGTTCAAACATTCTGACTTTCCAACACCCCACCAGTATTAGACTATGGTCACATTGGGGACCACATAACATTCACGGCATCATATATAGGCCTACCATTCCCAAAGTGAGGGGGGGTATTTTGGTATCAAAATTGAGTCTCTATCCGGGTCTCTACTGCAGTGCAATATAGAGTATCAGACATGATTGGAAAGCTAATCTTTCGCGCACATATCAAGGTGCGCGAAATGCGCGAAAATATGTACTGAGCGAAAATAAATACGTTTATAAAATGTAATTATTTCTACTGTAATTCAGAACTTACAGATTAGTCTCTGATAGTTGTCCTGTGTGTCATGTAGCTTCTCATAGAGACCTAAAGACACACAAAAAGATATTAAAAACCGATGCGCTGAATTTCTTAATTTCCCTGCTGTATTTCAATATACGATATGTATACACCTAACTAGTTGCATTTACCATGAGTATTGTTATTAGGATGACTGTTTCAAATCTTACCCTCGGTTGGTTGATCCTGAAGTGATGCTGCGTCATGTGATCCACCTATGATGTACAAAATAACAACAATACTGGGGACCAGTGGGGTGATGTTGTTCATGAAAACCCATTCTTCAACGTTTAGACCTATATTTCCGTAGTCAAATACATTAACAACTGTAATTTTGGCAAGAATTTGTCGAATATCATGTGGATGAATACTTTTTTATTTGAACTTTAAAAACAACAACATATATATATATATTTGGTAAATCTGTCCCATATCAGACCATGTATACTCATTCTTGATCACCACAGCTATCACATATATTTTACTAGTTCTCACCTTCATCGGGATGGAGGTAGTCACCAACATCTTGTTGAGCAATAAACTGTCCTAGAGAAAATACATTTGAATTTCTTTTATTTCACTGGGAACTTGGTATCCAAATGGTTAAACAACTTTATCATTTTAATTTCTATCAGCCATGAAATCATCTAGACTATTCTTCAATTCTGCGAGATGGATACGATGGAGGTTATGATTATGAAATGTGTATGGGTATAGCAAGGGCAATGGCTAAAAGTACAGGTTGGAGTCCAAGTACAGGATAAGTGGTTAAGAACACTTAAACTACAGCAGAGGGGTAAGACAAATGAATTCATACTTTGTTTTTTTCTACTTAGACTCATATAACCTTACAGCTGTGGTTTAAAACAGATAGATAACTCATATTATAACTATTATATAGTGGCAGGCACCCTATAACTAATCCCATTTACTGTTAAATCTCACGTATAAGCCTAGCTGACATATAAGCTGCACCCCCTACTTTGACTGATTCTATAAGCCGCACAGGAGGTCTGAAATTTTCTAATTGATTACTTTTATATACATCTAAAAACTCACATATAAGCCAAACCTGGACTTTGTCCGGTTCCTATAAACCACACTGGCGAACTGAATTGTGAACCAGCTTATATGCGAGGTTTTTCGATACTATAAGTATTGCTATATGAATGCTTGTATCATGTGTAAACTTGGGCTGATCCTGACGTGTTCCAGCCTCCTGTGATCCACCTTTGAACAACAACGACAATTTAAAGGACGAAAAAACAAGACTAATCTGACTCTGTTTATAAAATGTCATTTTTCAAGTTTCAGACTTAGATTTCCTTGTGCTTTCAGGCAATGTGAAATACATTATCAATATATTTACTGAATATATTCCTCCTTGAGATCTTAATTGCTCATTATCAATCATCATAGTATATTTTACTAGTTCTCACCTTCATCGGGATGGAGGTAGTCACCAACATCAAGCTGAGCACTGAACTGTCCTAGAGACAATAAATTTGAAAAAATATTTCAATTGGAACTTGGTTTACAGCTTCTTTTTTTTTTTTATCGCAATAGGCTGGTGAATCTATTAAACTATTAGTTATCCTGTACACCTGCAGTTGACCGTAGTCCTATGTTCGCTCTAATCTAGTGTCAAGGTGTGCAGGAAATCCTATAGTAAACTTATAGACAGAGCTGCACGCTAAAGTGACTGAGTCCGTGGTTATTGCATGAGTGGTGCTATGGCCGTATTGCACGATGGCCGTAGGCCGAGTGCAATACGGCCATAGCACCACGAGTGCAATGACCACTGACGAGGTCACTTTTGAGTGACGCTCTGTGTTTATTTCAGGGTATTTCAATCAAAAACAGACATGCAGTCCATGTTTGATTACTTCCGCAGTGTTTGCTTACTTCCGGGGTGTTTGTTTACCTCCGTCGGCCGCCATTTTGAATTCCGTACAAGTCACGTGACCTTCGGTAGCCTAGAAACACCATGGCGACCCCATGGCGACCCCATGGCGACCCCATGGCGACCCTCGGGAGCGTGCAATACGACCCCAGCGTGCAATACGAGCTAGGGTTATTGCACGCTGCCCTGGGGAACGGCCCTCCCATTGCTTTAACATTGACAGTCCGTATTCACCATGAAATAAAGGCCTCTAACTGGTGTTCCCGCAACCACTGTGCGTACACTGACACAGGTAAGCATTTCCACTTCAGGCTATGCTCTCACCATTTAGCTTGTTCCTGGCAAGCTGTGGTATGTTGGTGGCTGGTCACTGCCGAAGTCTCACGAGAGATTCAGAGCTCAGAACTAACATGGCCTCTCATACAAAGAAAACCGAAATCTCACTATAGTAGAATGTACTAGTTAATTTTAGTGTCAAGGTGTGGGTAAAATACTAAAAGATGAATTGAACAAAAAGTATTTCATTGGTAACTTGGTATCCAATGATTGAATAAATTCATTTTTTTAATATCGACAAGCCATGAAATCTATTAAACTATCATCTTTACCTGCGGTTGCCCCTAGCCGGCTGTTCCTAATCTCATCATATGCACGACTGTCAGTAGTACGCTGGACATCTCCTTTCCCCACATTTCCTGGTAGCAAAAAACGTTGCTGTTAGTATTATCTAATCGGGGATTTTCCCAAAAAGCAGCAGTATTGGTTTTGTTATGGTGAAATGAGGAGGGATTCAAGCACTGCGGCGGGCAGTTCGTTGAGCTCGTCAGGAGAGTGGGACGCCGTCTGTGTCCACATGGTGTCCTTGGAGAATATCATATTGGTCTCAAAAGTTACTATCGGTAGATACTTAACCATATTCAGTCAAAGATTGTACTTAACCATATATTATGTTCAGTTTAGCTCTATATTAAACCATGTATGTTTAGTTATAGTTTCTTATCTATCTCTACATACAATCTGTGGTCAGCCACTGCAAGCCTTATCTAACAGAAGGTAGAATAAAACCTATTTTATGAGTTCGCAGCAATCATTTGATTGGATACTTTGTGACACAGAGTAGTAGACAAAATAACTCATACCGGAATCTGTCCCATCTTGTCCATTCTCCAGCACCTCTGTGTATGTATGGTTGGTAACATCATCATTTTCATCCTCTCTCCTCATAATATGTCCTAGTGTGAGAAATTGTTATTGATAGGATGGAATATTGATTCAATGCTGGGGCAAAATGAAAATATGTGATTAAGACAACGTCACTATGCCTTGAAAATTGGAAAGGTACCGTAAATTCTTGCATATATATAAGCTTAAAAGCCGCACCCGACTTTGGCCCAATCCTATGAGCCACACTGACAATATGACTTGTGTAGAAGCCACCATAATTTAGGGTAAATCAAATTTACAAAGTATTCAACAAAGGAGTAATTTTCTACTGAATTCCATGTAAGGCTCTTGAAATGCCGACCCCCCCCCCCCCCCAAAAAAAAAAAAGAATGACAGTATTATCAGGATGACTTATCTGAAATGAAACACAAACTTAGCAAAAGTCCTCCAACCATGGACAATAGCCTCATGCAGAATGTTATCACAAAACATTTGCCATACATGTCGTGAGACGATTGATGATGACATAGCATTGCTACAAATATGATGGTGCCTTATGCACTCTGTGGAAGACATAAACAAAAGCTTCTAGCCACTCTTCTTGTGAATATATAATAGGATACACAGGCCAATATATTCAATTTTTCTGTATTTTAAAAAGTAGTGAGGGTTTGGTCAACCACACTGTTGTGACAGAAAGACCACTAGCGTGATTTTATGCAATGAACACTTGCACACAACATAGAATTTCATACCAGAATCTGTCTCATCCTGCCCGCTCTCCTGCACATTTTCATAAGTATGGTTGGTGATATCATCATTTCCATATGCACTGTTTCCATGGAGGTCGCCCTCCCTTCTCACATCTCCTAGTAAAAAAACAGTAATGTATAAGGGCGAAAAGAAGGTGTGTTTCAGGTTACATGGTCTTAAAATCTAGGGTAAGAAGGTCATTTAAATTTTTTTTTAACTTTAGCTTGAAAAGTATTACAAAATTGACATTTGAATGCCAGCGCTGACTCACAAACCACCGCCTTGATTTTTTACAAAATTGAGTAAATATTTCTAGGGTCGGCCCTTTTTTTGTCAGGGAGGCTCTGGTAACCTGAAACACAGCTATAGTTTTTCCCCTTTTAGATAATTGTTGTACATATAGTATTAATGGGTCAAATATAATGTTATGTTGCCTCCAAAATATTTCATACTAGGGCTAAATGAAAGATTTGGGATTCAGACAACACATACAGAATGGGTCAGATTTTCAAGATTTTGACATTAGGCCTGTGTCCACAAGCATATATGAGGCCGTTTGTCGTCCGCTAAATCGTGAATTTGAATACAAATATGAAATATATGTTTTGCGTCCCTGTGGACACAGCTGGACGACAAATTTCTCAAATACAAAAGTGGAATAGCAATCTGCAAGGGTCAAATATGGACGACAAAAGTGGGCATTTGAATATCTAACATGTTTGATTTTTAGTGCAGAAATTGGAATATATGCTCTTTATTCTAAAACCTCGTCCATGTTTGCCCTGGGTAGTCTGGGCAGCAATTTATAACGCCTAGTGGACACAGCATACCTGAAGTTAAAGTAGCATATATCTACAAAATTTATTCCCAGATATGTACATATTGCTGAACGTCAAAACGGCCATATATTCCACTTTCCTTGTCGTATAATGGACACAGGCCTATTAACTTGTTGCTTGTAACAATGAATCTGCCGACAAAATTAACAGAAATAGGTAAACCTAGAGTTATAGTTTTTGAAATTCATCTCCTGTACCTATTTGGGGAATATATACTAGATTTGAGCAGCCAATGACATCCGCACTAGGACCTCGTGCCAATAAGGGCCGCTATTCGCGACGGCGAGAGAGGCAACCTGCACGAGGAGGATGGGTCTCCTCCCCCTGTCTCTACCCATAGTTTGTTTTACTATTGAGTTTATAAATGTGTTTATTTGCACAGAGTGATTTTCAAACACAATTTACATTTCAAAGTATGTAGTACATATACAATAATGGTGTTTATGATTATGTCAGCAGACAATTGGTTCATTATAGATGAGTTGAACACACGATGGTGTCTCAAGAACATTACAAGGTATTATTAATATTAGACTATACTGGGAGCCCATTGGCTCTTTGCCGCTCCAAGAACAGGCGTGCCAGGATCGGTTTCGCCTTTGATCGAAAAATATCTTTCGATTTGGCTAGGCGGCAGTCAGTTGTTAGACTATTCCATAGAGTTACGCCCCTATGTAGGGGACTTTTCCTATAGCCAAATAGCTTCGATGGCGGGTAGGTTAGTAACCCGGTGCCGGTAGAGCGCATCAATCTACCACCGGCAGCAGGCTGCTGATACATTAGGCCTAGGCCTTGCTTGTCATGCTTATCACTATGCATGTATTTATAGATCATCATTAGTAATTGAATATCATAACGCACACATAGGTAGTCAACTTTCGAATCCAAGTGAAGATCCGTCACATGATATTTCATTCTTGCTTTTAGACAAGTTCTCAGACACCTGTTCTGGGCTAGTTGGAGACGCTTGTGTTGGGCATTAGTGACGCCATTAAACAAGAAACCGCAGTAGTCCAGGACAGGAAGTATTGTCTGCTTATATACTAGTGTGGCTGTACGCCGGGACATTTTGTCTCTTGTTTTCCTCAACATTACATGTCTGTAATTAGTATTACTAACAGTTTTGCTTATGGTTCGATCAAGGGTTAATACATTATCTAGAATCACACCTAGATACTCATAGCTTTGACATGTTTCAAGGGTGTGTTCTCCCATTTTTATGTTCACATCTACCGGTACAGTCTGATGCTCATGGCTGAAAACCATCACCTTCGTCTTATCCGTATTAATACTTAGCCCACCTTTACAAAACCAATTAAATACAGCGGTAGCATCAGCTTGCAGACGGGCCCTGGCCTCTGCGAGGTTATTATGACTGGTATAGAACACAACGTCGTCTGCATACATGAGTATTTTACAGTTTTTCAGAATATTTGGCAAATTATTTATATAGCAGATGAACAGTAAAGGCCCCAGGATCGAGCCCTGGGGTACACCGTAGTTAATTTTTGCTAGACTAGATTTGGAATTATTACACATTACTCGCTGGGTGCGATTTCCTAGATAGGCATAAAGCCAGTCACAGTAAATATTAGGTAGATTAAACATTTTCATGCGGCTCACCAGCTCTGCATGGTGTATACAATCGAAGGCCTTCCGTACGTCCAGGAAACATGCCACCAGTGGGTCCCTATTATCCTTAGATCTATAAATATCATTAACCAGCGCAAATACTGCATCATTTGTTCCCCTGGACGCACGGAAGCCATATTGATAGTTAGACAAAAGACTATTATCTTCCAACCTGTTATAGATTTCCTCGTATACAATCCGCTCCATGATTTTGCTCGGCATGGGGAGGAGCGATATAGGTCGCCAATTTCCTATCTCCCTCTCGTTACCGGATTTAGGCAGCGGAATCACAGTAGCGGAGGACCAGGCCTTAGGAAATGAAATGCCATGGAGGCAAGCATTTATTAAACAAGTCAACTGCGGTGCTAGCAGCAGTAGGGCATCTTTCATGACGCTCGCACTTATATTGTCTATCCCACTAGACTTATGTACATCAATCTCCCTGATCAACTTCAATACCCTTGAGCAGCATACTTCCGTATTGGCCGTCGGCTCATAATAAGTAGAGCTAGGTACAAAGTTATCACACACGTCAGGCTTATCACCTAAGCCGGTAAATAATCTTTCCCCTACACCCGTGAAAAACATATTTATATAATCAGGAACATGTGAACCTTTTATCTCTTCCCCAGTTGCATGATGGTTTAGGATGAGTTCCGGAGTGTCTTTACCTGTTCGACCTAGGAGCTCATTTAACTCTTTCCAGAATTTATAGGGGTTTTTGGCATGCTCCTCTAGTTTATCACAGAAATAGTTCTCTTCGGCAATGCGTGTCATGGCATTAATATCTCGGCGCATTTGCTTGGCCATTTCCAATAAATTAAGATCATTTTTACCTCCTATACAGTACTCATATACATACTCATTACGCTCATAAATAGCTTCGTATATTGGACGGGACATCCACGGCTTATTCATGTCCTTTATCACCATTTCTCGTACAGCGCAGTGCTCATCAAGATATGAGACAATCACATTCAGCATCATACTCCATTTAACATCAACATCGGTACATTCATAAAACTCATTCCAGTTGACATTTAATAGATAATCTTCAAAGTCATCATGGTTGTAACCTTTATAGGAGCGTCCAGTGATGGTTTTGATAACATATGGCTCCTTTGCCTTCTTTTTAACTGCATAAACTGGCAGGTGGTCACTCACAAATAGAGGTAGGGTACCGTGGGACTGAACAATATCACAGTCGGTACTAATAAGGTCTATACATGTACCTCCTGGTTTGTTAGGATAGGGCCTAGTTACATGGTTAGTAATAACATCGGTTAAACAAACAGTGTCCATGGCTCTGGCGTAGTATTTAGTCTTACAATCGTTAGGACTGAGCAAATCAACATTGATATCCCCAATCAACCACCTTTCTCTTCCCAAAAAAGACGGGTCCTGACAAATTTTTACCATGGCGTCGACACACTTAACATAGCTGCCATTTGGCGGTCTGTACACTTGAATAAACGAGGTTAGACGGTGTTTAGGCTGTGTGAAATTCACCACCATAGCTTCAATGTCGGCATTAGACAATAGCAACGTCTTATCAATACTACAATACGGGGCCATTTTGTCGCATACATACATTAGAAGACCTCCTCCCACTTTATCTATTATGCGGTCGTAGCGGTAAAACTTGTATCCTGGTACATACAGCTTATGATTTGAGTAGCCCTCGAGCAGCCAGCTCTCACTGACGCAGAGGATATCGAATAATTTGACAAGGTCATACAGTTGACTGAATTTTAAATTCAGGCTCCTAATATTATAATGTCCTATTCTGAGCCCTCTCATGTTAGAGAAGGCCCCGAGGGACGTGGTCATTTTTGCAGTGTATAACAGGGTATACAAATAAATAATACAGATAGTATAAATAACATAGACAGGGCTGGGATTAATGGATTACAACTAGGGCAACGCAGCACCCAATTACGGTCGGTATTGATGGTACCGTCCGTACATGTACGTGTTCTGGTTAACAGATGAGTAGGAAGAGCGCCTCGTAGTAAGGCGTTTTGACAAAGAGTGTCACGATAATTTGCAATAGTTTTATGAATTGTGTGAGTTTCCATTGTCGAGAGAGTGGCTACCTCCGCAGTAAATCATATGGAAAGAACCGACTGGAGAATAATACAGTAAGGTATGGAATGTTAGGTGGTCTGTGTCACAAGATGAAGACACTTTACCATTTTATAATACAATTTACATAGGATTTGTTGTCTGATAATTCTTATTAATTATCCATTTCTCACAGCAGTGTATCAACAAACTCAAGCTGTTACATGAATAGGGTGATTGCATTAGAGGGGTTATCTTGCATTAAAACAATGTTGTGTTGCCTCTTTATCCATCACATCGCCTCTCTTATCGTCACATCATTAAAAAGATGCTCTTTGTGGGATTCAAACCCTGGCCTCACGCATGGTAGACATGCAACCTCACCACTACCCCAAAGCGTCAGTTACTGTTTTACATTGAAAATGTCTTATGCACATATATGATTATCCATCTCGCCTCTCTCGCCATATGTCGCCTCTCTCGCCATATGTCGCCTCTCTCACGATTCGTTATTCACACAAGGAGCTCGTGTGAATATCGCTCGTGGATTCGAGCCTGTATTGCTATACAGAGTAGACATTGAATTCTGCAGGAAATTATAGGTAATATGCAATGTTAGCAATTACCATCAGTGGATTCCACACGCTTCCTTCTCCTCATGACAAACACAATACAAACGCCACCAACGACAACCAAAGCAATGCACACAACAACACCAATGATGATACCAATACTGGACGATGCTGTCACTTTCGCTAGAATAATTATGACAAATATAAATGATTTTTTCAACATCATATGATATAATTTGCTGATTTTCTGTATTTGATCACGTCACCATATTCATATCATACTTCATATGACTGTGGATGACCACTAATGCCCTCCAGTGTACAGTTGAATTAGGAATACTCTCCTGCAAGTGGTGTAAGATTATCAACTGACACGGTTTGTCTAAGAACTGCTTGATTAATCTAGAAGTATGGACAAATAGGACCCAATAAAATTAGGTTGAGTCACTTAATCCCGAGTAAATATCATGTTTGGTAGGTTTCCAAGTTCATGGTAAAATGTTATTATAGTGTCGACAAATGTTGGCAATTTGGAGGAAGGTCAAGGTCAAAATCCCAATCCAAACTTATCATCATAAGATAGAGACCTTTATCAATGGTTTCATGTGAATATTTACACCAACAATTATTATTGATGAGGCCAAAAAAAAAGGGTTTGTTTCAGATAACATGGCAAGAGAATGTAGGGTCGGTAGGTCGGATTTTTTTTTTTTAACTTTTTTTTTTTAACATGAAAATACGAGCCGGCCCCTCTGAAAACCCGAAAATTTACCAAAAAAGGGTAAAAATACAAAAATTTCTTCAAAATTGCATAAAAAAACGTAGGGTCGGCCCTGTTTTGATAGGGTCGGTCGGGTTACCTGAAACAAACCTCTCTTTTTTTGGCCTGACTGAATGCTGATATGACTTAGGATTATCTGTTCTTCTGTTATGATGAAGTTTCAGCAAATAACAGTAAATATTGACTTACAATGTACGCTCTTCATGTTTAACATCAAATGTCAATGCTATTCATTTCACAATATTTAGTTACTTACATTTATCCCGGACGTCAAGGGTCTGAGTAACAGACTCGGTACCATCACCAATGCCATTGCTGGCAGTACAAGTGTATTCCCCACTGTTCCCCTTTCTCACATTAGGTATGAACAGGAACAGCTCTTTGTTGTCCTGTCCTGTACCATTAATTTTCCATATCACTTTAGAAATACTGGGATTAGCATCAATGCCATCCACTCCACAGGTGAATGTAACATTGGTGTATTGGTATGGTTTATTCACATCAACATCCAGAGAAGGATCTGATTGTGGACCATCTGGAAAATGAATGCAAAGCTATAGAGTACAAATTATGTCATGAATCAATTCCTTTTGCTTTTGCTTTTGCCTAGCTATTGTTGGAGCTAGCAACATCCCTGGCCTTGACAACAATCATATATGAGGTAAGTGGCATTGATCTTGAAATACAACGCAATGAAATCATACTTTATGGTGCAATAATCATACTTATGTTATAGGCGGTTTAGATGTAAGGAAATAGAATCTATAACATTCATTTTAACTTACACATTTTGCTGACATTTAGGTTCACCATAGGGGATTCCTTTGAGCCAATACCATTGCTCACATTACAGAAATAGCCACCTGCATCTTCAACAGTGACCATCTTTGTGAATTCCTGCAGAGTCTCTGGTTGATGCACTTTACCCTTCATCCAGGTAAAATTGTACACAGCAGGGTATGCATCTACACCACTGACATCGCAGGTAAATGTCACATTTTCATATTGATGAGCATATTCTTTGTCAATTCCAAGTTTTGGTGGATTCTGTGGAGGATCTAGAAAATAATGACATTGTGTTTGAAGACATTCTTTTTAGATGTTAAGATATAGTAACATACACAATCGTGCAACATGTAATGTGAATCTGGTCATCAACAATTATTGTTGATGACCAAATGTTGACTTAAGATTATTTGAGGCTGTACCGTAAATCGTGGACTCCAACATGGTTTGAATATAAGTATGAGGAATAGTCCCCCCCCCCCCATACAGTATGTTCTTCCCCGTGTAATCTGCCGCGTCTCATATTCCTTGACTACAGAGGAAATTGTCTTTCTATTTCGAAATGCGTTGTTCTGCCATATAGACTTGACAGAATAACTAAAAGGAATTATATATATCTTTGATAAATCCTATCACAAAAAAATTGCATATGACAACAAATTCAGAGGGAGCAGGTGTGTGGACACAACAGAGATGCATACATGTGATCAGAAAGTATGTTCTATGAATCTATCAGTGCAGACTGGAAAGTACTATGTATAGATCATCAATTTACTTACATTCATTACTAACTCTAAGATAGATATCAGCCTTGGTGGAGCCTATCTCATTGTAAATCACACAGCTGTATGTCCCACTGTGTTCCTCATTCGTTACATTTTGGATAATAACACTTGCATCAGAACATCCCATGTCAGTGCCATTAAACAACCATTTAAAACTGAGTGCTGGATTTGCCTCTACATTTGTGTAGTTACATTTGAATGTAGCATCTTCATACCGACTAGGTTGGGTTGGGTTGACCTCAACATTCAGTGCAATGTGTGGTGGCTTGTCTAAAAACAACAAAACAATATTGAGTTTCTATCTAGACAAAAATGATATAATGCATGTAACATTGTGCGCATTATTTCATACCAAGAAATTGGGTATATATTCAAAATGACTAAAATACCATATTTGAGTTGCTACTGGTTGATGATGTTTGGGTCGCATATTTCCAACCTGCGATTAGATCACTCGTATTCCATAACCCAGTATGAAACAATGACAAAAAAGGAACACTTTCTATATATGGCTGTGTCTCATGAGATCGGGCCAATGTGGACATCTTTGACCGGGTGCCATCTCTGACTGGGTGCTATCTTTGACCATGTGCCATCTTAGGCTGGGTGCCATCTTTGACTGGGTGCCATCTTTGACCGGGTGCCATCTTTGACTGGGTGCCATCTTTGACCGGGTGCCATCTTTGACCGGCCACCATCAAAAATAGATTTAAGAAAAATGTATTTCTTCTTTGATAGGTCAGGGATAAAATAAAGAAAATGGCGGTGGTTATATTTTCATATATAACTTTAACTGCCCTTAAAAAACTGTTTTCTGTCAGGAGATCAAAGATTGTACCCAGTCAAAGATGGCACCCGGTCAAAGATGGTACCCAGTCGAAGATGTTAACATTGGCCCAATCCCATGAGGCACAGCCATATGTAGCCCATTTCCTTTTGCATAACACAGTATAACAGCATAACACAATATAAACGATTTCAGTTACATGTTTTCTCCAATACCATTCCTATATGGCAATACGGTAGTACCATTGCTTTAATCAAAGATTGTTGTATTGCACCCCCCCCCCCCCCCCAATGAAATAGCCCATGCATACTCGTATTTAACTTACCCTGTGCTAGGCAGGATCCCCAACAGGAAAGGAACAAGAGTAAAATCCTCCCCATGTCCATGCAGGACTGTTGTTACCCAGTGTACATCTTTCACTCTAACAACTTATCAACATATCCTTATCAACGTAGCCTGACTCCTTGTCAGCTTCACACTGGGAACTCAGCCCTATGTAAAGGTCGTCACTACAGACCACTTCAGCCCATTAGGCAGAATCATGAGATTGGATCCCTAGGTAGTCTTTTTAATTTGTTAAGGATGACATGTTGCTAAAATATTACACCTGTCATAATGATGTACCAATGCAGTACCGGCGTGTAACACCCCCAGGCTGCATTGCTGCATCATGTAGACCCTTCACAACCCTGTATGATTGGCATTCATGATTGAATGCAGCAGTGGAGAGTTACTCACCAGGGCTGCATTTAAGCATCATGATGACCAAAGGCATCGTGTACAACTACGGCAAGATCAGGGTTAAGCACGGCCGATGCTATTCGCACGCCCACAGGTTGCGAATAAGAGCTCTTATTCCCACACTGGGTAGGGTGTGGATCAGAATCCTTATTCCCACACTGTGTGGGGTGTGAATAAGAGTACTTATTCACACACCGTACATGATTGGTCTGGTGTGTGAATAAGAACTTGTATTTACACCCTACACAGGGTTTGGATAAGGGTTCTTATTCACACACTGGGTAGGGTCTGAATAATAGTTCTTATTCCCACACCATATAGGGTGTGTAGTACAGGTCTTATTGGCACCCTATACTATACTTATAGGTCTATAAGGTGGTGATTGGGGTGTGAATTAGGGCTGTTATTCCCACACTGTGTGGGTGTGAATTAAAGCAGTTATTAGCACCCTATGTAGGGAATGTGTGAATAAGAATGTTATTTGCCCACTGTGTGGATTAGAACCCTTATTCCCACACTGTATGGGGTGTGTATAAAAGCTGTTATTGCCACACTAACTTGTAGGACTACAGGGATTCCAAGGAAAACTTTCAAATCTTAAAATCTTGTGATAATCTTAAAAATTGATAATCTTAAAATTAATTATCTTAAAATTGATAATCTTAACACCAAGCCTAGAGCCCCCAACACATTTACGTTTTTAGCAAAGAAAAAAAGTTACTTGTCCTGGAACCGAACCCTGGCCTCCCACACAAGAGGCAGGCACCATACCTACTGCTCCACAGGGGCTATTGGTAATGGCCATGGATTTTTATATGCCGTCTTACCTGCACCCTACTGGGTGTAGGGATAAGGATCATTATTCACACACCATGGGTGTGGGAATAACAATGCCTATTTGCACCCTCTACAGTGTGTGAAGAACAACTCTATTCCACACACCAATCCACACCCTATAGGCCTATGTAGGGTGCCAATAAGACCTGTAATGCAACCATATATGGTGTGGGAATAAGAACTGTTTTTCAGACCCTACCCAGTGTGGGAATAAGAGCTCTTATTCGCACCCTCTGGGCGTGCGAATAGCGGCCGCTATCCGCACGCCTGTGGCGTGCGGATAGCGCTTGCCGTTAAAGGCCCCATATTCAGCCACACTATAGGCGTTTTTACTATCCACTTGTAAAGAAGTATCTGTAACAATATTGCTTTTAGCATCAATTCTGGTTCTGATTACCATGCAAGAAGTTCATATATAATCTGTGTTACATACAGATACGTAGAGTTAGGCATTGTCCCAATGATAATCAATAACTGGTGGCGTCAGTAGTGACAATGTCTTATCCATTAGTTTGCTCCACAGGTTTCAGGTTTGGAAAGCTATCGGAGAAGGTCTAGACCCTGCCATCTGGTGTATAATATTTTAACTAGACATGAGCCTGGCACATTCCATTAGAAGAGGAGATGCCACATTCCCAGGACTCGTATGTGGAATCTTAAAGCATCTCGATGAAAAAAAACAGTATATCTAGGATGTTCTAAAAATGTGGCTCTTTGCTTCAGGAACTACCATGAAATCTCTTTGATAAGCCGACCTTTATGGGGGCGTTTCATGCCCGATTCAGCTTATAGCATTGTCTCAAAGTGAGGGGGGGTCGGCTTATAAAGAAGGTAGGCTTAGAGAGGTTTTACAATATGCATTTTAACTATAAACAACATTGTTATTGTAGGGACACTAATATTATATATAGTCAAAAACCTACTGAGTAGTTCGTAAGGCCGGAGCCAGGGGGCATCCCTATCGGATTCGAACAGTATAAAAGCTGCCCTCACCCCCTTGCTCTGGCAGACCTTCTCAGGTCTCCAACTGTGATACACTGTATGAAAGTACCATTTGCTATTGAAAGACTCGAATGAGATGAAACGTCGACTGTTAGCTTGTTTGTACAGGTTGAAGTCATAATAAACTTCCTTCTTTGCATCTCGACAAGAAAACTGTGGTTCGCGTCCTTATTTATCGAATTACATAAAGACGAACTCTACTTTATTATCATAAATAGGCTTTTATCTCATTTATCTCCATCACAGAGTATGTCACAAGTGTATAGTACAATCTAATTATACAGCAAAGTTCAGAAAGGTCTCCCTCCACCCACGCAAAGTAGATGCTTTGTGGATCCGCATACACCACATATTATCCATTGATAACTCCCTTCGCAAAACTTTGTTTCTCGTTGTATTATGTTTTTCTCTTGAACAGGTATATGGTCTATTCAGAACGGTACTTATCTATTGGCTTCTCTTGCCAAGAATTATATGTAGCAACTCTACAATATCTTGTGTTTTGTGTTATATGATGTGTATTTTCACACATATATATATATATGAATACAAGTGCCAATCATGTACGTCTAAACAAAGTCAAATAAAGTTGAAATATGTTCGTTTTTATATCTTCTTTCTTTTAATAACTTAGTTCCTAATTTCCAAAACAAAATACAAAAATTCAAACACATTTTTTCTTCCTCATAGATAACGTCTCAAAAGGGGCAGTGGGAGAAAAGGGGGGAAATGATATTATATGTCAATGAATGAGTTTGGTCACTTTGTAACTAGTGTCTGGTGAGATTGGTACAATTAAAACGTCTTTGACAGGGAGTCGTCATTGACTAGGTGTCATCTTTGAATGGCAAGAATTTTAATAGCAGAAATGAGGCATATATCGGAATAAATGTGGGGAAAAGCTAAAACGATATTTTAACACAATATAATAATAAATGTATATCAATGTTGTTATATTTATTCCATTATGAAGCTTGCTGGTCAAAGATGACACCCAGTCAAAGATAACACCTGGTCAAAGATGACACCCGGTCAAAGACGTTTCAAATTTATCAATCTCATGAGACACAGTCTAAAGCCTACATTGCCTGGGCACAGGCCATCTGGAAGTGATGGTGAGGAAAACTAGCTGCAGGTGGCAGCACCCGTACACCGTCTAACAGTCATAGCTTTCATGTTACGAGTTCCTAGATGACCTTCCCGTTAAATTCAAGATTACTACAGAAATATTATATATTTTTAACTTTAATGGTAAAATCCAAGATTGTCACAAGTGTAACTGCGAAATAAACCTTTCAGTTAGTTTGTTCAATTTCCACAAGAAAATGCTTGTGTATTGCACCCCTACATAGGTACCGGCATAATTGACTGTGTCACCGTGTTGGCTTTTAGCAAGAGGGCCATGTCGCCATGTCGATTTTTACGTATGTAGAATATACTAGGGCCTTATAAAAGGTATGTGTCCGTCGATTTTTAAAGGGGCTGTGTTGCTCGTGTTGATATTGGTTTATGCTTCGTTAAATCCCACATAAATTGCTGTATACTATGTACATATCAAAGAGAATATCTTAGGTACATAACAGAGGGAAAGACTATACTTAGTAATACAATTTATTTTATATTCACACTAATAGAGGCGCTGTCTATGACACCTTTGTTGTCAAAAAACAGTTGGCAACAAAATAAGTATAAATTTGATTGAGGAGAATACTTAGATGACTTAGACTTCTTATCGACCATGGGGCAGTATTAGATGTATCATGCATATAAACTGTAGCCCTAAGTATATACAATCTTAGATGAGCCACACAAATTTTAGGCAGATGACGGTAAATAATGATAATATTAACAATGATTTAGAAGACCGAGAAATGCAGGATTGGGTTATTCAACAGGGTGTGTAAAATACCACCTTCCCTGGTTAAGTCAATGGGACTGCCGTATTTACCATGAAGTAAAAAATAAATTCCTGATTGATTTAAGCATGTTTGCTGTTGAATTTTGCTTATTATCTTCCAGATGAAGTGCGGAGGTGTAACGTGATTAGGTGTATAATCTAAGAACAAACAGTAAAACTCCCGTGGCTATCCCCTTGCCTAATAATGAATGTGGGCAAATACCGACTCTGATCAAAACATTTAGCAATTATTCCCCATACTTATAAATTAGTAGACATAGGCCAACATAGCTATCATTGTTGTAAGCAGATGTAGAAATTGTAGCCACATTTAGACATTCTACCGGGGAATCAAATTACATATATCCTAGCATGTTTGGGACTATTAAAACGTGACTGCATTAGAGGGATGGCTACACTACAGGTAGTTGACTGTAAAATTTGAATACAACAATTAGCTGAATAAAGCTGTGATAACAGGGTCCAAGTTTTTTTAATGAGTCCCAGAAGGGCTTAAAACTGTTGTATTCTATGTAGGCGCAGTTCTTTCTAGCTCTACCATAAGAGACTGAGTAAAGCGACCACAAATACTCAGCCCATTATATAATATGTGCCAGCTGCAGCTTTGAAGGAGTGGATAGAAAGTATCAACAGAGACACTTCCACTAGAGACCTCTGGCGTAAGACCAAACAACTGAGGAATCCAACAATACCTGAACCTCTTCACCCTGAACCGCTGGCAATGGCCACAGAGCTAGCAGAGATGTTTACTGACAGGACTGATCCTGACATTAACTTTTCTTTGGCTCAAATTAGGGCTATGGAGGGAGAGAGGGTTGCGAGAGAGAATTATATTGAAGAAGCATGCACTCTACCAAATATGTTCGAACTTGATGGGGACTTCACCCTTTGCGAGCTAAATCGCCACATCGCAAAGACCCCCAACAAGGCTCAAGGTTCTGACAGAATCCCGGTAGCTGAGCTAAAAAACCTGGACGAACGGAACAAAAGAGTCATGCTTCAGATTTTTAATGATATGTTTCGCTCCTCCACCCTCCCTCCGGAATGGAAACAGGGACACATTGTTCCTATTCCCAAACCCGGCCACCCCACTGCCAAAAGACCCATTACTCTGCTCCAGACCATGAGTAAATTGATGGAGAGAATGGTTCGGGAGAGATTGGTATACAGTATGGAATCCAGGCGCATTCCTACGGCTATACCACCCTCTCCGAACCAATATGGCTTCAGAAGATTCATGTCTGCACAACAATGCTATTCGGCAAAACTTGATCTGGTTCACCAGGCCAAGAGTGCCGGGAGAAAATGCGTTGTTGTGTACCTGGACCTCGAAAAAGCTTTCGAGTTAGTTGACCACGTCGTTGTCCTACACTCGTTAGCCAAAAGAGGTGCCAGGGGAAAACTTCTAGGCTTTATACAAAATTACCTGACTGGACGCTCTGCGAGAGTAGGCTTTCAGGGAACTCTCTCCGACTACTTACCACTTCACGGTGGCGTTCCCCAAGGGGCAGTCCTTTCCCCCACAATTTTTAACTCGGTCATGTCGGAACTTCATGACATTGATATTCCACATACCAAAATCCTTTCATTTGCGGACGACGTCGCGTTGGTCATAACGGCTAACGATGACATCGTTCAGAAAACCCAGAACGCTTTAAACTTGGTATACACTTGTTGCAATCATTTGGGACTTAAAATCTCAATGGCAAAAACAAAGGCCATGGTGTACGACAAGCAACCTATAAACAACCCACTGTCCATTGCAGGGCAGGAAGTAACATGGAGTCGTTCTTTTAAACACTTAGGGGTAATATTTGACAGTCAGTTGACCTTTACCCCTGAAATAGAGTACTTAAATAAGAGAATGAGAGACAGGCTAAACGTCATGCGGTCCATTTCAGCACCAACTTGGGGGATATCTAGAGCTAACCTGATGCTATTCTATACTCAAGCAATCAGGTCCATCGTCGACTATGCGGCCCCTGCTCTATTCACTCAGAGTAGGCACGCCTACTCCAGAGACGAAGATATCGCCAGAAGAACCAAGTCCATGTCAAAACTGGAGGGGATTCAAACCTCTGCAATAAGGATTGCCCTCGGAGCATCTAGGTACACAATGATTACCTGCATGGAAAGAGAGGCCGATCTACCTTCAGTAATTGACAGGGTAGGCTACTTGGGCCAATCCTTTCTTCTTACGGCAGGCTCCGGTCTGCGGTCGGACTTTGGATTGAAGATATAGAGTGTTATGCAGCACCACGCTTGATGCTGCTGGCACTCTATTTGAATCACCCTGCATGATTCTGCAACACCCATTTTACGAGGTGCACGCTTCTTTTCATGTAGAGAACCACTTTAAGAAGAGTGAAACCTCACCTATTGTCCTTAAAAACCAATCATTAGCGGAAATAGAGGCACTATCCACCTCTTTCCCTGATGCAAGACATATATACACAGACGGCAGTGTCAATCCCATCACTGGGTTATGTGGCTCCGCGGCTGTATGTTTGGAAGATACTATATACATGACTAGAGTGTCAGACAACTCAACTAGTATGGCCACCGAGTTACATGCTATAAAAACGGCACTGGAGAAATGGACAAATGACAATCTGGTCATCCACACGGATTCCCATAGCTCCATCCATTCTATTAGGGACACCCAAACTCCTCACAGAATGGCTCGGGTCATACAACAAATGATTAACAGGAGATCCACAGCCCAACACACTACTGCCATTCACTGGATACCGTCCTATGTTGGCATTAAAGGCAATGAAATGGCAGACGAGGCAGCTAAGGCTGCTTCTGCCATTAACCAAGACAGACCGGTCTATGGGTTAATATCTGGAGGGCAAGCAAAAACCACACTAAAACATGCACTTGCCCTCCGAATGATAGCGACCAGACAAGAAAGAGACAGGGTGGATAGAATCAAAAATCCAACTTCTCAATCTAGAGACTGGTTGGATTTTCTTCTTCCACAGATTCCAAGGGTGTCACCCACCCTTCCCAGGTACATCCAGCACGCCTTAACACAACTCAGGCTGGATTACAGGAGAAAGGAGGACATCCCCCATAGGTCCCTTTGCTCCTGTACCTGGGAAAATTTCTCTGCGGTTCACATCCTTACGGGTTGTACGGACATGGATTACTCCGCCTTCCTCGAGATGGGAACTATCCAATCTGACACACCAATAACCTCGGAGGAGGAAATGGCTGTGCTCATCTTGAGGACGGCGGAGAAATTCCACTACAAACCCTTGGCCAAATTCCTTAGGGACAACCGCCACTACATGTACTAGAGACCTACATCCCTCACAAAACTAATTTGTGGGCTTTGTAGGCACATAGTACCCTAAATATAAATGGCACCCGCCATACACTCTCACCTTTCACCCTTGAAAGGTCCTCTCCCTTGAGGTGCTCCACTTTTTATTATCAATGCGGAAAAATTTCTGCATAGATCCAAAACCATACTAGGTAAAACCTAGTCCCCTTTAAAAAGGGCTACACTCTGTATGCATTCCATACAGAGACACAAAATAGCTACTTGGTTCAACCAAGGATTTCAACCTTATTATTCTCCTGGCTATGCCAGAAGAACTTCACCCTCATTAGGAGGTCAAACAACCGACAGGGAACTGTTTTCTTTCCCTTTGTTTCTTTTTCCCTTACTTTTGCAGACATGTTTACCTTTGACGAGCGACTCAACGATACGGCATCATTATTTCATCAGATCAATCTCTCTCATTGAACTCATTAATCACAAACCTCGCACTCCGCTCATCCATTGGCGTGGCTATTCCCGGGTCATGAATGCCTGTCACCACCTTCGGTGGCTTCAAAAGATATCGTATTGTATCGTATCGTAGCTTTGAAGTGGGGGGGGGGGGAGAACTTTCTGCTTGTCTAGCAAGAGTGGGGGGGGGGGGGGGCAGGTACTCAATACAATATATAGTGTTGGGGTTTAATTTGATATACTTTTTTCTTACCAAATAAAAAATAAATACACAACACAGGCAACTAATATAGTAGATATAGCATTACATTTCATATTTAAAATGATACAATTACCCTTATAGACAAGCTGCCAAAAACATTAGAAAGCAGGTATGGTGCAATATATGGCTAAAATGTAACAAATGTATAGTATGTATAATATATTATTGTAACATAATTAACCAATGAACAGTGATGACCATGGCTTTTATTACAATTTGTGGACATCATGATGTTTTATGGCTGTTTGTATACAGTTTGGCCAAAGGGGGGAAAGGGTACATTATTCGGCCTAAAGTAAATAGGGTAGGGCCAACTTCTTCTTGTCCTAATCCTTAATCTATGCTGTGTTTGTTGTCAAACCTCTTTAAGAAATGAGTTCACATCAAAGTAAATTCAAGTAATTGATTGAGGAGATGACTTAGACGTCTTATCTATCTCGGGGAATACCAGTGGCACTGTGTACTGGCTGTCCCCTCAGCTCATCATAGATAAGGCTGTCACACCTCAAACAGATAAGGGGTAGATACAAACTCCTTCCTGAATGAGCTAAGTGTACTTGTTATACACTTGTGCTTATCTTCCCTATTATCACTGAGGAAGTAAGCAACCTGATATAAATCTCATGCGGTATATATCTAGTTATTACGATTATCCTTTTGAATGTGCATATGCTATACATTTGAATACCCTACCATTGTCATATAGCACCAGTTCCAAAAGAGCCTGGTTATTATTCAAAAGAGATTGTAAAATGTGGCTGAACCATTTTAACAGTATTCTGTATAATCGCGATGGTATAGTGCACACATACCGATATTCTTTATGGTTGATATCCGGCAAGTCTATTGCACAGAATACAACGTCTATGGTTTGTTCATGTTGATGATAGTGTTCATGTAGTGGTCACTGTAATTTCGTTAAGTGTGATTTCCCCCCATGGAAATAATAATGGTACGAATATCGGACTGCAGTAGATCTATAGAAAAAGATGCTTAAGGTCCTACAACCATTTTCACAATGGTAGGGTAGATAAGAAAGCGTGTAGGTATACATTCAAAATCCAGTAGTGCGATAACTAATAATCTATATTCAACCGACAAAGTAGTAATTTATATAATTTACACTTTACATTTGATGTAGAAATTTTATAATTTGCCCACATTGCATATCCCAAAACCCAGGGGGCCTAGAGTCTGCAGTGATCCTCACTACCCCATTAATCAACTCGCTTGCCTGAGCCTCGCTCTGTCATTCACATATAATTACAGGCTTAAACATACACTCGCTGATACCCAAATGTTCTATCCACAATGAATGGCGGATTTTGAACGCTCACTGATGCCCTTCACTCGAACGTTTCAAGCGGTGGTGGAATCTGCCAGAGTCGTGAATGGACTCCCCTGACCATATAGACCTTATCTTATGTTAACACAGTGTTTAGCCAAGCTGTGTGACCGACAGCCTCCCCCGTAGTCGCTACAATACACTTGATATGTTTTAATATACATTTAAATGAATACCCTTAGTCAATACCAATATGATAATACATATACAAGATCATACTAATCACCAATAGGAGCTGTACAGTCGCTGTACCGTCTTTGATAAGACATATTTCAAAGATATGGCTAATGATGAACTTTGCCAAATAGACTAGCATCATTAATACATTATGCCACATACTTATAAACTGATAGATATAGCATAATATATCTTCCTTGTTGTAGGCAGACCTACAGGTTGTAATACATCTCACTGTCAGCATTCTTGTTGGGGTCAATCTGAGCATACTCCGTAGGTTCCTCAACGTGTTTCGGGGCTGGTTTACGAGTCTTACTCGGGTCCTTCTTAACATCCACCTCTATGTACATCAAGCCTTCAGTCTACAATAGGACAAACAAATCAAATACCATTTGGAGTAGACTAAGGCATAGTTTGTTAAAAGTGCCAATTTGATGTGTATATATATATCATTGTGTGTATATTTGCTACATTGTTTTTAATTAGTTTTACTCACTGTTTGGTGCTTTAATGCAACATGCCCTTTTGGCATTGAATCGATGCATTTATTTTAAGATATTATCTATTCTTGAGAAATCTTGGCTACCATCTGCATTGCATTTCTATTAATGCCTAATTCACTGAATCTGAATTGGTCTAATTAGACAGCATGCTTTAGTCTTTTCACCAGTAAGGGAAAGACCTTGTTCAGCCCCATTGACAATACGATTTTCATATATATGAGGAAATGATCAAGTGTGTGCTTCTAAATTTAAATAAAAAAACAATGTACCCCAGGAGGAGGTTTCTTGCTGATGGGCGGCTTCTTGACCTCTGCATACTCAGGGATGTCCTTGGCCGGTTTATTCACCTCGGCGTAGTCAGGAAGGTCAACGTGTTCACTCTCATAGATGTCATTCTCTGTGAATAGTTGTTATACATAGAAGATACATCATGTCAGTTAAGGCATTGGCATACTACAAACATAATACATTTTGTGCTGTACATCATTTTGCGGATTTCACTGATTTTAAAATCGACGAAAATATGTACAGAGTGAAAATTTATCCAATATAGCTATGTTACTACCATATTTTAAAGTCTGTGAACTTAAATCCCAGTGAACTTGTACTTTGGAGCAAATCCGCGAAAAATTATAGGATATATAAGTTTGGTTATAAATATATTAATTAAATGTGGCCTCGGGGGCGGGACCTTAGTTCCTCTGGCCTCCACTAGCTTCCGGTCACCTGGCGTCGTTGGTTACCTTGTTGACCTCAAACATTCAAATATTTGTTGACCACTCCCTAATTTAAAAAATAACCAACCTTGTAGAGGATCCGGTGCCTGCGGCTGTGTATCAGGTGAAGACATTGACTTGCTCTGTCCTACAGTATCTATCTCACTGTGCTCAACTCCGCCATTGTCGTTTCCTGTGTAGAGCAGATAATATTTTCAGACAAAACTGGGCCTAACATAATCAGAGGCTGCTTAAAGCATCAGGAATCTTTCACATAACGATATCACTAATTCAACTATCCTTTTCAAACCATTCTTTGTACACAGTAGAATTTTTGGTGCACTTTGCCCTCAATTGCTCATTGTAATAGAACAGCATTTGAGATGGACATAATTGCTGAGCTTCTACTTGTCCTATGGCCTATTGTAATATGAAGATTGAATTACGTTTCGAACAGATATTTCAGATTAAATGCAATAAGAAAGGTAGAGATATATAAAAAAAAAAAGCAGTATAAAATATAGCTTTAAGACTGAATATGCCAGGGTAACCGACATAAGCAAGCAGAAGTACCAATGTATAGGCACATACCAAGGTTATCTGATGAGTAGTAACTCAGGCTGCAAAAAAACATAGATCAGATATTAAGTTAAATGAATATGCTGAATATGATATATATTTAGTGAGGATCCAGTATGATCAAGAAGGCCTAGTTGTTTTATTGATCAGAACTAAACATTTGTTAATTTTCATTTGAATCCTTTAAAAGAATATAAGTCGTTACTGGCTCTCCCCACAGCCCTGCAAAAAATAGGATGTATCAAAAGGAAAAGACTGATTAACTTACTCTGTTTGATCTGTTCTTGAATTTCCTGGAAGAATATCAAAGTTTATATGAATTATCAGCTGTATAATAGTGTTCTAGACATGTAATTCAGGACTGATTATTAAAAGAAATGTGAAAATAAGCTGTTCAGACCAACTCTTTCAAATGTACAGAGCAATTTTGCTTACCATTTCCAGATGTTAGGGTGCGTCTTTTCTTGATGAATATAACTGCAGCAACTATAGCAGCAATCACAGCCACTGCCACAACAACACCGATAGTAATGGGCACCAGAGAGGAATTTTCTGCAACTCTGCCTAGATAAACCGCAAAATCATATGTGTACCTACCATATTTGACCCCACCACACTTTTTTTTATGGACAAGATATTCTAATGATTTCAGAGGAAACTCTTTACTAGTTTAATCACAATGATTTAACATCTTCCAATACACGGCAATCAAATATGAAATTAAAGATAAAAGAAAGGGGTTTGTCAGTACCGTGAACTTTTAGCAGAACTACTTCTGAATGTGGAGAGGAACCAACAAAGTTTTCTGCACAACAAGTGTAGTTACCACTGTCATCAAATCTGACAACAATCTGTGTGATGTTCTCTTTCCAATCAATGCCTTCACCATTCTTGTACCAAAGGATGTGTGGTTTTGGATTTGCCTCAATGCCATTCATATCGCAGATGAACTTAATCTCTTCCCCTTCAATAGGTGTAGTATTATCAATTGTCAGAGCCGGCTTACTTCTGGGCCGATCTAGAAAATTATTATCAAATACTTTTGGTAAAATATGGGATCACATACACTCATAGCCACAGAACTGTATCAGTCAACTTCCTGCAGCCTATTACTTAAAAAATGATACTAGATACCGCCTCCACCCCAAGTGAGTTTAGCCAATCCTGTCTACATATTGAGGAGAAATTATCAAAATATTGTAGAGTTTGTCTATATGTAATTCGATTAAATAAGGACTCGAACTGCAGCTTTCATGTAGAGATGCAAGAAAACAGGGTTTATTTATCGTTCTCCTGTACAATAATGTTAATCCTTGATGTATATGAGGTTCGATCAATATGTATATGCAGCTTTCGATATCTTTCAATGTAATACAGTCAGAGACCTGAGAAGGTCTGCCAGAGCAAGGGGGTGAGGACAGCTTATATACTGTCCGCCTCCGATAGGGGTGCCCCCTGGCTCTGGCCGCCCGAACTACCTTGTAGGCGTTCGACTATCGTAATAATATTAGTGTCCCTACAATATCTTCGAAAATTAAACTGGCGCCACTACGGCCTATAATACCCAATGATAAAGATCCAGCCATTATTGGTATGAGTTTGTAATTAATTTTCTGTCTCAATCAGCAGAATAAACTTCATCAGCAGTTACTGTCCCTTTTCCCTATCTCCTTAATATGCATTCCTGAGTTAAAACTACTGTCCATAAGGCTGCCTGCAGAGTGACTCCTCTCATTAGGGGAGCCCAGGTCGTTATGTGACTCCCTTAGGAGAGCCGGAGTGGCCCTGTTAGATTAGTCAGGGAGTCACCTAGGCTCCCTTAAGCAGCCTGGGCTCCCCTAAAGGGAGGGGTCATTCTGGAGGCCAGCTGGATTCCATTTTGACGCTGTTTCTTTTCTCTGTGTGGCCTAATTTAAAACGACTGAGAGAGAAAGCGAGATGGAAAGAGAAAAGTTGTGTTATACTCACAGAACTCACTGGCAGTGAATGTGACACTATTATAAGATGACAATACCCCTATTGTATTGTTGACAATGCATATGTAAGTACCATTATCAGATTCTGATGCAGATATGGTGTGTTCTAATCCCACAGTCGACCACTCGGTAAGTATGGTGTCATTCCTCAACCAAGTCACATTAACCTCCGCTGGGTTCGCCTTCATGTGGTCAATGTTACAGATGAATAGAACGCGTTCATTCAGTATAGCATCACTCGGGATAATTGACATGACAACATCACCATGGGGAGCATCTGGGAAATTAAAGGTGGTCTGTTAACCTTGAAGATATTTGATATAATTAAAAATGGAATTTCTAAGTGCGAAGATCAAAATCCACAGAATCTATTGCCTTCCCCCCATCCAAGGTACTTATTAATGTGGATCATTGGCCTAAAGGTCAATGCATTGGATAACCCAACCCACAGACTTAAAATCGTTGACCTCTATCTATTTATTTATATGTATGCAGGGGCCGCGTGTGTGTGTACAACGGGAGGGGGTAGTCACAAGAGAAGTAATGCTTGTCATGATTCATCGCATCAAGGACCCATACTTCAATATTATTGCATCTTGTATATATATTGGCCAGAGTTTTTTATGTCCCCGTAAATGGGCTCTACACTATGATAGACCTATCTCATATATTACTTAAAATTCCCAAGGAGATAATGGATTTTAGCTCAAGATAACTACTTACATGTTCCACTGACATGGAGAGGGAAGTCTGCCTCAGTGGAGCCTATTGTATTGTTTACTACACAGCTGTATTTCCCGCTGTGTCCTTCATCCGTTACATTAGTGATAACCAAGGTTTCATCTGAGACTCCAAGGTCAGTGCCATTAAATTGCCACCCCATGTTGAGCTGTTTAGGATTCGCTTCTATATTGCTGTAGTTGCAGGTGAATGTAACATCTTCATATCGATGAGGCTTGGCTGGGTTGACCTCAAGTTTTGGTGCACTTTGTGGCGCATCTATAAACAGCAAACATCATATTCATGTTTATTCTTTTGAGATACATGATTTACTATCTTTAAGTACTGGAACGGCTGTATTCAATGCCCCCCATTGAATATAATGTGACTGTATTCAATGGGCTAAAAAAAAAGTTTTTCCTTCATTAAATGGCTTCAAATAAAAAGAATAGATACAAATGCCAACTACATTGATACCGCTCTGACGTATTTCACTTGTGGGGCTGGGGCGCATCCCACTCAGCCTGCAGCTTTGTGGGATACTGTCCCAGCCCCCACTCATGAAATACATCAGAGACAGCATCAATTGGCATTGGCATTAGTCTATAGCTTTATAACCCTTAGTTACCCTTCAGGGTATCTATCCTTGAGAGCCACAACAGAGTGAAAGCGCCCCATTCGACTTACATTTGACATTCAATTGGGTTAGATTTGCAGTTGTTATGTTTGCCATTTTCGGCTTAATAGTGCATGAGATGATCGCTCCATCGTCGTCTTTTGTAAGATCCTTTGGAAATTCTAGGGTGTACTTGGTGGCAAGGTCCCCCGGCAGTGATGTGTGGGTGAATGTACATGCAGCTGAACCAGGGCAAACTGTTACACCTCCCCAGACCATCTCAAAGTCATCCTGGGTTATGTTTGGATAGAGGCGCGGTATGGTACAGACCACAAATAGTTTAACGCCCTCCTCGAGGCCACTCCAGTCAGGAGGAACAGTTCTCATCTCTGGTACTCCGGGCTGGACTGTGAAGAACAACAAAACAATGCATGATGATAAAGCGATATTATTACCCTTTGCCAACCAAATACAGCTTTAAATAAACAGTATCAGTCATGGTCCATACTGTACAATCCCATTAATGAGCCGACCAAGATGTGTGAAGCCCAATTTAGCTTAACTCGAACATATTCAAATACAACCTTTTTTAATGTGATTTTTTTCTTTCTTGACAATCTACATTGAATTTCATAGTTCAACTCTTCATCAATTGTATTGGAGGACTCTGGTCTGATAGTATACCTGTATGTATTGCGGCTAGAAATCTTATTTTTGATGTTTTAATTGAGTCTTTAATAAAGCCTCTAAGTTTATTTGATTTGGCTGGCCATTCGTCCAACTGGGCACTTATTCTAACCAGGTTGCAGGATATATAGTGTACCCAATTCATCAAGTTTAATCAATAATACTTACTGTAGACATGCAGCTCTGGAGGGTGATCATAGACAGGTCTGTTTCCAAACCAATTATGTGTTTTACATGTGAAGGCTCCATCATCTTCTAACTGGACTGTGCCGATAGTTAAGTCATCTCCCTTTATAGTCATGTCAGGGCGGTGGCTACTAGCGTCTCCCTGAATCCATTCATTACCATCAGATATGAAGAGTTCTTTAGTTGTTGGTTCTTTTTTTTTATCATAGCAACCTTTATACCAGTGTTTCTTACCATTTCGTGTAGCTGACAATTTATATTTCAATATAGTCGTTCTATTCTCCTCAACAGGATCTGAAAACAAACGGCAATTCTAATTTGAGTAAATTGTACATCTACATCTTTTTTTAAAGGAAATAATAGTCATTGATTCTATTGGGAGAAAAAGGATCGCATGGCCTATCTGTTGGTTAGTGCTTAAAATCTGTTGGTTAGTACTTAAAATCAGCTATGCTGAGTACTACCCTTATCATTGTTAACAGTTTATTCATGTTATTGTCATCCATGTGCAAGATTTCTACATTCTTCATGTTAACTTTATAAATTGGCATCACGCATAAAATTTATGTCATTTTCATGCACCGTGTTGATGAACATCGAGGAAATATTTGTGTATATTAATGTGGTCAATAAATGATTAAAACACCTCCAAAAAAGTCTATATTCCCCACTAGCTGTATGTCCACTGGACCGTCCATTCCCTGCATGCTAGGACACCTGCAATCTTTTTATTACCTGTCCAGGATAGGGTTGTTGTTAGGACAATGGACTCATGATCAGCAGTACATAAGTTCAAATCTAAGGCTAAGTGTGGTGACCATACCATGCACAAGGAAATCTCTTTTACTTAGGTCTGCCCCTGTGGTCGATCTGTTCGGGAACATGCATTTGAGTTGGAACATTTATTACCTTAGGTTCAACCTCATTGGTTGCCAAAGGTTGCACCACAGTTAGCCTGGAGGGGATTTGAACTTAGGTATTGCTGATCATGAGTCCATTGTCCTAACCACAACCCTATCCTGGAAAGGTATTAAAAGGAGTGTCCAGGTACAAACAATGCACAATACCCACATGTAGAGGCCTAGTGTAATCATTGCTCCACTCTGCCCCCAGATGTTGGGCCCCCCTGAGACCCACACTGCTAGTTCCAAGTGCTCCCAATTGTGCCAGCGCTGATACCCCGCTAGTGAGGAAAACAACACTTTCGGGGTATATATCTTCTTGCATATAGTAGTGGATATGTATTCAGTCTCAATAATGAAATTTCATGATTCGATATTTGAACATAAAGATAACCATTTTTTTCTACATAGATAACTAAAGATATTCCCCTATACATAACACGGTATTCAATTAGCCTTGACAGGAACGGATAGACTTAAACAGGGTAGATGGAAGTATGTAGTTTATTACTTCAATTAATATTTAGAGGAGCTCACATTTAACAAGTATTCTCCTATCAGATCAATTCTCATAATCCAATGGTAATCATAAGAAAAAAACATATATTCTCATAGACAAGAGAGAACAGATTTTACAGATGTCGCCATTGTTTTCCATTTAAAATAGCACTACAATAAGATCACTTCAGAAAAATGGGGACCACATGCAATGGGATAACACAGTATACATGCATTTTATCCCCCAATTTGAATATGAACCTTTAATAACTATATTCATGAATATGTTAAATAATTAAACCTGTAAGGATTACCTAGTGCTCTGATCATGCATGCTTTACATAATTATGACTTCTGACCCATGCCAGTCTAGCCCTGTGCATTTCACTTAATCTGTATAAAAACAATGATGTTTAAATGTATCATGTTAGTTGAATTCTCCTCGTATCATTATGGTATTGCATGCTTACCTTGTGTAAGACAGGTTCCACAGCAGGTAGCAAAGACTAACAACACACTTGTCATATCCATAATGTTGGAAATCTGTTGAAACGTAATGTGTCTTCCATTCGTCTCCACAATCATAGACGTGTGTATGGAAGATAGGATAAACAGGTAAAACACTTTCTTATCTAAATGGGACAAGTTAGTAAATACCAATCATTGTAAAGGACTATACTGATAATGATTCTCTATATTTCTGCCATGAGTATAATTTGTGGTGCCACCTGGTGTGGGAAACATGAAATAGCTTATGAGTAGCGAAGTAATGGATTACCATAAATAATGTCTAAAATTTGGGGCTGATAGGAGAGATGTTAAAACATATTTTATTGTTCTGTCTTAGTCATTTGGTACAATTTAGTTTTTTTCTAACCATGCCTTTTTAGCTTCGAAAAAGGGTGTTTGATCCAGATGTATTCCTTATTGTTTAAAATACTACCATGACATGCATAGATTCTCCCAGATTTGCAATTCAGCGCACCATAATCCATTAGTATAGGGACCACCGTTTGTATATACATACAGCCCTAAGGCCCCCTCTGCCAACTGAATGGGACTCTCGACTATGAGGAGAAGGCAGGGCATCAGTGAAGAGAAAGATATGTGAAAAGCTGTCAATCACAACCATGTGAAATGACAGTCTTTGGGAAAACTTTTTCATCCCACCGGACATTCGGTCCAGCAAATTTTAAATGTTGAAGGACCGGCTACTTCTTTGGAGGACTGGATAGCCACATATCTAATGATTTCTGAATTTTAAGTATAAAAGAGTTTTGACCATTAAAATACATGATATTTGTTATCATTTATGGCCAAATCAGGATAGATATATAGTTTTACATAGTATATTGACATACATGTTTCAGCTTTAGAAGCCCAACTGAATTCTTCTTGTTCAGAAAAGCCCAACATGTGACTGGACATTCGGTCCTGCTACACTTGTAAATCTGCTGGACCGGTGGAATTTTAGAAGGACGTTGCCACTGTCCTGCATGTTTTCGCAAAGACTGATTAATGATCAGAGAAATGCTCAATATGTTTCCTGATTAACCATGGTTCACATGCATAATCTCAGAAAGTCAGACTTACGGTAAAACTTCACATATAAGCTAGTTCCTGCCTATAGTAAGTTGAATGTGAGTTTTTAGAGAAAGATTTGCCTATTTGATGCGATAATTTCGATTACCTAACAGATATGCTGACTCCTGACTTGTTCGATGTTTTTGGGGGTCTAGCTTGAGCACTTTTCATTGACTGATTTTTTTGTTTTACTTGGTTTAACATCACAACATGGGGCACTTCTCAACAAAACCAAGAAAGATGAAACGGATGGTGTTGATCACATATTTTTGTAGTGTCCGAAAGCAGGTAGATTCTGAACTTTTGCCAACTGTTAATTGATATAGGTTTGAAGATTGAGAGGAAAGCCGGTCGATTATTATTATTATTTCTTCACTCCTGACTACCCGCCCCCCTCCTCCAAAGACACAGACAGTACACAAGCACAGCTCTGTCTTTTCATGTTCTTCCATACCTCTCATATTTAATTTAACTTCAACCTATAATGGTGTAAATACTTATTTCAATCTGTATTAAGATTTCCCCAATTCAAAATTTAATACAATTTCAATGGTTTTTATTGAGCCCCTGATAGTCTGTGAGGAGTGCTGATAGCGCTGCCGTAGGTGAGAATGAATGAAAACCGGTACCGTACCGTACATCATGCCTGAAGTCTCAGTAACGCAGGTATATTTGGAGACCATACTTTCCTCCAGGGGGCAGCAATGACTTACACTCAATCCAACTGATCAATGATGACACTATTCATGTCAAAAGGAGAAAGCTAGACGTCTAAAGTCCAAGCTTTAGGTGTTTGGCTCTAAACTTAATATTTGTGTCATGTCAAAGGCCCATAAAGGTGCCGCCAGTAAGTGCACTTTATGTGGTGAATCGTGATATCAGTGCACTGACAAGTAGAGCTAAGGATGCTTGGAGGCAGTCGGGGAAGTACCGAGCGGAAGTAGGATCAGCTATTGAGATATTAATACTTTAGAAGGACAAATGAATAACAAGTATGTTTCACAAGATGGCCTCAAAATCTAAATTAGGTAGGCTGACTTTTACTTTCACAGATACATTAATCGACTCTATGGATATGTACCCACTCTTGATTTTATTTACTTGCTGCTCTTTTTTTTTATAATGTTATTAAAGGGACATGGTCTGATGATTAAGGTTCAGAAATCAATTTTGTCAAAAATGGACCAGAATGTTCACTATGGCCATACTTCATGTGCTAGCTACTTTGTTTAATCTCATTCTCTAGAATTCAGCTTAGAAGTTGAATAATTATCAGGTTATGGCTAAATTTACTAATTTTGGAGTGCACGCTATAATTCCCCATTGAAAATACACTGTAAAGTGATATACTTGGGCCACATCTGAACCTCTAATTGGGATCTTATTGCCCATAGACGACATTTTATTTGGCCCTATCCTCCAAGTATGATACTGTACTAACATTTGAAACACATTTAAGCAGAATTTAAAATGTTTAAAAAATCGGACCATGTCACTTTAAGTTATTAGGGAATTAGCATTTGATTATTACAGGATAGTCAGGAAGTAACCAGGAGTTGATTTGCGGATTCAAAAGAAATTGATTTGTAACTCTTCAAGATGACTTACCAGATGTTGAATTGCCTGTAAATTATCCAAAACAAAAAAAAACTAATAATGTTGTTTTTTTCTCCATAAAAGGGCATAAAAGGGCAGCACACATTAGTTAGGAGGTTTGGGTTGATGTGAAACACACAACCTACTTCTGTCGAAGCTCACATTGGAGCACGGTGAGACACACAATCTTTTGTCGGTATTTTCTGATATCATACCATGTATGCTTTGATGATAACTCTTATCTGTTTCTTCTCTCAATATATTGATGGTCTTCCAGGGTGATGGGAGTTCCCCCGGTATTGGTTCCCCGTATTCTGAGCTCATTAACCTTTCTTTAGTTACAAACATCTCTTTATAAATCATGATCAAATACATTTATGTTTGCGAATCAATGTTGTTCAGTAAAGAATATTGGTTTTAGTGGAGGATAGATAAATCATAAAATGTGTATTTAGTATCATTAAATAGGCAATTATAAACGAAAGCCCAGGTCTATAAAAATGCTTTATTTCAAACAGAAATATACTATATATACATGGACCATCTTTATTAGATGAGTCGCATGTAATGTAGAAACTAGATCTATGTTTACCTCAAAGATAAACATTTCTTTTAATAAGTTACATTAACACTTTTAGCTAATATAGATACCACCCTATCTGGATATAACCAGTAACATACAAAGTCCTCATTTAAACTCGCACGCTGCATACAGCATGGTACTTCGAGTCATAATCACCTGCCGACCAACTTTGGAAAACACGCTACCTGGTGTATAGATGTACGTTATAACTTGAAAAGGCTGTTCTATAGCTTTTGTAAAATGTCATATGGAGTATATTTGTTCCACCATTAGACACTTTTTTTAGTTTAACAATGTTAAGAAATAAAGTGCCGCAAGCGTAGAATGTATTCTTAGGAACGTAATAGGTCTACTACTGAATGCAACATCAAAGTCTGAGGATATCGCCTATGGCAGAGGTTATCTTGACGACACAGGAAGTGACATCTTAGGGAAGACATGAGGTCACTGTTAATAAGATACATCCTACCAACGCTGGAGTATGTAACTTTGCACGTTGCATGCTCTCAATAGATACATTATCACTCTTCAAAGAACATATTTGTTAAGCAACTCAACTTACAGACTACACTTGTGTATGTTAAACTAATGACTGGATCTCTAGTCCCTAGGATGTGTCCAGTCCCCAGGGATTGGGGACTGCATGGACACATATTGTAAACGTACATATTTTTGTGTGTATACATTTTCACACATTTTTTGCTAAAAAGTGCATTTTTAGCGTATATATTAAATTCACGATATATGACTATATTGGATAAATATTCGCTCTGTACATATTTTCGCTGATCTTTTTTAAATCACAAAAATCGCGAAAGTATAAACAGCCAGAAAATATCTACGTTTACAGTAATCAGTATCACTAGCGGCTATGAGCCTAAAGGGAGTATTCCACAGCCGGAATTGGCAGGAAATTATAGACTTTAACGGATGTCAAAATTTCAGCTGGCCAATGTTGGTTGAATACTCGCTATTCGAATTTTTTAATACATATGATTCTGAATAAAGATGAGCTAGGGAGCCATTTAATACTATTTTGTTCATGTCAATATTGTTAGATTCTGATCCACTTGACAGCAGTGAAATATACCCTTAGATAAAGCAGACTTCAATTTGAGATTGCAGCGATAAATCATACACATATTTTCCATGGAATATGTAAGTTGAAATAATAGATGCTTATAAGTCTCATCTAACATAATATATCCGAACATACTACATGCATACCACACCAACACCCCTCTAAAATCTGATTGCACCCGATTAATATGCTTTTATTACATTTGCAAGTGTGTCGTGACTAGATTTATCACAATGACTGTAGCTGGCCGGAGTTCCCCACACCTGTCTTCCTCTTCCCCAACATTGGTTCTATCTATTATCATATGACGGGGTCCTATGGGGAACGGATACCGGTACTTGGACTTTTATTTATCAGATTAGCAGAGGGTGAAGGATATTTCCAAGGGCAGGAGAAGAGGTTGATGTTGTCTATTGGCAAGTTGTATTATTATCAAAAAAGAAAATCACACTCTGGCTAGTAATTCATTGGTTTGTCTTTATTCATCTCACTATATGAGTTACAATTGTATACACACAGCAAACACACACACAAAATAATAACCGTTTTTAAAAGCTTGCATTGAGGGAATGAGAACAAATTAAAACAAAAAGCGTGGTAATGTAAATGTGTGGAAATACATTCAAAACATTATGTGCCTAGAAAAGAACCTAGTTCATTATAGTATATAATTCTTGGCAGCAAGTAAATGAGAGGAAAGATATTAAAACAAAATGTATGATTATAATGTGCTATATTCACACAAATAGATTATGTGATATTATTACTTTATAACCTGCTGTAAAATCTCTTGAAAAATGGCAGTGCATAATATAACAAACACAGCAGATACCTTCATGAACACGACGGTGGTAAAGCTCGCATTAAATCGTGATCACGTTGTTATCAAAAGTAGCGATACATATAACTGTTGAATATACCATTTAACTCATGAATTCGGAATAAGTATATCAGGCAGACACACCTTAAGCACTAAAGGATGATGCACTCTTACGGATACAACATTCTAAGGGAGTGCTCATTTTTTAACAACAGCGGGGTTGGTGGATTGGGGGGGGGAGTAAAAAATTTGGACCCCTTGACCGGGGGGGGTTAAAAAATTTAGACCCCTCTTGGGGGGGGGTCAAAAAAATTCAACCTGTTTTGAGGGAAAAAGCCTGCACTTTACTAGGCTACAAAGGGGCGCGATGCCCGCGATTTTCGGCCTGCCAGGGGGGTAAAAGATTTCGACCCCTCTAGGGGGGGGGTGAAAAATGTTGCGCGCTCCACGCAAAATCTCACCGCCCCGCTTGTTCTTAAAAAAATGAGCACTCCCTAATGGAAAACACACATGAATATAATTAAATCATGATATACCTCTGTATGTCTAGATGCTAACCTTTGCAGATATATTAGATATGTACTGTAAATTCCAACGTACTACCCACATCTCACGTATAACTCGCACCCCGACTTTGAGATAATCCCATAACCTGTATTGGAAGTTCTCCATGTATTACCTCCCCTTACCACCACCAACCCACTCTCCCATAAGTTACCTCCCCTCAGTACCTGCTCTTGAGAGGGAGAGGTGTAAGGGTTACTTTCTGGGAGAGGGGAGGGCTTAATCTAAAGTCAGTTCTGAAAAAGGCAATTCCAAACGCCCTCATATAATCCACAACTAGACTTTGGAAGAATCCTATAACCTACACGGGGAATTCGGTTCATGTACTACCCACAGGTTTTACGTAGAAATTTACGGTACATTTACTTTATTTATAGATATTCATATAATGTCTATGAACTATACTATACTTATGTTACGAACACAACATCTAATAAACACAATGTCTTATGAAAACACACATTTTGATTATTACCCTGTTATAAATCTTTTTGAAATTATGAAGAGCTAGATCTATGTTCAGTAGCCCAACGCCAGAATCCTTAAATGGGCAAATTTGTAGTAATTGTTATTCCACGATTCTGGCATTTTGAGTGCTGAAACTGGATATCATGCGTGCTGATATATCTGGATACAGCAAGCTTCCAAGCTAACAAAAAACCGTTATTTTAAGTTGTTATGTCGTACTAAAGAGCCTTAGAAAAACGTTGGCATATAATGTTACATAATGTTATAAAATGGTGTATAACGTTATTTGTTTACTGGGTTATGCCCTTCACATTAAGAGTTTATTTCTATATAACGCTATAGCCACGTTAGCATACAGAAATCGTCCCTTTATCTGAGCATAGAACCCGGGCTGCTGGCGTGGAAGACATGGTTGCAGACCACTAGACCAGCTGGACCGGGCCTGGGTTTGTACCTGCAGTCGGCAACTATAGGCTGTGTCTCACTAAATCGGGCCAAGTTGATAGTCTATGACTGATTGCAATCTATGACCAGGTGCAATCTATGACTGGCTTGGAAAAAGAATGCTTTATTTAGGGCAGATGGAGATATAAATGGTGGAAAATGTTAATGGGTGTTTCAAGACTTTATATCAATCATTAGATTTCTATTTCAACCTACATCTGCCCTAAATAAACCATTTTCTTCCAAGCCGGTCATAGATTGCACCCAGTCATAGATTGCACCCGGTCATAGATTTTCTACTTGGCCCAATTTTGTGAGACACAGCCTATAGTACTAGACGTATCTTATGCTTCAAGCACTGCTACGTCTATGTTTAATGAGGCTTAATGTAGTTGCTAAAGGTCCCTAATGCTGTCACTCCGGAAAACTTTGCATCATTTTTTTAGGACGGCCTCAACACCAATCAGATTGCAGGGACGGACCACGTGACATTAGCATATTTGCATATTACGAGCGGGTCAAAATCGCCTATAGAACTGCCTCCTTCAAGCATGTCCGGGATAGTCTAGTGGTTAGACACATGCCCTCCATGCCGGTGGCCCGGGATTGCTTCCCGGACGAATCGGGTTGGTTACGTAGGAAAGATTTTGCCTCCTATCAAACTTTTTTTTTCACGGTCCCGTCAAGTTGTAATGCTCCCTAGGTTAAATGAGCTATGTCGGGTTTGCTAAAGGTCCTTAATGTTCACATGACCGACTGATATACACTGTAAAAAAAAATCCGTTAAAATAACGGAGATTCACTGGCACCACTGGGTGCCGGACTTTCACCGTTATTTTTACGGTCACCGTTTTTTCCCAAGTCACCGTTATTTTTACGGAACTGTCACCGCTATTTTTAAACAAGAAATCTCCGTTGTGAATTTTTTTAACAGTGATTCTCAGTACTGTTAAAATAACGGTGATTCACTGGCACCACTGGGTGCCGGATTTTCACCGCTATTTTCACGGTCACCGTTTTTCTCAAAGTCACCGTTATTTCTACGGAACTGTGAATCACCGTTATTTTAACAGAATACAAAACATCACTGTATTCTGATTCAGTGCCTAAACAATAATTGTAATGGTATTTTGTGTAATTTAACTGATTTTTCCCAGTGTTATTCAGTTCATTTATCCCCCTATACCTAACTCCATGCTCAATATGGTTCCAAACCCAATTTGGTACGAATCAGCAATATCATCTTAGTGTCAAGACTTCAGACCTAATCATTAGGAATTGGTCTATGAAAGCCTTATAGAATGCTTCATGACACTTTGTAATACCAGTCCATGAGCAGAAGTCACTCTAGGATGGTTACAAAGCAAACCTTACTGCTGTGTCTGTATATATATTTCTTATCACCACAAAAATGGTGTTCCTAGCATCTAGGAAAATCTCTTCATGAACCAAACTGCCACCTGGTGTGATAAAACTGAAATCAATTAAACGTAGCTTCACCGTAAAATAAACTGTGTTTCACTGTAAAAAATAAACGGTGTTTCACTGTACTGGATTACGGATATTCAAAGTAAAATTGATTGATTTTACATTGCCTCACCGTAATCATATGTTATGATGAATCACCGTAATATTTTACACTGATTCTCCGTATATTCAACGGAATATTTTTACAGTGTAGTGTTGGCTTCGATCACTCACACTTTGATCACTCACACTCCCAGTCCCAAATTCCGTACCTCCTTAGTGGAGTTGGAGACTAGAGGTTCATGTCTGCCTGGGGCTTTTATATCGTCAACAAAATAGATTTTAGGATATACCCTAATACAGTTTAAAATTCACATTTTTAGGAAATGGTGGTGGGATAATCGAATTACGGGGTTGTTGTTTCAGCACTTGTGTGACCTAGTGGGGGCTATTAGCACTCCCCTCTAGGTCTTGTGATAGCCCCCACTAGACCGCACGCATGCTGAAAAAGCAACCCATTATTACCTCAATATATTATCAGTGAATATCCTTGAAAATTGTGAACACAACATTCTCTAAACACCATGTCATTTGAACAGAACATCCGTTGAACACAACATGTGGGTTTTAAGCTAAACTATCACGACCTCCAACATTTAATCGGCTTGATATAATTCATAGGAGATGGCTAAATGGTATACTTCTTGCATGTTCTCCTTTGTATCATATTTCTTACATGTTATGTATGTATCTTCTGATCGCAAATTCTTTTGAATAACATCTTCTGAACACAATATCTCCTGAACACAGCTTTTTAGAATAACATCTTCTGAACACAATATCTTCTGAACACAATGTATGGTGTGAGACGTTGCGTTCAATAATCGCTTTACTACTGCATGAAAGAGGACTGAACACATCGTCTTCTGAATGCAATGTCTTCTGAACACAACGTCTTCCAAAAACAACTTCCTCAGAAAAACATCCCTCCCAACAGCACCAGGGAATTCAACGTTTTTCACAAGAATATCTTTTCAGGTATTCTGGTGACTTCCCCACATTTGCCCTATAGTCTGTGGCACCAAGAAAGGGACTGCCAAACTATGTTTGCCCTTTTGCATTTCACGTCATGATCCACTTCTTTGGCACTAGTAGTCGCATCATCTTCATGTAAAAAACGTTTTTTAGCCAAGACTCTATAGTTTAAGGTAATGACAATGTTATTGTAGCGGGAAGGAGCCGCTGCGGAGTCTGGAGCGCAGGAGTAGTTCGTCCGCCGCCCACCAGAGGGCGCCTCCGTAGCGAGCCCTATATTAGGGCGCGCTGCGGAGTCGCGCCTCAGTCTACTTTGGCTCAAGCTTGGCGACGGACGTACTCCCTGAGCTCCGAACTCCGCAGTTGGTCATAAGAACTGTTGATGTGCCTTATGTATAAATAATAACCTCTAGTCAAGCACTTTCCTGAATACAAGCCTTTATTCATAAACTGTCTGTGTTCTCGTGTTCCTTGCATTCCCCAGCCGGCCTTAGTCTTTCTATTACAGTGGTGACAAGCGGTTTAAAAAGACAGCAAATCACGCCCGGAGAAGATGGAAGGACGAAGGTCATTAGGGTTGGCATCGGCGAATCTGGAGGAGAGGATGAGGGACTTTGAGGAGGTGGAAGAAGTAGACGTGGGAGAGAACGTGTACCTCCGGACTCCGCAGAGGAAGGGGGAGGGAAGAGCAGAGTACGGGGGACCCAGAAGTCTTCAGGAGACGGTCAAACCACCTCCAGGCTTTCCGCAAGGACCAGAAACGGAGGAAGGAAAAGAGGAGGAGGAAATGCGGAGAGCTGCGGAGTCACAGCGACAATGGGTGATGAAGTGGAGATCCGAGGAGGCCGAGAGAATCGGCAGAATGGAGAGAGAAAGGCAGCTCCAGAACGAGAAATGGGAGGAGATGGCGAAAGCATTCAAAGAAAAAGAGAGGTCCTGCGGAGTAGCAGATGAAGGAAGGAGGATATGGGCACCAAGAGAGGACGAGGGGAGTCTAGAAGGGAGAGAAAGTGCGGATACTGTACCATGGGCGCCGGAGGAGGAGGCGGCGGCGGAGGTAAACAAAGTTACCAAGGAAACCGTCCCGCTCTCGCGGCCAGCGCGGGATCTCGCGGGAGAGGAGTGCGGAGTCGACTCCGCAGCAGGAAACGGAGTCGAGGGAAGGGGAGGAAACGGGGCCACCCCCACGGGACATGAGTACATCCTACAGGAGGTGCGGGCGAGGATGAAGGAGATGGCCTTGGTGAAGGAAAATAAGAGGATAGAGGAGTCAAAGAAGGAAGTGGCTAGGGAAGTGGAAGCTTTGCGAATGGCCACGGAAAGGGAGGAAGAGAGGAGAAAGGGAGAAAGGGAAGAGATCAGCAGGATAGAGGCCAAAAGACGGGCTGAGATTAGGGAAGGGGCCGCAGCCCTGGAGGCAGAGAGGAAACGCATGGAGGCGGAGAGAGTGGAAAGGGCGGAGGAGGACGCCATGAGGGCAGAGTCGGTGCGGAGAGAGATAGCAAAGGTAGAAGCAGCTCGAGAGGAAGTAGCCAGGAGGGAAGCAGCGTATAGGGCGGCTATAGCAGCTGAAGTGCAGGGGCAAAGTGGGGCCACCATCAACCAAGGGGGTTGGGCGGGAGTGTCCACGGAGCCGGCGGAAAGAGAATGGGGGACGGGGTACGCAGAGTCCAAGCCGCAAGTAGATCCTCAAGTGGCAAACCCAGGGGGTATGCAGCCGTTGGTCTCAGCTACGTACATGGGGGGAGGCCCACCAGGCGGGGGAGACGCAATGGAATGGAAACCACAAGGTTACCAGCTGAATGCGCAGAAGTACCTGTCACCAAAAGCGGCTGGGTCAGTCACGACGATGACACCGGGGGCAGGGAAAGGATTGCAGCAGGAAGGGAGCTGGGGCAGGAAGCCGGTGAAACCAGTCTACATGCCTGGGAAGTTCGACGGCCAGACACACCTTTCGGAATACCTGTCTCACTTCGATCTGTGTTGTACGGCGAACAGCTGGGACGAAACCACGGCCGGGGTATTTCTTGGGCTAAGCCTGACAGGGGTAGCAAGACGTCTTCTGTCGGGGATAGAACCAGGAGCGGAGGGAGGATACAGGAAACTGAGAGCAGCGCTCGTCTCGAGGTTCCAGCCCCCTAACCAGGCCGCCAGATACAAGGCCATACTAAAGGGCAAGGAGAGGAACAAGGGGGAATGCCTCCAAACACATGCGGAGGAAGTAGAGAGGTACACGAGGCTGGCGTACCCACTGGCGGACATGGCTACGGTGGACGTTATGGCAAAGGACCACTTCGTGGACTCCTTGAAGGACATCCAGATGCAAATGTGGGTACACCAATCGTCGGCTACTACCCTCTCCCAAGCGGTACAAGTGGCTTTGCATGCAGAAGCCTGCATGCGGCCGCATGGCTCGGCACAGAATGTCCGGGCCACGGGCCAAACAATGGGAGAAGAGCTCAAGTCCATGCGGGAGGATGCCGTGAAGGAGAGGGAGGAGAACGCCAAATTCCGGGAGACCATGAAGGCCGCACTAGGGAAACCGGCTAACTCCTCCTCTTCCTCATCGTCATACAAGGGGGGAGAAAGAACAAACCGACCGAGAAAGGACCGGCTGCCGATGTCCGAGATCCGATGCTACCACTGTGCCGCGTTGGGACACCAGAGGAGTAGCTGCCCCAGGTGGAGGGACGAGATAGCCGCAGCTGACGCAAGGGAGGCAAGCGGGAGTGCAGCGGGAGGAACCGCCTCCGCGCCGGCCATCATTCCACAGCCGGCGGAAAACTAAAACCGACCCTAGACAATGGCCAGTCTAGGGTCGACATGGGAGAGGGGCGCACAGAGATCGTGGTAGGACGCTTGGAGAAGGGCGGGTCCGGCCTCCTTGTGGAGGGGAGAATAGGGGACAGTAGCGTAGAATGTCTGGTGGACACGGGGGCTACTGTGAACATGCTCTCCCTCTCTTGGTGGCGGACCCATGAGGAACCAGGGGCCTACGAGGTGACAAACGAAGCTGTATACTCGGTGGAAGGGAGGCCACTACAATTATACGGGCGTGTCACGGTGCTGCTCCGGGTCAAATGTAGATCGTGGAAGGTGACGTTTCAGCTGTCCGAGCTACCTACGGACGCAATAGTGGGATCGCGATTCCTGTTACAAACGGGATTTCTGGTGGATTTGGCGGGGGAACGGTTGCTGCTACCAACGCTGGAGGAAGAAGAACTGAATTTCTGTCGAGTCATAAGCTGCCACACCAAAGTAATACCGCCAGGGGAAGAAGCCATAATAGGGGGATACCTGGTGGGAGACTGGACGGGAGGAGAAGGAGGCCTGGTGGAAGGCCTACGGGAGGTGGAGGAAGACAGGGGCCTGCTGGTCGGGCGCGCCTTGGTGGACACGACAAAAGAAACCACACCAGTGCGAATATTTAACCCTGGACAAGACGCAGTCGTCGTGTACAAGGACATGACACTGGCCTCGCTGGAACCCGTCGAAGAACCGGCGGAAATAAACCGAGGGGAAGCGGCTAAGTGCCGAGTCGCCACCTGCAATCCACAGGGAACCCCGGGGGAAGCGGACGACCTCATCCGCATCTTGACGGAGGGCGTCGAGGAGGATCGGAAGACCCCTTTGGAGAACCTCCTGCGCAAGCACTGTGGGGCGTTTCAACTGAGACCAGGGGACACGGGGAGGGCAAACTGCATCCAACACCACATACGAACAGGGGAGCACCCCCCGATTAGGATGCCACCAAGGAGACTCGCTCCGCATCGGCGGGCATTAGTGGAAGCAGAGGTAGAAAAAATGTTAACCTCGGGCATCATAGAACCGGCAAACGGGCCATGGGCCTCCCCCGTGGTTCTTGTAAAGAAAAAAGACGGCACCATGCGTTTCTGTGTGGACTACCGCCGTCTCAATGAGGCCACCAGAAAGGACGCATACCCACTACCACGCATCGACGACTCCTTGGATACGCTGGCGGGGTCCCAATGGTTCAGCACCATGGACCTCGTCAGCGGGTACTGGCAGGTGGAGATGGCCCCGGAGGACCGGGAGAAGACGGCGTTCTCGACGCACCGGGGGTTGTACCAGTTCACGGTGATGCCCTTCGGACTGTGCAATGCCCCCGGTACGTTCGAGAGACTGATGGAGGTAGCCATGCGGGGCCTACAATGGACGTCCTGCCTGGTTTACCTCGACGACATCGTCGTCTTCGCCCGAGACTTCGAGGGCCATCTCCAACGATTGGGGGAGGTACTGGGGCGCCTAGAAGCCGCCGGCCTGAAAATCAAACCATCAAAATGCCAGCTGGCTAGAAGGAAGGTCGGTTTCTTGGGGCATGTGGTCAGCAAGGATGGGATAGCTACGGACCCGGCGAAGATAGAGGCTATACGGGACTGGCCGGTGCCGGAGAGTCTGACGGAGGTACGGAGCTTCCTGGGGCTGGCTGGTTACTATAGGGCTTTCGTCCCGGAATTCGCTACCCTGGCGAAACCCCTCACACAGATGGCAGATAAGGGACGAATTTTCAAGTGGGACAGGGGGTGTCAGGTGGCGTTTGACGAGTTGCGTCGCCTACTGATGGAGTCACCCATCCTGGGCTACCCGGAGGATGAGGGACAACTGGTCATGGACACGGACGCCTCTGACACCGGCCTTGGGGTGGTGCTGTCCCAAAGACAAGGGGAGGGGGGGGATGTACGAGAGATCGTCCTCACATACGGCAGCCGCACGCTCAACAGAGCGGAACGGAACTACTGCGTCACCCGTAGGGAATTACTGGCGATTATCTTCGGGCTACGAAAATTTCGACATTACCTACTGGGGAGGAACGTCCTCATCCGCACGGACCACGCAGCATTGAAGTGGGTTATGGCCTTCAAAGAGCCGGAGGGACAAGTGGCCAGATGGATCTCCATATTGGACACTTACGATTACACTATAGAACACCGGGCCGGCAGGCTACACGGCAATGCGGATGGGCTTTCCCGGATCCCTTGCCGACAGTGTGGGAGGTCAGACGAGGAAGAGGAGGCGGTGCCGGCGTCGGTACGGGCCATTACTAGACGGGGAGCAGACGACCCGGACATAGCGGGGGAAGTTAGAGAGAGTTGGAAAAATGACCAGAAGGAGGATGCCGTTCTAGGGTTGGTGTACAAATGGGTGGAGGAAGGGACCGAACCTTGCAAGGAGACACTGGCAGACCAAGGATACGCGGTGAAATCTCTGGCTACACAACTGGGTAGGTTGGCCATAAAGCAAGGACTTCTAGGGAGATGGTGGTTCGTCCCCGGAAGCAACAGAGCGTTTCAGATCCTGGTACCTGACAAAAGGAAGGCCGAGGCCTTCGAGGCAGCGCACGGGGGAGGTATGGTGGGACACTTTGGGAGGGACAGAACTGTACGGAAGCTACAAGAAAGATGGTACTGGCCGGACTTCAGAAGGGACATAACCTACTGGACGGCCACGTGCAAAATGTGTCTTGAAAGGAAGCCGGCACCCCACCCCACACGGGCTCCGATGGGACACGTGGGGGTGGGGCTGCCCATGGAGAGGATCGCCATAGACGTTATGGGACCTCTGACACTAACCCCCAGGAAGAATTTGTATATAGTAGTCATCATAGATTACTTCACGAAATGGGCCGAAGCGGTGGCCATCCCCAACCAAGAGGCGGCCACGGTGGCTCGGGCACTAGTGGACACCGTGGTGTGCCGGTTTGGGGCCCCCGTTAGTCTCCATTCCGATCAAGGGCGCAACTTCCAGTCTAACCTGTTCCGGGAAGTCATCCGCATTCTGGGGATCAGGCAGACCCGCACGTGTGCTTTCAACCCACGCTCGGACGGAATGGTGGAGAGGGCTAACCGCACCATCGAGGCGTTGCTCTCCGCGGTGGTAGCGGAGGACCACTCAGATTGGGACGAGCATCTCGCAATGGTCATGTCAGCATACAGGTCCTCGGTGCACTCCACGACCGGAGTGACACCAAATATGATGATGTTGGGGCGGGAAACTAACCTGCCCTTGGCCCTTCTGTACCCAGAGCCCATGGAAGGGGTGGGGGAGGGCAGGCCGGGGTATGTCGCTAGCCTGCAGAGGAACACCGCCACTGCCCACGCCCTGGCTCGGGAACACATTGGGACGTCGGTCGCCAGACAGAGCCGCAATTACGACGGGAGGGCGACCACCCGGGAGATAGAGGTGGGAGCCACGGTATACCACCACCACCCCGGCAAGAAGATAGGGCGAAGTCCCAAGCTGCAACGCCTGTGGACGGGCCCCTGGGTAGTAACGGCCCGCATCTCTCAATCAGTGTACGAAATAAAGGGGGAGGGCAGGAAGGCCAAAGTAGTACCGTTCGATCAACTGAAGGTCATCCCCCCTCCTCCCCCGGGAGTACAAGAAAGAGAGGGGGCAGCAGTAGTTAGGTGGGTGGGGAAATGGTCGGGGCACGGCTGCGGAGTCGACTCCGCACCACCCGGGGGGAACCAGCGGGCAGAGCCGGGGATCGCCGCGCACCAGCGCGGGCGGGGGACTCCGCGAAGCTCCGCAGAAACGACCAGAGCGTCCCAGAGCATCACAGCAAAAATGAGGGGAAGGAAGGGAGTTACATCAACCACGGCTCCATCAAAAACTCGCAGGGAGGAGCAAGCAAGCTCAGGCTCCCGTAGAGATCGCAGTAGGTCTAAAGAAAAGGGAAGAGGGAGGCAAACTAAGGATGCAGACGACCGGGACTCCGCGCGGAGTTCGGCGGAGTCGTCCTCTCGCGGCAGGTCTCGCGAGAGGCGAGATCCGCACCGCCCGGATGAGAACCATAATAAAGACGCCATCTTGACTCCAACTCCGCATGCAGACGACATGGAGGCAGACGGGTTGTATCACTGTTCCTTGTGTGATAAGACGTTCACCAAATCATGTAATAGGGCAAGGCACATCAGAGAGCAGCACGCAGATGGCCAGGCCATGGGATGGCTGTGCCCCCGGGGCACAGGCACCAACCGATGCCGAGGAGGGAATGCAGGGGGGGTCTTTGCCGCCGTGCGGAAAAGAGACCTGAGGAGACACCTCGAGGGCTATCACCGGGACCCTAAGCATCCCTGGGTGACCGGGGAGAAACCCATGCCGGACAAACACCCCATTGACCCCACCCTCCGCCGTCCCTCCTCTACTTCCCCAGCGTCCGCGGCCAGGGAGACGGCACCCTCACCGTCTGCGGAGTCGGCCAGCCGCCGACGATCCTCCACACCGGCCCGGGGGTCCAGCAGCCGGAGGGAGAGCAGCGCCTCCGCCAGTAGGAGCCGCGACTCCGCAGCCCGGCCCACTACCTCTGGCAACAGCAAGTCATCCCCGGCTGGTAAGGGTAAGACCACTTCCTCGTCGTCTAAGGCGGTCCCTAGCGTGGTGGTTGTGCCTAATCGATCGTCTCCCAGGGTGGAGGAGAGGAGAGCCCGAGAGAGACAAGAGGCTGCGGAGTCATCCGCGGAGTCGGGCAGGAAGGTAGCCACCACCTCAAAGGGCACTCCCACCGGCTCCTCCAGCAAGACCTCCTCCACCTCTACCCCCACCGGCTCCTCCAGCAAGACCTCCTCTGCCTCGTCCACCTCTACCTCCACCAGTTCCGCCAGGAAAACCTCCTCCACCTCATCTACGGGCTCCACCTCTGCCTCAGCCAGAAAGCGGGGGAGAGAAACGGAGGAGAGTACACCGGGGGGTAAGAAAAGGAAGGAGACAGTGGTCATGCTACCCCCAAATAAACCCCCGAGACAGGCAGCAACTGCCGAGGAGATCGGACTGCGGGTGCCGGTGGTGGTACTGACCCGTACCCCCACAAAGGCGGAGCGAAAACAACCCCCAACCAAAGAACCAGAAGAGATGGAGGCGGCACCATCGGGCAGTGAATCCACCCTAACGGCCTCCGAGCAGCTCACCACCTCACCCCTGCAGGAAGAGCGGGCGGACTCGCTGGGCCCCTCACCCGGGTTCAGCCTGGGCTCGCCGGAAGGCCGACCGGCAGCCAGCATCTCCTCCGAGGCAGAAGCGGCACTGGCCGCCACCAACCTCATGGCAATGGGGACCCCGGGCGGGCAGTCGCCACCCCCCCCCACGGATCAGCCAGAGGACGAGGAGACATCACAAGAGAGGGCCCGCCGCCTGCAGGAGCGCATGCGCATCTACCTAAGCTTTGGGGACACTCCAGAGGAGAAGGAGGCTCTGGTGGCAGCAGGAGTTCCCCCTCCCACCGAAAGGTCCCTCACCCATACCCTCTCCTCCCCTGCGCAGACCTCCCCAGGTCTTTTTATCCCGCACAGCGCGGGATACGTCATTGAGGTGGAAGAGCCCCCCCCGCGCCCCCCAGTACGATACCACCGTGTAGCCCTCTCCGAGGAGGAAGAGGAGGGGGAGGAGCAAGTGACGCGCACCACCGTCACTATCTCCCCACGGGAAGTAGCAGGCGGAGAGTCACCACGCCCGGAACAGTCCCCACCTCCAGAGGGAGAACCAGACGCTACCATCCCCGGCACGTCCACCCCCACCACTGGACAGGCCGACACGCGGAGGGTGGTGCCCGCGACGTCTACCCCCTTGAGGGAACCAGACGAACCCCACCCCCCACCCAACCCCCACCTGGACGCTCTAGTACAGGACTTTCCCCCTGCAGCGGCACCGGAGGAGTGGCGGTCCCCACAAGACAGCCACCCGAGGCGTAAAGTACCAAAGGAGTCCGCCAGACCAGAGACGGAAAGGGTGGTGCCCCCGGCGCCCACTCAGAAGTGGGGAGGGCTACAAGGAAGAGCCAAATATCATCAGAAGGCGGCGGAAGAGCAGCGACTGGGGGGAACGCGAACCAGGCCACTCCGCACACCCACCAGCGCTCGACCGCAAAGACACTCCCCAACCGCTCGCCCAGGGAGTGGCCCTCCTTCAGCCGCCCGAGTGCTAGGATCCCACCGGCAAGGGCCCACGGCAGATCCACCCGCCTGGATGCCGTGGTGGTTTGTCTCCGGTAGGGAGCCAAACCGGCTGGAGCGGTGGGCTGCATTCTTACTCCCCCCCATCTCCATGGGGGAGGAATTTGCGGCCACCGGGGGCGACGTATCCAGCCGTCTACGGGTGATTGGCCCGGGGACCTACGATGTCATAGCATCAATCACAACCAGATACCGGCTACTCCAAGACGAGCGGAGGCCACGACCACGCAAGGTGAGTTCGCCATCCAGCCTGATAATAACCAGAGGGGACGAGAGGGAGGGGAAGCCGTAAGAAGGAAGGGAGGGGAATGAAGCAGACGCCAGAGGCCCGGTATAGGGCCCCGGGGCGGCGGAGGACCAGTACAGGACCTCCACGGGTAGTACTTAAGAAGGGGAGAAGTGATACTACCATCGTGAGCGCTACGGGAGGGAGGAGTAGAAGAAGAGAGAAATCTTACCTGACCTTACCTTTAAATTGTGTTGACTTGTAGGAAGGAGGAGGATCCCCCCCTCGCCGTAGGGACGAGTAGGACCCCGCAGAAAGTCCGGACGGAGCGGCCGGCGTGGAGGCACCGGTCATCCCCTCCACCCGTCATCTTCACCATCATCACCATCCACCACCTCACCACCTTAGAAGTTCGGCCAGCATGTTTCCGGCAGCATTAGAGACTTAAGATCCCCACAGGGGACTCCGCATAGGTTATATCATAAGCGAACTCCGCAGGAGTCGTGCAGTTTAAATATTATTAATGTTAACATAGGATCGAGCCGATCTCACCGTTTACGACTGTAACTTCGCGGGAGCAGCGCTACATAAATAAGCATGTTGAGTCAAATGTAACTACAGTTAAGTCGCAGGGATACCACCAATTGTAATCCGGTATTGCGGAGTCTATATTTATCTCTACTTCAATAAGGGAGGGAGGGTACAGCTGTAAATAACGAGGGAAGGGTGTAGCGGGAAGGAGCCGCTGCGGAGTCTGGAGCGCAGGAGTAGTTCGTCCGCCGCCCACCAGAGGGCGCCTCCGTAGCGAGCCCTATATTAGGGCGCGCTGCGGAGTCGCGCCTCAGTCTACTTTGGCTCAAGCTTGGCGACGGACGTACTCCCTGAGCTCCGAACTCCGCAGTTGGTCATAAGAACTGTTGATGTGCCTTATGTATAAATAATAACCTCTAGTCAAGCACTTTCCTGAATACAAGCCTTTATTCATAAACTGTCTGTGTTCTCGTGTTCCTTGCATTCCCCAGCCGGCCTTAGTCTTTCTATTACATTATGTTTCTCTGGAGAAATGTGGGTAATTGTGAAATTTGTAAATACCCTAGAAACATTTCTGAAATGTTATATTTTTGTTGACTTTGATTTGCATTAGCACCTATAGAAATTGAAATACACTGTCAGAGATGGAATTAGTCATCAAATAAATCAGGGAACAATTTTTTCTTCACAATGGTACCATTTAGAACATTCTGGTTAAAGAAATGCAAATGAGAGCCTTTCCACAAAGTGAGATCGAAATATTCAAAAATTGCTTAAAACCAGCATTTTGGGGAAGTTTTGATCATATTCCCTATACTTATAGTGTGCCATAAAGAGTGCTTGCCAACATTGTCAGAAAACTGCACTTTACAAGCAAGAGAAGGAACAATTTCCCTGATTGTACACATTTGTTCTCATGTGTATATGTTTAGCTCTTCATCGGGAAATATTTTGTGCTCATTTGAGTTGCTTCTTCATGTTATTTCACATAGAAAACAAGCCTAATTCAAAAGTCCCTTTCTTGGTGCCACGGACTATAGTAGTGAACGTTCAATTCCAGGGTGCTCTTAGGAGGGATCATCTGGACACAACTTCTTCTGAACTCTTTTTTTAACACAACACCTCATGAACACAATAACACCTGAATAATATCTGAACACAATATCTGAACACAATTTCTTCTGAAAAACATCCAAATAAAATATTCTGAACACAATATGTCCTGAACACAACTTCTTCTGAATAAAATCGACTGAACGCAACAGCTTCTGAACCCAACTTTTTCTAAATGACATCCTCTGAATGCAACTTGTTCTGAACACAACACCTCATGAACACAGAATGTGGACCACTGGTTTTCCAGCTAAACTATCACAACGCTTTATGATGTGTTTTAGCACTATGTCTCCAAACTACAAGTAATATTTGACTTAAGTACTTGTGCACCTTAATTTGTCCAGTGATTGCAAGCTAGTGATTGATGGCGAGCTTGATTTTACTGACTTTGTTCTTGAACTTAGTTTTATAAGGGATCTTGGTTCAGACCATCTTGTAGGATCTTGCCACAGTAGAGGCGGGATTTTCTTCTAGGTCGCCAGGTTAGGGATCTATCAGTGGCACACCAGGAGCCGATTCTACATCCAGTCCCATGGGTCTATGTACTTGATTAGTTGACTGAAAGAATTGAGGTATGCTAAAACATCCTAATTCACATATTAAACAGCTGGTATATCGTGATGAAGACAAACCCCAGTAAGGATACTTATCTAAGTGAGAAATAGTTCAGAGAAGCTACCGCATGTAATACCGTATCGTCGCATATATAGGTGCCTGTTTTGAATAGGAGCCGGGGGTAATAGCCCTTTGAAATCAATAGGTGCCGGGCCTTGAATAGGTGCCGGGGTTTCTATGCTTTGTAATGGATTAGTGCAAAATTAACTTCAGATTGGGTTCTATTTCGGGGGTTAGAATTGAGGGTATCAAATAAGTTGGTAGTCCCTAGATAGATATTTGATATAGATGTATTTATTTTCGTGTTCTATGTATTACCTGTATTCAAAACCAATCAATGACTACAAAGGAACTCTGTAATGTGTTACTTTTCATATTGGATGCAGCTTTCTCACAGCTTGTATTGTACACACTGGAGTATCGGTGGTGTTTGCTTGGAAATCAAACATCTTTGATCAGTTCATAGAGTGCTTCCTATATTCCAGGTATTTATATAAACGTATTCAAAACGACCCAAGTTGGTTTTGTTATTAGATTTCTTAGGGGCTGTCAATTAGATGCTATGTTTTCTACTTTTTTTTGGGGGGGGGGGGGGGGGGGGGGGGGGGGGCGGGGGGGTTAAAACAATAGCTGCCGGGCCTTTAATAGGTGCCTGATTTGATTAGGAGCCAGGTGTATGGGGGTGTCCAAATAAATAGATCCCTGGGCACCTATTTGCGACGATAAGGTAGGGTGTTTGTACTTATATATTTTTTTGTCAATAAGATTCAAAAAACTAGTTGCAGCTAGTGCAAATAAGAATTAATCAATTTATTAATATTCTCATGAGTTGATAGTTCACTTAAACTAAAGGCTAGATCAAGGTTGCTGAATTAGAGGGAGTCAATGTGGAGTCTACACTGATATTCATCATGCTTCAAAGCTTCGTCAGTAGTGGCTAACAACTTAATAACTAGTCGTTGACCTAATCTTTTACTTTTGGCCCCCCCAAACCCCATCCACGATTGGCTAATATTGTCAGTTTAGTCAATACTGACCAGCCCACGTTATTATTTTCAATTCCATGAATATTGAGGTTATTTTTTTGGACCATGGAATATGTCATACTTTGTTTTGCCCTAGTCATTTTTATATATTAGTTGGTCATTTCGACTAATGCTTATTACTAACCACGATAACCACTACTGACTAACATGTTGAACATACAGATTACCAGTATATCGGCAAGTTTGAGGTTCACTGTACATGTAGTAACAATATAGTTTCTTTACACGAATTAGAACTTACAGTTTAGTTTCTGATAGCCATCCTCTGTTGTGTAAAGCTTTTGGTAGTGGCCTACAGTTAGACAGTAAAAGGAAAGGAATTAAAATTCAATTCAGAAATATTTATGAATAATCAATTAGCTGTACTTGAATGGTGAGGTTAATAAATTCAGCACAAAGGATCCCTTTCTCAGATGGTTCCGACGATAAGGTACAGCAATATGAGCATTATCGTTGAAACGTACGGTGGTATTTATATGTAAAGCATGTCAATATGTGCCTTTTGAGAGACCTATGTTCTTCGAGAATAAATACTAGGAGTTACCTCCAGTGGCCTGATCCTCCGGTACCTTCATCTCATGTCCGCACTCTTTAAAAGATAATTATAATGATATTAATTATGTGTTCTTTCCATATTTTCAGGAAGGAGTAAATGGATAATACGATATACCAATAATATGATTAAGCAATACAACGATTATGTATACATGTAAAAGCAGCCATTCAGGGATAAACAACGACTATAAGAGTGCCCTACACATATGGGTGCCCTATACAGGATCACTGCTTGAGGTACAATCCGCATTATGGCTTGAAGTCTGATGAATGAATGCATTGTTTGGTTATGAAACAAAATAATGGGAACAATGTTGATACTGTCTTTTTTGTCTTATTGGACACGTAAATGTAAAAGGAACATTTTTAAGTCATGAGATTCTTAGGTAAGCTTTAGTCTCGACTTAAGATCCTGAAGGGTGCGGAAAGGCCTTCAGTACTCATAAATTAACCCTAAATCCATCGTCACTTTGTACAGGTTTGTCGCTCCTCTATGTTGTATGACTGGGATTGAGTATCTGGTCTTTTGTACACAGTGCATTGTTTTAAATGCATATGGCCCGTATTTACCTGACACTTACCACTCGGTTCTGCTACCTCCTTGGTATTCAGGTACTCACTAGGGATTTCCTGTGCCATCTTTTTACCTAAGGATTAATGTAATTGGAAAGTCGTTTCTTTATTCCTACATCTTAACTTTTTGTACATTTAACGCTTTAAACCCCCAGCGCCCATATATATAGGGCTGAGTACCTGTCCCGACTCCACTCTGACTGTTGCTGGAGGGGCACCAAGATCTGTGCCTTCAAGGGCTGCCTAGTGCTATAATTCAGTATGCCCTTTCATAAGCGACATAATGCATGATGACAAAAAGCATGTGCTCTAATTGTGTACAATAGCAACATTCTATATGCTGAATTTGATTAAAGTCAATATAAACTTGGTTGGCTTTAATACATGGTCGCATTATTCTTAGGCGTTTGATTCAGGGTTACTGAAAATATTGAAACAACAATTTTGAATTTTGAATTCAGAGATTTGACTCTCGTTGAAATAATCTAGGGATAATTGCCACAGCAGCTGTAAATCGACAACATACCTTTCTCATGCTTGATAGGCTGGAGATAGTCACCGAGAGCTCCCTGGTCAATGACCTTTCCTATAAGGAAAGAATTAAGACATCACAAACACTGATAACTTATAAAAGATGATTTAATAAATTGGACACTTTTTTTTACTTCAACTAGCTAAAGAACAGTAACTATATTTGAATAACGTTCCTACCTGTAGCCGGCCCTTGTCTGTGATTTTCCTTTATCTCCTCGTACGAATGACTGTAAACATCACTATCTCTATTGTCATGGACATCACCCTTCTTAAATTTTCCTGTAAGAAAAACATATTTCAACAGTTTCTGCTTTCCTATTTGCGGCTATGGGGCAATGTATTTTCATTTTTAAATGGATCTTACATACTGTAACAAGGGACGAACCTGCGGAGTCACTAGACGCTGCCCATTCTGTGTGTAATCTTAAATCCCCACTTCTGGCGTAATCTTAAAGGTTTAATAGTACTCACCAATATTAAAGAAGGGAAAAAAGGAAAAGAAGAACAGGGGTTGGCAGGCAGAGCCCCCCTATTAGGACTAGATTGAGTTTCTTTATTAAGATTACGGGAAACGTGGGGTTTTGTTATTAAGATTACAGGAAAAGCGGGTTTTTTAACATTACGCACAGAATGGGCGGCGTCTAGTGGCTCCACAGGTTCGTCCCCACATGCTTACATACTGTTCCCTGAGTTCCCATACTGTTTCCTGTTCAACAGTGGACGTACCAGCTTTGAAATATCTCCACTATTATTTGATATTGAAAAAGAAAATATACAACACCTGCATCTGTCACATCTTGATTCCTTTCCTGCACCTCTTCATATGCTTGGTTGTCACCTTCATATACACTATTTTCATGAAGGTGACCCTCCCACCTCTTATCTCCTAATGTGAAAAATAGCATGTTATAGGCTATCATGATTTAGTGGATTTAGGAATAAAAGGAATGAATATTTCAAATGTTGAAAGATATGACATGAAATGTAGTATTCATATATGAGAGGTGCATATCATGATGTATACGATGTCCTGATTTTACTTGTTTAGTATTCTATATAGTTGCAGTTCTCTGTTAACTATACATATTATTGTGTTTTGTAAAATAAAGTTACCCTTGGTGGATTTTGAGTGCTTCGTTCTCCTCACCAGGAGAATCACAACTCCAATTGCAACAAGGACAACTATTGTAATGGTCACAACCACACCGATGATGATCCCCGTATTAGATGGACCATCTTCTTTCACTAGAATCACTATGTATATAGAAAGCAGATAGTCGCCATAGTTAAGCAAACAAAGAGGAGCCTCGATTTAATGTCAAATTCTCTGCTGTGACATCGGTGAACGTTTCTTTAAATGACCTTTCTAAAAGAGCCTAATTAATAATAAATACAAGAAAATCAGGGATGCACTTGAATCGTAGCAATAGGGCAGTTTCATCACGAATACTTGGTTTGATATTCATACTTGCAAACATGTCTATATAATGATATTGCAATGTCTATCCCTACTGATTTGTCAAGATGCACCAGTTACGCGCCATATTTTTGTTAACAATCGTTAGAGATCATGCTGACACCTCAGCAATGTATCAACTGTGTGGTGACACAGATACCTGAAAACAATGCTTATCCAGGTCCACGCATCACGACAACAGTTTAGCATGATGTAATAAAGCAAGATGTTGCCAAATTAAGTGCATTTTCAAATAAGTTTTACCTTTAACTTGAACCGCTACAATGTGAGAAGGTGGTGAAGCACCAACAAAGTTCTCCAAGGAACAGGTGTAGTTGCCACTATCCTCAATCCTGACAACATGCCTCATTATCCTATCTTTCCAACCAATCGTATTACCGTCCTTGTACCAAACTACATGTGGGTTTGGATTGGCATCTATGTCATCATCATAACAAGTGAATTCAACCTGTTCCTTTTCAATTGGTTTATGGACATCTACTGAGAGGAAAGGCTTCCCTCTCGGCTTAACTAGAAGTTAAAAAATAGAATTAAAAGGGTAAATACAGTCAATTAAGTATGTAAACATACATTAATTTTGGCCAATTAAAATCACATCTAGTTATTCTAAGATAACTCATATAGAATTATTGGCAACTGCAAATATTATATGAACATGTTTGTTAATGATAATTCTGCTTTGTCATACATGTACATGCTGTAATGCTATTTCTATCAAGCAGCGAATCAAATTATATACTTACTAAAGTAAGCCCAATCTTAAGGAAGACAAAAAGCAGAAGCTGAACCTCCTCCACCACGATGCAACCTCATTATGAAGCATTTTGAAATTTTAATGGCCACCATTGTCATGGCGCCACCCTCTGATGACGCTATGCATGACTCATAAAAAAGGGTCTTCCTGACAACCAGTTGTTGACTGGTTGCGGTAACCAACAAAAGCTCACAATGAGTTTGTTGATGGTTACATGTGGATCTGTAGGATCTACACTGGAGATGGATATAGGTTTCGCTTGTTATAAGCTCATCAGGCATCTAATCGTCTCATCTTAAAGGTACTATCACGGACAAGGCATCTAGACTTAGTCTAAAAGTTAAAGAGGGCAGGCCTGTGCAGTTACTCTGTGACAATTGTGTTTAATAAAAGCTCAAAGCTGGACTGAAACACTGTCAATACACTAATAAAAAACACCAGTAACAATGGAAAAAAATATACTGAAGTAAGCCCTGTCTTAGTGACTACAGATATGGATCCAATAGAAATAATAAAGTCCGCTAATTTACAAATTAAGAGATCAAATGTCTATAATGAAACGAGGACATGCTGTGTTATTTCTGTACTTACAGAATTCACTGGCAGAAAAGTCAACACTACGGGACGTCAGGTTACCAAGGCCATTCCCAACCATACAGTTGTAAGTCCCATTATCAGATCCTAACGCAGATTTCACATGCTTCAGATGTAGACTGGGCCAGACAGAAAGTACAGTTTTGTCCTTCATCCAAGTCACAATAACCTCTGCAGGGTTTGCCCGCATACCATCAGTGTCACAGGTGAATACAACATTCTCATCCAGCTTAGCCGCCTCAGGTTCAATTGATATTTCCAGCTTCCCATGAGGACTATCTGAAACGTGTTTTGTAAAAGAAATATGTACCTAATGCGTTCTGCACTGTTGTGAACACATCTAATTTCTACATTTATATTTGAGCAAAGTAGGACAGAGTTTCTGAGGATGTTTAATTATCTTGAACATGGTCGCTTAATTGAAAGTCACACTTTTTTTTCTCTTTTAATTTGTGTATCACTTAAACAAGTTGTAAACTGTTAAAATTGTATGTATTGCTTGAAAAGGGGGAACTCTGCAAACTTACATTTAGTGTTGATTTTGAGAACAACAGGCTTTGAATCCTTCTGACCAAATTTATTTAGCACTTTACAAACATATGTGCCATTGTCTTTTTCATCTACTTCATCAATAATATTGAGGCTCTTGTTATTCCAAGAGACGATGGTTTCACCATTGAGTGACCATTCTATGATAATCTCAGGATAGGCAGTAATGTTAGTGTCATCACATGTGAAATTGACACTATGAAATTGAAGAGGCATTTCATTGCTAACCAACAACTGAACTTGACCTCGTGGGCGATCTACAATAAGTGAGTGAACATACTATTAATTAATTAGTTTTATATCCTGGGATTTATATGTTAGACACATTTTAATTATAAGCGGGTTGATGTACTACAATGCATGTCATATGATAATTGAAAGCAATACTCAGCAGTAGAATCCAAATAATGTGATTTAATTCCGAATACTTTTGATCTCATTTGTCAGGTTGTGCACATATATCTTTTTGATGCCAATATCACTTTGAAAACACTGGCATTAGGTGTGCAATTGAGTACACTTAATTATTGTGTCATCTAATGGACCCTTTTTAAAAAGTTTGTTTCAATTTGATATTAAACTTATCAAGAATATATATATATTCTGATTTGTTGTCATGGTATGCTCCTTATTTCATGGTGGATACGACTATCACTATGCTTAAGTACTAGGAATCCTGTATTCCATGCCCCCCATGGGATACAGCGTTCCCGTATCACATGGCCTGTGACGCCATCATTTGTTCAAATTGTTATGGCCATTTATATGCAATTTAACATATTTTGAAGAGTAAAAGCCATGAAATAAAGGCAAAGGCCCATGGCCAGAGGAGTTTTGGTATCGTTCCCCCCTTGGTGAGGCTGGGGCTGCATCCCACTCAGCCTGCGGCTTCGTGGGATACGGCCGCAGCCTCACCGCTGGGGGAACGATACCAAAATATCCTCTGGCCATGGGCCTTTGTCTATATATCCCATTTGTTAAAGTATGTATGCATTGGCCCTGGTCTGTCTACGTGTACTACAATAATGAACAAGGAATGATGAAAAGAAAAGCCATACTTCTTAACTATCAGTATATATTATACAGAACTATAGTGTATGATCATTGTAGGGCATGATTGCTTCTGGTCTACCATGTTCCTAGCAGCAGTGCTTTTGTGATATGTTGTATTCAAATTGAACTTACATTGTTTCCCCACACTTAGATAGACAGGTGCCGAATACACGTTATATTCTTTGGTATCAATTGTATTCCACACTTCGCATTTGTATTCACCACTGTCATTCCCCTTTTCATCCTTGTTGAAAACTACTCTGGTAAAGTTAAACTCCTTCCAGTCCATCAGCTTAATGTCATTTTTGTACCATTGAACAAACGTCACATTAGGGTAAGCATCTACTTTATCAACCACACAGTCAAAGGTAACATTCTCATACTGAAGTGTTTTAGGTGGTGAAATTTGGAGAAATGGTGGGTTCTGGGGGCCATCTGAAAATAATGTGTCAAGTGTTAGCCAAAGGTTTTAAACAGTCAAGCTTAATAGGTTGTTCCATTGTACCAATGAGTTAACATTGCATTAACCAAAATGTATTGTTATGTCAAGTATTTCCCCCTTCTGATCACCTCTCATATATATATATTATTCTATTAAGCGAGCGGATATTTCAGATAGTGTGCAATAATGTCATGGTTAGATATATATGAAACCTATGTTACTCACACTTGTCACTAACTTCCAGTATGACATCTGACCTAGTGGAGCCTATTGTGTTGATGACAACACAACTATATGTTCCACTGTTTTCCTCATTTGTAACACTTGTGAGGACGAGTACTTCAGAGGTTCCCATGTCTTTACCAAAAAACCACCACCTCATGCTGAGTTCTGGTGGATTGGCATCTATACCACTGTAGTCACAAGTTAATGTAACATTGTCGTATTTGTTTGGTGCTGTGTTGTCAGCAGCAATCACTGGATCACTTTGTGGGCCATCTAAAAGAAAAAAGATTGAGCTAAGAATATCATACCCAACTGATGCTACTAGATCTTTAGGAAAACGATCCTTTAGAAAATTGCTAGAAACCACCATACATTAAAAACGATGATCAAAAGATCAAGTAGAGTTTAGAACTGCAAGAATTATGTCTCTGTCATTTATATGTTATTTTACATAGTTTACTAAAGATTTAAAAAAATTACCATAACAGATTTATCAATTGCTAGTAGTCTGCATGGCACTGCTGTTTCATTACACGGGTATTGGCATGATTTTATTGGGGTCTATTCTTTTGCATGCTGTAGGGATATTACTCTCATTCAAAGAATATGGTGTTTATTCACTAACTGCTTGCGCTATTCGATTAATCATATAAATTGATAATAGTTTCAATGATTAAACTGAACATAAGCCTAATATGGCCTTGCTGCCAAAGCTGCTCCCTACTGTGGTACACATACAGCAACCCAAAGGGCTGTCCATCTCACACTGTGCATATGTAGTGTAGGATGTAATAGAACCATTGCCTTGGATAAAGTGTAGGGGCATGCTTTCTACCTTCAGTCACCTCATAGATTTGATCACCATCACTGCCCTTGAAATTACCTCAGCTATCAATCAGGGCGTAAAGAAACCCACCAACCAATCAACTAACTCTAATATGAATTGCAATGTTCAAGGAAAAGCCCTATTGCCAATTTCGCTAATGTCTTTTGGGACCCAACTTCAATCATCTCACTTAAAAATGCTAAGGGTTTTTAGGTGATAGTTGAAATGTTGAATAGCACTCATACAAATCCTCTATGGTTGTGCTACATGATTTAGTTACATATTGTTGCATGAACATAAATTACCTTTGCGGTGAGGAGAGAATAGTTATCACTCACTCAAAATAAAATCTCATGACATTTATTTATCCCCTTTTCTGTAAAGGTAGCAGCAGGGCATGTCTTGGGGAAGCCGTGGACAATATACCTGTAGTCTTCATTGTAGTTCTAGATGTGAGTTGCTCTACTGCACTCACCTCATTGGAATTCAAGCCGGACATTTATGTCATAGAAAAAGTGAAAATCTTGCCAGGATGGATAACGCATTGATAATTGATTAGTCCAGATCGGCCAATATTATGGGAATATTTAAGTCTCATTAGTCAAGGTAATCTAGCTGGAATAAGGTTTGAACCTCATGTAAATTGCAACAAACGATCTCTCACCAGGCATCGATTATGAATTCTTAAATCTAAAGTCCTTAGTTACCAAACCCTGGTTAGGTTATAAGCCTCTATGCATTGCCATATATATTGTATTCTAATACATGGTCTCACCGAACAATACAAGAAGTTTATGTCTGATGAATGGCAGCCTATTAATCTTATCCCTTTGTTTTATATAGAAACAATAAAACTAAGCGAATTATTGTGAATCTACTCACATCTAATGTTGAGTTGTAACCTAGATGACATCACTGGGGTTCCTATCGCAGGGACTATGTTGCATGCTATAACAGCACCATTATCAGAACGGTCGAGTGTCTTTGTCCATTCCAGTGTGTACATCTCAGCGAGGTCACCATTAATGGGTGCTTTATTGAAGACACAGTTACTAACATTGGGACAAACAATGCTTTCTTTCCATATCATCTGAAAGCCATCTTTCTCTACTTCAGGATAGAGTCGTGGTACAGTACAGGTCACGGCGAGAGTATCATTCTCATTTAGCTTAGTCAGGTCACTGGATGCGGATTCTATCTTAATGTGGTCTGGTTGTACTGAAATATAAGAAAGACTATTGGATTTCTTTATAGATAAGAAAATGGAACTTGTATTGCCTTCCTCTATCTCTCTCTCTCTCTCTCTCTCTTTCTCTCTCTCTCTCTCTCTCAAGAATAAAATATAAAGCAAGTGTTTGTACTAATAATTATATCGAATGTGGTTCCCCTGTAAGTTACAATTATATAAATAATTTTGATACATAAATTAGTGAAAAATATATAAAGAAAATATACTAGCTTTCAATAGAATCATTAATTGTCTATGTTAATCAGGGATTAACATGTGTATATTGGCATAGTAGTGACCGACCCTGCAGTTGCCGCTGCTGCTGGCAGGGGGCAGCATTGAGCCATATTGGATTAGTGTATTAATCTCACCCTAGGGGGTACCCTGTGTCGTCTCAGATTGCCGCGCGCCAACCGACACAGTTGGATTTTTGAACTCAGCACGGGAGGACGCTTCCTCCAAGCTCTGCAGGTGCAGGCTAGCTGACCAACTGTAATTTACAGATTTGACTTTATTTTATTTTTTTCTGAAGACAACATGGCTTCTGCTTGGTGTTACGGTTGTGGGGGAGAGCACCCCATCCCCTGAGGGAAAAATTGCAAGGAGCCCCCCGTGGAGAATTGGAGAAGGCTCCCCTCGAGACATAGGCAGTTAGTTATGCTTCTAAAGACGAGAGGGCCGCAGCAACTCAAAAGGAGCTAGAGACTAGTTTGGCTGAGATCCATTCAGAGGACAAGTTCCCCAACGCCCAGGGATATGCAGAATACCTGGAGGAACTCGACGCAGAACAACAGCGGCAGGAGAAGGTGGAGGCTCTGGAGCGCAGGATACGTGCTCGTATACAGGGTCGTGTAAGCGGAGCGGGGAAGGCCGGCGTCCCGGACAAGCCAGTCCCGGACAAGCACATCCCGGACAAGCCTGACAAGCCCATCAGATCGAGAGACAACTCACCTGACCGACGTCCAAGATCAAGTACGAGGATATTTGATCAACGGGATTTTGAAGGTAGAGACTTTTCTGCAGACCGCCTTACCAAGAACAGACGTAAATTTGACCTCAAGAGGTTCACTAGAGGGAGGGAACCAAAATCCCTGTCTTATGCTGAACTAATGTATGTGTCTATCCAATGGGCGGCCGCTGGCATTGAGGAAGGTACTTTTGCAGATCTGGAGGAGGTAAAGGGGTATTTAAAACACCTTGGTTTCCTTTCTTTCAAGGCATCTAGTGAGCTTTATGACCCCCATGTGTTTGCAGAGTATGATGCTGACCTGCGTCAAGAATGTATTTATGGTCAGGACATTGGTGAGTTCAGTTTCGGCAATGAACAACTTAACACGCGTCACTTTGGGACGGAGGGGTTAAAAAAGGTCCGTGAGGAAGCCAGAAATTCGAAAAAAGGGGGGGGAGGCCTAATTTAGGCAGGTCCCAAGGTAACAATTCCCAAGGGGCTCGATCTTTCTCCAATCAACAAGGTCTCAGAGTAGATGAGGCTGGACATGTTATGGCCTGTGATAGATATAATCGTATGGGTTGTGATTCAAAAGCTTGTGCTTTCTCCCATGTGTGCAATAAGTGTCACGACCCTACTCACAGGGCTCAAGATTGCAAGAATGTCCGTATGTATAGCAGTTAGGACGCAGCTCCACCTGTGGCCTTGTTAGCTAAGGTTGACCAGGGGTACACTCCAGCGTTAATTATGTGTGATAATCCGGTAGCCGCTGCTGTAAAGCCGGACGCGGGTGGGTGCGTTAGTACTAATTGTATTAAACCTATGTTTGCCTTTCAAGTTGATATAGGGGTCAATAATCAGCTGATTTCGGTGTGTAGTAACATGGAAATTAATGACGTGCCTAGTATTCATGTTGTGGGTTGGCCGCAGCCAGATCAATTTGTGAAATTATTGTGTACCCTGCATGAATCAATAGGTGATCGTGAAGAGTCATTTATAATCATGAGGGAGTGCTTCCTGGGGAGTTGTACGTGTGTATATTCACTTGATGGTTTGTTAGTATCCATGAAACCATGCCACGGGTTTTCAGAATGTTTCCTGTGGGGAGAAGCAGATGTTAATTGGCATTACATTCTTGAAGGAGCGGTGTTTGGCTTTAGGGTTGTGAATCCTGAATGCCCTTGTGATTATGTAAATGATAATTACGCTTCTATCCTAAAGGAGGGTAGGAAACAGACTATGCATGAAAAATTACGTAAAGAATTATCTGAGGGTAAAATCATGTTAGCTGATGAGGATAATGTCCCAAAATGTATTCATGCTCTGGGGGCAGTCGTAAAAAAATCTGAGTTTATGGATGTGGGTGAAAAAATTTGCCCTATTACAGATTGTTCTAGATCAGGTAATGCGGCCCCTTCTGTGAATCAATTCACAGACGAGATTTGTGAAAAGTTTGTTTATAATTCTTTAGATAATGTATGTGAATTATTGACGGAGAGTGCTAGTATGTGTTGTGCAGATATTTCAGACCCGTACCGTGGTCTACACATATATTATGGGGATAGAGAGTATCAAGGTCTGAAATGGGATTTTGAGGATGGTGAGGGAGAGGTCACCATGCTGGATGGGCGCTTGTGTTTTGGGCTGGCCAGCGGTCCGTTCATTTTTAACTCAGTGTCTGACTTTATGGTCAGGTGTGCTAAACGTAGGGGGGTGGATAGAATTGTCAATTACTTAGATGATTTTTTTATGTGTTACCCTACCTTTGAGATGTGTGTGATTGCCCAACATGTTCTATTTAGGGTGATACGTCAATTGGGATTTTTTATTTCTTATAAAAAAATCTCCCCGGTGTCCAAGAAAGTGGTGTTCTTGGGAATTGAGATCAATAGTGTACATATGACGTTAACCCTTCCTGATGAGAAAATGTGTGGGTTGCTACTTAAACTGAGGAATGCTCAGGGTAAGTTGAAGATGACAAAGAGGGAGCTGCAATCTCTTGCAGGTAGTCTTGCACATGCAAGTAAAGTAGTGCGAGGGGGGCGTTGTTTTTCTCGTCGAATTTATAATTTATGTAATACTGTAACGAAACAGCATTATAAGGTGAGACTGTCTGGTGAGGCCCGGGCTGACATCGATTGGTGGTTGAAATTTGCTGAATCATTCAATGGGACAGCTAAGATATTAAGGCCATTTGGTGCTCACCTGGCGGTGTATAGTGATGCGTCTTATGGTGGTTTTGCAGCTTACCACCAAAGTGACTGGCTGGTGGGAAATTGGGAGCCGGGCATTAGCCCACTACCCCCTACCTGCGCTCACCATTGGATGGAGGCGCCTTCTGAGTATCAGAAGAATATAAATGAACTTGAATTTTACCCTGTATTGTTAGCAGCTGAGAGATGGGGTGATTTGTGGCGAGATAGTGAAATAACTTTTGTCACTGATAATACGCAGGTCATGCATATGTTGAATACGGGCCGCAGCTCAAATGGTAAATGCATGTCTTGGATCCGAGAATTATTTTGGCTAGCGGTAAAAGATAATTTCTATTTCAACTCTGTGTACATTAGTACTAATAATAACATTATATGTGATTGTTTGAGCAGGTGGTCCGAGAAGGGAGCCATAGAGAAATTATTATACATGACTTCAGATACATCCTTATGTTGTCATTCTGTTCTTGGTTCCAGGCCCTCGTGCCAAGCTGGCTGAGAGACTTCAATATTTGTTGGATAACGACACTTGTGATAATACAGACAAGACTAGAGCCTCTCAAAATAAGAAGTACTTAAGCTTCTGTGCGTTGTATGGTGTCAACCCTATTTATCCCGGGGTGGAAGGTATTGGGTTTTATATAGCGTATTTGTCTAACACTCATGTGTACTCATCCATTACTGGGTACTTGTCGGGGGTAAATTATTACCTAAAGTCTCATCGTGCCACTGAGATTAATTATTCGGACCCTCTGGTGGTGAGGGCAATTAGGGGTGCTAAAAGGGTTCTGGGTGACGCTCCCACTCAGGCTTTGGCTATAATGCCGGAGCACCTAATTGTTATGTTTGAACATTTACCGGTATCATTAGGTCATGAATGTTTTTGGGCCGCAGCCCTGTTTGCCTTTCGTACCTTGTTGAGGAAATGTCATTATACTGCTTCTGATAGCATGCTGTGTTGAGATGCCTTTCAGTTTTTTCCTTGGGGGATGATGGTGACTGTATCTAAGACCAAGGCTATTCAATTTAAAGAAAAGAAACTTCTTATTCCTGTATGTAGGGTGTCTAACCTGTCTTTGTGTGCGGTACATTGGGTAGAGAGGCATTTTGATCATGTAAAGGGTAGACCTACTCACCCTGCCTTTATGATACCGATGGGAGATGATTGTGAGCCCCTGTCTTATTGTTTATTTTCGGATATATTGGAGTGTGTGACAAAGAGTGCAGGGATTACATCCCCCAGGATTTCTTCGCATGGTTTCAGGGCGGGGGGTTTAACTTATCTGGCGAGAGGTATTCATCTAGATGTTATCAAGGAAAGGGGGACTGGAAGTCTGATCAGGTGTTGAAATATCTGAGGAGACCGATTGATGATAGAGTTGCTCTGGATGAGAGGGTAGCTGCTATGCTTTCTCAGGTAATCTGTGACTAATTGTTTGCTTTGCCATGTTATCTTATGTTGTTTAATTGTTTATTTATGTGCTTGCTTGGCTGTTACTTCGTGTTGGGGAGGTTAATCCAGCCATACGCGTAAGCACCATTATTATATATCATGTGTTGTGTTGTCATTATATATATATTCATATCATGTACGTTCGATACAATATTGTCATTGTTAATCAGGGATTAACATGTGTATATTGGCATAGTAGTGACCAACCCTGCAGTTGCCGCTGCTGCTGGCAGGGGGCAGCATTGAGCCATATTGGATTAGTGTATTAATCTCACCCTAGGGGGTACCCTGTGTCGTCTCAGATTGCCGCGCGCCAACCCACACAGTTGGATTTTTGAACTTACATGTATGTCTTTTGTACTTACTTGTATGTAGAACTTATGTGTTCTTTTGTATTAAATGAGGGCAGGTTAATCCAGCCATACGCGTAAGCACCATTATTATATATCATGTGTTGTGTTGTCTTTATATATATATTCATATTATGTACGTTCGATACAATATAACGGTCCGAATTACAAGCCTTAAACACTGGAATGTAGGCAAAGGTCTCTAGATTACAGCCAGCCATTCGTGCCTGCACTAAACACCTTTCTGCCGACCAAGCCAGTTTTAATCGAGCTACATATTGTGGCACTAAAAGTACCACATGATATGAGCAGAATGAAGATGGAGACTTGGGTATGAAGCAATGGTGTTTTATTGCTACATTGGTATTGCACAATAGTTGACCACCTGGAGGTTACTGACTGGACACCTGGGATTACATGACCTTATATCCTGGTCTTCCCTGGTATCCCAGAATTCCTTCCAGTGTTCTGATTGGTTAGAAATAAATGCTGTAAATCTACTGGACATTAGTAAGTGACCAATAAGTGACCTACCCCCCTGATGGGAGGGGGTAGTGGTGGCGTGGCCACCACTACCCCCATCTAGCAGGTGGGCAGTTATTGTTAGTGACACTTAGTTGTTGTCCTGGTGCCCTCGGCTTGTGCAGGTGGGGATTAGTGTTAGACTTCTTGATTGCAGTCAGCTTTAAGACAGCTGGGCTGACAGTTACATGAAAGACTTGTGTTAATCTTAGTATGGGGGCTAGACAGTGGTAGGCTAAATGAGGGTAGCCATCTTGGAACTAACATATAATTTGAATTATAATATCTTAATCTGATGAGCATCTGTGTGTAAATATGTATACATATTTATAATATGTATTTGATATAGAATATGCTTATAATTATCATAAGCATAATTATTACATGATATTGCATAATATTGCGTAATATGCGTAATATGCAAGGTGAGAGGGGTTCTGTGGTGTGACAGGCACCCCCGAATGCAACTCCTGCGCATCCTCGTGCAGGCTTGTAATCTATCTAAGTATGAAAATTCTGTTATTACCTGTCACACGTCCCTCTTTATAAGTTCAGATTCAAGTGAAAGCAATTGGGAATTGAGATCAATAGTGTACATATGACGTTAACCCTTCCTGATGAGAAAATGTGTGGGTTGCTACTTAAACTGAGGAATGCTCAGGGTAAGTTGAAGATGACAAAGAGGGAGCTGCAATCTCTTGCAGGTAGTCTTGCACATGCAAGTAAAGTAGTGCGAGGGGGGCGTTGTTTTTCTCGTCGAATTTATAATTTATGTAATACTGTAACGAAACAGCATTATAAGGTGAGACTGTCTGGTGAGGCCCGGGCTGACATCGATTGGTGGTTGAAATTTGCTGAATCATTCAATGGGACAGCTAAGATATTAAGGCCATTTGGTGCTCACCTGGCGGTGTATAGTGATGCGTCTTATGGTGGTTTTGCAGCTTACCACCAAAGTGACTGGCTGGTGGGAAATTGGGAGCCGGGCATTAGCCCACTACCCCCTACCTGCGCTCACCATTGGATGGAGGCGCCTTCTGAGTATCAGAAGAATATAAATGAACTTGAATTTTACCCTGTATTGTTAGCAGCTGAGAGATGGGGTGATTTGTGGCGAGATAGTGAAATAACTTTTGTCACTGATAATACGCAGGTCATGCATATGTTGAATACGGGCCGCAGCTCAAATGGTAAATGCATGTCTTGGATCCGAGAATTATTTTGGCTAGCGGTAAAAGATAATTTCTATTTCAACTCTGTGTACATTAGTACTAATAATAACATTATATGTGATTGTTTGAGCAGGTGGTCCGAGAAGGGAGCCATAGAGAAATTATTATACATGACTTCAGATACATCCTTATGTTGTCATTCTGTTCTTGGTTCCAGGCCCTCGTGCCAAGCTGGCTGAGAGACTTCAATATTTGTTGGATAACGACACTTGTGATAATACAGACAAGACTAGAGCCTCTCAAAATAAGAAGTACTTAAGCTTCTGTGCGTTGTATGGTGTCAACCCTATTTATCCCGGGGTGGAAGGTATTGGGTTTTATATAGCGTATTTGTCTAACACTCATGTGTACTCATCCATTACTGGGTACTTGTCGGGGGTAAATTATTACCTAAAGTCTCATCGTGCCACTGAGATTAATTATTCGGACCCTCTGGTGGTGAGGGCAATTAGGGGTGCTAAAAGGGTTCTGGGTGACGCTCCCACTCAGGCTTTGGCTATAATGCCGGAGCACCTAATTGTTATGTTTGAACATTTACCGGTATCATTAGGTCATGAATGTTTTTGGGCCGCAGCCCTGTTTGCCTTTCGTACCTTGTTGAGGAAATGTCATTATACTGCTTCTGATAGCATGCTGTGTTGAGATGCCTTTCAGTTTTTTCCTTGGGGGATGATGGTGACTGTATCTAAGACCAAGGCTATTCAATTTAAAGAAAAGAAACTTCTTATTCCTGTATGTAGGGTGTCTAACCTGTCTTTGTGTGCGGTACATTGGGTAGAGAGGCATTTTGATCATGTAAAGGGTAGACCTACTCACCCTGCCTTTATGATACCGATGGGAGATGATTGTGAGCCCCTGTCTTATTGTTTATTTTCGGATATATTGGAGTGTGTGACAAAGAGTGCAGGGATTACATCCCCCAGGATTTCTTCGCATGGTTTCAGGGCGGGGGGTTTAACTTATCTGGCGAGAGGTATTCATCTAGATGTTATCAAGGAAAGGGGGACTGGAAGTCTGATCAGGTGTTGAAATATCTGAGGAGACCGATTGATGATAGAGTTGCTCTGGATGAGAGGGTAGCTGCTATGCTTTCTCAGGTAATCTGTGACTAATTGTTTGCTTTGCCATGTTATCTTATGTTGTTTAATTGTTTATTTATGTGCTTGCTTGGCTGTTACTTCGTGTTGGGGAGGTTAATCCAGCCATACGCGTAAGCACCATTATTATATATCATGTGTTGTGTTGTCATTATATATATATTCATATCATGTACGTTCGATACAATATTGTCATTGTTAATCAGGGATTAACATGTGTATATTGGCATAGTAGTGACCAACCCTGCAGTTGCCGCTGCTGCTGGCAGGGGGCAGCATTGAGCCATATTGGATTAGTGTATTAATCTCACCCTAGGGGGTACCCTGTGTCGTCTCAGATTGCCGCGCGCCAACCCACACAGTTGGATTTTTGAACTTACATGTATGTCTTTTGTACTTACTTGTATGTAGAACTTATGTGTTCTTTTGTATTAAATGAGGGCAGGTTAATCCAGCCATACGCGTAAGCACCATTATTATATATCATGTGTTGTGTTGTCTTTATATATATATTCATATTATGTACGTTCGATACAATATAACGGTCCGAATTACAAGCCTTAAACACTGGAATGTAGGCAAAGGTCTCTAGATTACAGCCAGCCATTCGTGCCTGCACTAAACACCTTTCTGCCGACCAAGCCAGTTTTAATCGAGCTACATATTGTGGCACTAAAAGTACCACATGATATGAGCAGAATGAAGATGGAGACTTGGGTATGAAGCAATGGTGTTTTATTGCTACATTGGTATTGCACAATAGTTGACCACCTGGAGGTTACTGACTGGACACCTGGGATTACATGACCTTATATCCTGGTCTTCCCTGGTATCCCAGAATTCCTTCCAGTGTTCTGATTGGTTAGAAATAAATGCTGTAAATCTACTGGACATTAGTAAGTGACCAATAAGTGACCTACCCCCCTGATGGGAGGGGGTAGTGGTGGCGTGGCCACCACTACCCCCATCTAGCAGGTGGGCAGTTATTGTTAGTGACACTTAGTTGTTGTCCTGGTGCCCTCGGCTTGTGCAGGTGGGGATTAGTGTTAGACTTCTTGATTGCAGTCAGCTTTAAGACAGCTGGGCTGACAGTTACATGAAAGACTTGTGTTAATCTTAGTATGGGGGCTAGACAGTGGTAGGCTAAATGAGGGTAGCCATCTTGGAACTAACATATAATTTGAATTATAATATCTTAATCTGATGAGCATCTGTGTGTAAATATGTATACATATTTATAATATGTATTTGATATAGAATATGCTTATAATTATCATAAGCATAATTATTACATGATATTGCATAATATTGCGTAATATGCGTAATATGCAAGGTGAGAGGGGTTCTGTGGTGTGACAGGCACCCCCGAATGCAACTCCTGCGCATCCTCGTGCAGGCTTGTAATCTATCTAAGTATGAAAATTCTGTTATTACCTGTCACACGTCCCTCTTTATAAGTTCAGATTCAAGTGAAAGCAATTGGGAATTGAGATCAATAGTGTACATATGACGTTAACCCTTCCTGATGAGAAAATGTGTGGGTTGCTACTTAAACTGAGGAATGCTCAGGGTAAGTTGAAGATGACAAAGAGGGAGCTGCAATCTCTTGCAGGTAGTCTTGCACATGCAAGTAAAGTAGTGCGAGGGGGGCGTTGTTTTTCTCGTCGAATTTATAATTTATGTAATACTGTAACGAAACAGCATTATAAGGTGAGACTGTCTGGTGAGGCCCGGGCTGACATCGATTGGTGGTTGAAATTTGCTGAATCATTCAATGGGACAGCTAAGATATTAAGGCCATTTGGTGCTCACCTGGCGGTGTATAGTGATGCGTCTTATGGTGGTTTTGCAGCTTACCACCAAAGTGACTGGCTGGTGGGAAATTGGGAGCCGGGCATTAGCCCACTACCCCCTACCTGCGCTCACCATTGGATGGAGGCGCCTTCTGAGTATCAGAAGAATATAAATGAACTTGAATTTTACCCTGTATTGTTAGCAGCTGAGAGATGGGGTGATTTGTGGCGAGATAGTGAAATAACTTTTGTCACTGATAATACGCAGGTCATGCATATGTTGAATACGGGCCGCAGCTCAAATGGTAAATGCATGTCTTGGATCCGAGAATTATTTTGGCTAGCGGTAAAAGATAATTTCTATTTCAACTCTGTGTACATTAGTACTAATAATAACATTATATGTGATTGTTTGAGCAGGTGGTCCGAGAAGGGAGCCATAGAGAAATTATTATACATGACTTCAGATACATCCTTATGTTGTCATTCTGTTCTTGGTTCCAGGCCCTCGTGCCAAGCTGGCTGAGAGACTTCAATATTTGTTGGATAACGACACTTGTGATAATACAGACAAGACTAGAGCCTCTCAAAATAAGAAGTACTTAAGCTTCTGTGCGTTGTATGGTGTCAACCCTATTTATCCCGGGGTGGAAGGTATTGGGTTTTATATAGCGTATTTGTCTAACACTCATGTGTACTCATCCATTACTGGGTACTTGTCGGGGGTAAATTATTACCTAAAGTCTCATCGTGCCACTGAGATTAATTATTCGGACCCTCTGGTGGTGAGGGCAATTAGGGGTGCTAAAAGGGTTCTGGGTGACGCTCCCACTCAGGCTTTGGCTATAATGCCGGAGCACCTAATTGTTATGTTTGAACATTTACCGGTATCATTAGGTCATGAATGTTTTTGGGCCGCAGCCCTGTTTGCCTTTCGTACCTTGTTGAGGAAATGTCATTATACTGCTTCTGATAGCATGCTGTGTTGAGATGCCTTTCAGTTTTTTCCTTGGGGGATGATGGTGACTGTATCTAAGACCAAGGCTATTCAATTTAAAGAAAAGAAACTTCTTATTCCTGTATGTAGGGTGTCTAACCTGTCTTTGTGTGCGGTACATTGGGTAGAGAGGCATTTTGATCATGTAAAGGGTAGACCTACTCACCCTGCCTTTATGATACCGATGGGAGATGATTGTGAGCCCCTGTCTTATTGTTTATTTTCGGATATATTGGAGTGTGTGACAAAGAGTGCAGGGATTACATCCCCCAGGATTTCTTCGCATGGTTTCAGGGCGGGGGGTTTAACTTATCTGGCGAGAGGTATTCATCTAGATGTTATCAAGGAAAGGGGGACTGGAAGTCTGATCAGGTGTTGAAATATCTGAGGAGACCGATTGATGATAGAGTTGCTCTGGATGAGAGGGTAGCTGCTATGCTTTCTCAGGTAATCTGTGACTAATTGTTTGCTTTGCCATGTTATCTTATGTTGTTTAATTGTTTATTTATGTGCTTGCTTGGCTGTTACTTCGTGTTGGGGAGGTTAATCCAGCCATACGCGTAAGCACCATTATTATATATCATGTGTTGTGTTGTCATTATATATATATTCATATCATGTACGTTCGATACAATATTGTCATTGTTAATCAGGGATTAACATGTGTATATTGGCATAGTAGTGACCAACCCTGCAGTTGCCGCTGCTGCTGGCAGGGGGCAGCATTGAGCCATATTGGATTAGTGTATTAATCTCACCCTAGGGGGTACCCTGTGTCGTCTCAGATTGCCGCGCGCCAACCCACACAGTTGGATTTTTGAACTTACATGTATGTCTTTTGTACTTACTTGTATGTAGAACTTATGTGTTCTTTTGTATTAAATGAGGGCAGGTTAATCCAGCCATACGCGTAAGCACCATTATTATATATCATGTGTTGTGTTGTCTTTATATATATATTCATATTATGTACGTTCGATACAATATAACGGTCCGAATTACAAGCCTTAAACACTGGAATGTAGGCAAAGGTCTCTAGATTACAGCCAGCCATTCGTGCCTGCACTAAACACCTTTCTGCCGACCAAGCCAGTTTTAATCGAGCTACATATTGTGGCACTAAAAGTACCACATGATATGAGCAGAATGAAGATGGAGACTTGGGTATGAAGCAATGGTGTTTTATTGCTACATTGGTATTGCACAATAGTTGACCACCTGGAGGTTACTGACTGGACACCTGGGATTACATGACCTTATATCCTGGTCTTCCCTGGTATCCCAGAATTCCTTCCAGTGTTCTGATTGGTTAGAAATAAATGCTGTAAATCTACTGGACATTAGTAAGTGACCAATAAGTGACCTACCCCCCTGATGGGAGGGGGTAGTGGTGGCGTGGCCACCACTACCCCCATCTAGCAGGTGGGCAGTTATTGTTAGTGACACTTAGTTGTTGTCCTGGTGCCCTCGGCTTGTGCAGGTGGGGATTAGTGTTAGACTTCTTGATTGCAGTCAGCTTTAAGACAGCTGGGCTGACAGTTACATGAAAGACTTGTGTTAATCTTAGTATGGGGGCTAGACAGTGGTAGGCTAAATGAGGGTAGCCATCTTGGAACTAACATATAATTTGAATTATAATATCTTAATCTGATGAGCATCTGTGTGTAAATATGTATACATATTTATAATATGTATTTGATATAGAATATGCTTATAATTATCATAAGCATAATTATTACATGATATTGCATAATATTGCGTAATATGCGTAATATGCAAGGTGAGAGGGGTTCTGTGGTGTGACAGGCACCCCCGAATGCAACTCCTGCGCATCCTCGTGCAGGCTTGTAATCTATCTAAGTATGAAAATTCTGTTATTACCTGTCACACGTCCCTCTTTATAAGTTCAGATTCAAGTGAAAGCAATTCTAATGCATAGAGTCAGTTTGTGATTGATCATGAAAACATGATATATAGTGACGTATTTGTGCGACATGAAGGTACATGATTATCGTCTATGACTTTAATGTAGGACCTTTCTTGTAGGACCTTCAATTTGTGTTGTAGTCGTGTAAACATTAAATACAATGGGTCCTTGGTCAGTGCATGTGAATTACCATGGGTGTATAATACAAAAGCATTTATATTTAATTGCTGTTTTGGGGAAATGGATCAGTTGAAATTGGTAAAGTGTTATACATGGCAATCAGTATGTGAGCAAAATGTTTGTCAAACCTTAGTCTTCTGGCAATAAATATGATTAAGTTGTTACAGATGTGGATAGGGATAAGTGGTGGGCATAAAAGTTATTACTGTGGTTGTTCTAGTTAGTCGGTCAGTTGGTCATTGTTTTTGTTTTCTTTTTGTCAGTGGTCAGTGCTTGTCGTGGTGACCGTTGTAACATAGTAATTTTACAGTGATGTGATTAATGTGTCAGCCTCTTGGCCATCTTGTGGTCCAATTGGCATCTCTGACAGCCTTTATCTTGGCCATCTTGTGGTCCAATTGGGGTCTGTATATGCGTGCTTGTAGTGCTTGTGTGTTCATAATGTTCTGACAGCCTTTATCTTGGCCATCTTGTGGGCCAATTGGGGTCTGTATATATGCGTGCTTGTAGTGCTTGTGTGTTCATTAAGTTCTGACAGCCTTTATCTTGGCCATCTTGTGGGCCAATTGGGGTCTGTATATATGCGTGCTTGTAGTGCTTGTGTGTTCATTAAGTTCTGACAGCCTTTATCTTGGCCATCTTGTGGTCCAGTCGGGGTTTGCAGGTGCATCGAATGAAGGAAAGTGTGCTGGGTGCAAGGATATGATGTGCAGATATATGGTGGTCGTCATGGCGTAAGATCTACCCAGCTCTGGTTATAGGCTACTTCTCTTGGCTTGTTTGATTTGGATGGGACTAGGGGTCGTTGGTGTATGAAGATGTTCATAGAAGGTCAGATCTATACCCTGGGAAACGGGTATCAGGGTGGTGGCTAAGTCACTCTGCCGGTGTGGTCGTCGTAACTTCCATGTTTTGTGAAGCGTGGTTTGCTATCTTGTCTGGAGGTAGCGTCAACCAAGGTCCGGTTTGCGGCCAAAGCTTGGTGGAACAGACGCCTGCTGTACGGGTTGCTGCAGCTAGACCGCACAGTTTTTCTTACAGATTATTGCTGTGGGGGTAGAGGGTTTGTTAAGTCATGCAGTTAGCATGTGTGTTAAAGCCACTGGCTTTCTTGAAATGTTCCTTCATGTATTATAGTTGTTGTCAGCGGGTGGAGAAGAGCGCAGAACTAGGAGTCGCCCTACCATCATATACAGGTTGGTGTTTGATGAAGTTTAGCAAAGCTTGTAGAATTGTGATCATAGTTGTCAGTTTCGTTGCGTCCTTGTGTTTTGTGCGTGGGAGTTTCAGTGAGTTCTAGGTCTAGTCTGTCATGATACTGATGTACACTGTAATAAGTGAGTGTGGTCATGTAAAGTCATTTTAACAGTATTGTCTGTCTATGTCAGGTAGTGGCTAGGGGTTTGTGCCTGGGCTTGGGCGTGCTGTCGACTGTTGTGTGTTATCTCCGTGTTGCGGTGGTTATATCATGTAAGGTCATTGTAGATTTTTTTTTCTTGGGATGACGGTGGGGTGTGTGCCTGGGCGTGGGGGCGTCATCTCCTGTAGTGTATTCTTTGTTTGTTTTGTTCTTGATCTGTGGTACCTTGTTGTTTTGAACTGGCGATAGGGGTGCGTGCCTGGGCTTGGGCACAGCCGGTTCTCGTATTGTGTTGTCTTGAGTTATTGTGTCTCTTAGTATTGTTCTCTTCTTTGGTGGTGCCGGTTGTGACTCAGGTAGTGCGTAACATCGCGACTTCTTTTGTTTCAGTTTCTATGTGAGGCGATGATATAATTGTCTGTTTCTCCTGATACCGATGTTGTGTATTGTACTTTGTTTTATTGTGTAAAAATATGAATTCTGTGAAGTGATGAGACTTTGTAATTGTGATTTTGTGTACTTGTAATTTGTGTAAATTTTGTGGGTAAGTAGTGATTTTTTTCTGTGGTAGAATATGTGAGATCTAGAATAATAATATAGTTTGTTTGACTTTTATGATTCTTGTTCATGTAATATAAATTTTGGTAACCTTTTTTTTTTGATCAGACAAGACTATAAATTTTGTTTTCTGTGTAGGTGTATCAAAAATAATGGTTAAGCCAAGTTCTGTAGACAATGAGTGTAGTTATAAAAGATATGGGCCAAAGTATAAAGAACTGAATAGAAGTACTGTGATAATGATGAAGTTAATAAAGGTCCTTCACTGGGTAATATGTCTTGAAAAAAACTATAATTCTATTAAACGTGTGTTTTTGAGGGCCTTGTGGGTTTTCAATGGAAGCAGTGGTCATTGTATGCCATGTAATCAGGTTTTGTAAATTTGTAAGAATGATTATGTTTGGACAATTTTCCATAATTATCATTAGTAATTTTGATTCATTTTTTATTTTTTTGTGGATATTGTGGTCATCCATTTCAAAAACCGACTGGCTTTAAAGTTGTCCTAAAAAGTCAGATGTCGACAATGTTATGAGAAGTATACTAAGATACTCTAAATTCATTTATTTATTTATTTATCTTTTTCTCTTTTATTCTTCTTTTGTCAGTAGATTATGATAAAGTTGTGAAAGTATTGGAAATATCAGTATTTTGTTGGAATTTTGATTGATTAAAGTGATTTGATTGAATAGTATGGTGGTCATGCTTGAATGATTTATGTCAAACTTGGTTTGTAGTGTCACCGTATTCTTATGTTAAAAAGTAGTCTATGGTGATGGTATTTTGTGAGTTGTGAATGAGATTTTGATGCTTTTTGTAACATATGGTCCTTGAAGTGTTATGGTCTAGTTACATTGATCTTTCTCTTCTAGACAGTGCGCCTGAGGGTATATTCCATTTTCCTTTGAGGGTGTTATCACACTGGTCATTGTAGTCTATGTGTAAGTGCAGGGACATCATGTGGAATTGTGGTCACGTCATGTAGTACTTGTAGTCTTGAGTGATATTATGCTCATTCTTATGTAATTTCTAGGTGTTCTGGGAGTTTCTTGGTAACATGCACACTGTCATTTCATATAATCATAGTCTAACATAGTGTGTTAGTGCTTTCTGGATATAGTAATTCATTATATTTTAAATTAAAGGTGTTCTAGATTATACATGATACATGGGGGTAATTTGAATCGTAAATCGTCATTGCCATTGACCTTGGTAAAAACACTTTGCTCACCTTCTTCCATGTGAAGGCTAGTGGTAGTCAAGTAGACATGTGATAGTCATGTAGGCGTGGTGGTAGTCATGTAGACATGGTGGAATGTTTGGTAAAGTTGTAGGGGCTCTGTGGTGTTGTCCATCGTTGCGGTGGCATGATGACATACTTGTAGACGTGGTGTGGTACATGTAGACGTGGTGGGTAGCTTGTGGATGTGATGGGGAGGTTGTGGAGGCCGTGTACAGTTACTGGGAGTCATGTACAATGTGGTAGGTAACATGTGTACTTGCTAAACTTGTGGGGTGCAGAGATGGGCAGTGCTGCTGACTTGTTGTGTGTCGTGCTGACATGTTGAGGGTCGTGCTGACATGTTGAGGGTGTTGTAGACATGTTGTGTTGTGGCAGTTGTTGAGTGGCTGGATGTGGTGTAAAGTCAGTGGCTTGTGGATCGTGTTGTGGGTGGTGTATTTCCCCATGGCAGCCTGGTGATGTCAGTGGCAGCATGGTGATGTCAGTGGCGGCATGGTGAAGTCAGTGGCAGCATGGTGATGTCAGTGGCAGCATGGTGATGTCAGTGGCAGCATGGTGATGTCAGTGGCAGCATGGTGATGTCAGTGGCAGCATGGTGATGTCAGTGGCAGCCTGGTGATGTCAGTGGCGGCATGGTGAAGTCAGTGGCAGCATGGTGATGTCAGTGGCAGCATGGTGATGTCAGTGGCAGCATGGTGATGTCAGTGGCAGCATGGTGATGTCAGTGGCAGCATAGTGATGTCAGTGGCGGCATGGTGAAGTCAGTGGCAGCATGGTGATGTCAGTGGCAGCATGGTGATGTCAGTGGCAGCATGGTGATGTCAGTGGCAGCATGGTGATGTCAGTGGCAGCATGGTGATGTCAGTGGCAGCATGGTGATGTCAGTGGCAGCATGGTGATGTTTGTAATAATCTCGGGGCCGTGAAGATGTCATTGTATGTCGTGTCCCGGGGGGGTACTTGACTTTTTTCTGATAGGGGTGTGCGGCTGGACAAATGACAACCCTTACCCTTACTAGGGAGCTTTTGCTTCAAAAACCAACCCATGCTAGGGCATTTTCGGCCGAAAAGTCCTTGTTTTGAAGGGGAAAAACACTAAATGTATCATTGATGACTAATTTCACCGAGAAATTCACTCTCTGTGTACAGTCACTGAAGGTCGTGTACAGTCACTGAAGGTCGTGTACAGTCACTGAAGGTCGTGTACAGTCACTGAAGGTCGTGTACAGTCACTGAAGGTCGTGCACACATTATGCTATACATTTATAAGGTGGTAGGTACAGTGTATACTTGCTACAGTCGTGTGGTGCTGTTGTGGTAACTTGTAAACGTGGTGGTAGTGATGTAGACATCGTAGCAGTAATGTAGACGTTGTAGCAGTGCTGTGGAGGCTGTGGAGAGAACGTGGAGGCCGTGTGGAGGTCCTATGGACATACTGGATGATGATGGGTGGTGGTGGGGTATTGTCTCGTGGTGGTGCTTGAAGTAGAACTTGAAGTCTCTATCTCCATTGTAGTTCTGGTACTAACTTGTAGTAAGTAGGTACGGGTTCTTGAGGGTTATCCAGCACTCTGTAGCACTAAAAGTACCACATGATATGAGTGGAATGAAGATGGAGACTTGGGTATGAAGTATTGGTGTTTTATTGGTACATTGGTATTGTACAATAGTTGACCACCTGGAGGTTACTGACTGGACACCTGGGATTACATGACCTTATATTCTGGTCTTCCCTGGTATCCCAGAATTCCTTCCGGTGTTCTGATTGGTTAGAAATAAATGCTGTAAATCTACTGGATATTAGTAATTGACCAATGAGTGACCTGCCCCCTGGTGGGAGGGGGGAGTGGTGGCGTGGCCACCACTACCCCCATCTAGCAGGTGGGCAGTTATTGTTAGTGACACTTAGTTGTTGTTTGTTTGTTGTCCTGGTGCCCTCGGCTTGTGCAGGTGGGGATTAGTGTTAGACTTCTTGATTGCAGTCAGCTTTAACACAGCTTGGCTGACAGTTACATGAAAGGCTTGTGTTAATCTTAGTATGGGGGCTACACAGTTGTAGGCTAAATGAGGGTAGCCATCTTGGAACTAACATATAATTTGAATTGTAATATCTAAATCTGATGAACATCTATGTGTAAATATGTATACATATTTATAATATATATTTGATATAGAATATGCTTATAATTTTCATAAGCATAATTATTTCATGGTGAATACGGCCTATCAATGCTATGGCAATGGGAAGGCCGTATGCAAGTAAAGCGTGAAATAACCCTCGGGCATATTAGTAGTATAGTATGTATCGGAACGGGACTATAGTTAAGTACTGTTTATTACTCAATCGACCTGCAGCCAATCAGAGGCCTCCATTTGGTCACGTGACCGGAAGTGACCTACTTAGGGGATTAGTGGTGCATTCTGGGTGACCTACTGACCTACTTAGAAGCTCTCAGCCAATCAGAGGCCGGCATTCTGGTAACCATGGTAACGTGACCTACTTACATCACGTGACCTACTTAGGCTCAGCCAATCAGAAGCCGGCATTCTGGTAACTAGGGTAACGTGACCTACTTAGGGTTTGTTTGTAAACAACACCACGTGGCTCTCTTGTTTGTAAACAACACCACGTGACACGTGACTGTTTGTAAACAAACAATTCGACTTAGTCTGACATTTTCAGCTGTCGCATGCTGACCTGCTGCTATCATAAGAGAAACAAAAGCCCTAATCACGCTTTTCAGCTGGATCCTTCCACCCACCAGACATGGATCCAGATGGGAGGGTGGTTTAAAATTAATCCGTGTACCGACTGTCATACAATAGTGTAATTAGTTGAACACGTGTTACCTGTATAAAGGATTAGCAGGTCATGGGCTTAGAGTGTGTATAGAAAAACAACTACAGGTAGCGTGAACAAAGCGACCCCCTCCCTTTCTGTCACTCTGTCTGTGACTAGAGGGCGCGCGTGTGGTAAGCGGCTTAAATCTAAAGAAAAAAAATCACCCTCTCCTGTCGTCAGCAGTCAGCTGGCCGGCGGCTGGAAAATGCGATTAGAGGGATGATGAGCACGTTTTTTTATATTCAATATATTAGAAGTGTGCTTTGTTGCTTATATAGTTCATTATGCGTTTAAAATGTTCGCGAGTATCGTAGAAATGTACAAAAATCCTATTGTGGCGCCATCTGACGAAAAGAGCGGAGAACTATACTAGGGTATGGCGAGCTAGACTAGAGCATGTAATCACCAGGTGGCAGAGTGGTCAAAAGACAATCTCGTAGTAGTAGGTCTACTTGGATCTTGAGTAGCCACCCTTGTGGTTGCAATTACCTAGACTAGTTGACCCTGCCAGCCTGGTCAAGTGAAATTAGTAAGGAGACCGCACATTAACGCGCTCCACAGTCTTTAGACAGTTAAGACTATAGTACCGTAGATTCTACTGTGTACTCACACTAACTATTTACAGTGCTACATATTCATACCCGTGTTCTAAGTGTTTTTTTAGAAAAAAGCGATCTACTCACCCATTTTTTTTAGACAAACTCCTATTAGCAGGTAACCCCTGTATAAACCATACTGCAAAGATCTGCTACTTCGAGCGTCTGCCTCGTGACTGATAGTGTACAACAAGACGAAGTGGGCAGAGGTGAAGTACTGTTCCAAGAAAAATTGATGCTCTTTATATAGCTGAGAGAGCGGCTAATCCGGATGTTCTAAGCTTGTTTTCACCTAGAGCCCCACCCTCTTCCAGAGAGGAATCAAATTGCTTTTCACCTGGACCCTTCCACCCCTCATCCATCAGCATGAAAAGAGGGATAACAAGTGTAACGTGCGCTACATGTATATGGGATTATAGCTGGTGAAGAGATAAAGCCAGGTCAACTGTGTATACAAAGACTACAGGAGGTGATTAACGACAGGTGTGACGCGCCAGCCCGTGGACGGATTATCTTCTAAGCTGACGCTTATTCAACTAGCCAGCTGCCGTCCGCTCCACTCACCACGGCAAGAGGAGGTGCTTTTGTTTTACACTTAAGTCGCTTACCACATGTACTCGTCTCTACCTCACAGACAGACACCCTCTCGCTTGCTTCACGACCCCTGTAGCTTTTTTTGTATACACACTCTAATCTCATAACCCCCTGATCCGTTATACAGGTAACGGGTATTCTCTTTTAAATAGCTGCCAGTCAGCCTGCGGCAGCTGAAAACGACGGTAAGTAGCTTAGCTCTAGAGGCAAGAAGGCGTATATAAGGAGGCTGACACGTGTATAGGCGCCTTATAAGTCGGCAGGGGGTAAATACTAGTGAAAAAGGAAGGCAGGTGTGCAGGTAGCTTTCTAACAGACACGTGTGTGCACTAAGCTGCTTAAGTCTAAACCCACCTGCAGTAGTCAGGTGGCATGTGAAAACTTACTTAACAGATCTCTTAATTGGGTAGAGACTCTGTACTGAGAGAGTCTTTTCAGCCGTTTAAGAGGATTATCTAGGACAGGGTACATAAGGAGTGAAACGACGCTCTCACCCATCATAAAACTACTTCCGTTCCGATGAAGTTGAAGCATGCTTCTATCCATTGCTCCTTGGTGACGTCCTTCCAATGTTTCTTTACCTCACATGCATCATAGGGCACTGTTTCTCTTCCTGCTTCAAGTGGAAGTTGCTTTTTCTTTCTTGGACTCATTTGGAGAGAGTTTCGATGCTCTGTAGCATCAACACTTCGATAAGAAAAGTAGCTGAAAATAGCAGAACTAACCATCATAACATTCTGAGCGAGCGTAGAGTGGACGATGCTACGATGATGAAGGGCGGGTCGAGAAAGTGTGATGGGTGAGAGCGTCGTTTCACTCCTTATGTACCCTGTCCTAGATAATCCTCTTAAACGGCTGAAAAGACTCTCTCAGTACAGAGTCTCTACCCAATTAAGAGATCTGTTAAGTAAGATCTTTGCAGTATGGTTTATACAGGGGTTACCTGCTAATAGGAGTTTGTCTAAAAAAAATGGGTGAGTAGATCGCTTTTTTCTAAAAAAACACTTAGAACACGGGTATGAATATGTAGCACTGTAAATAGTTAGTGTGAGTACACAGTAGAATCTACGGTACTATAGTCTTAACTGTCTAAAGACTGTGGAGCGCGTTAATGTGCGGTCTCCTTACTAATTTCACTTGACCAGGCTGGCAGGGTCAACTAGTCTAGGTAATTGCAACCACAAGGGTGGCTACTCAAGATCCAAGTAGACCTACTACTACGAGATTGTCTTTTGACCACTCTGCCACCTGGTGATTACATGCTCTAGTCTAGCTCGCCATACCCTAGTATAGTTCTCCGCTCTTTTCGTCAGATGGCGCCACAATAGGATTTTTGTACATTTCTACGATACTCGCGAACATTTTAAACGCATAATGAACTATATAAGCAACAAAGCACACTTCTAATATATTGAATATAAAAAACCGCGCTCATCATCCCTCTAATCGCATTTTCCAGCCGCCGGCCAGCTGACTGCTGACGACAGGAGAGGGTGATTTTTTTTCTTTAGATTTAAGCCGCTTACCACACGCGCGCCCTCTAGTCACAGACAGAGTGACAGAAAGGGAGGGGGTCGCTTTGTTCAAGCTACCTGTAGTTGTTTTTCTATACACACTCTAAGCCCATGACCTGCTAATCCTTTATACAGGTAACACGTGTTCAACTAATTACACTATTGTATGACAGTCGGTACACGGATTAATTTTAAACCACCCTCCCATCTGGATCCATGTCTGGTGGGTGGAAGGATCCAGCTGAAAAGCGTGATTAGGGCTTTTGTTTCTCTTATGATAGCAGCAGGTCAGCATGCGACAGCTGAAAATGTCAGACTAAGTCGAATTGTTTGTTTACAAACAGTCACGTGTCACGTGGTGTTGTTTACAAACAAGAGAGCCACATGGTGTTGTTTACAAACAAACCCTAAGTAGGTCACGTTACCCTAGTTACCAGAATGCCGGCTTCTGATTGGCTGAGCCTAAGTAGGTCACGTGATGTAAGTAGGTCACGTTACCATGGTTACCAGAATGCCGGCCTCTGATTGGCTGAGAGCTTCTAAGTAGGTCAGTAGGTCACCCAGAATGCACCACTAATCCCCTAAGTAGGTCACTTCCGGTCACGTGACCAAATGGAGGCCTCTGATTGGCTGCAGGTCGATTGAGTAATAAACAGTACTTAACTATAGTCCCGTTCCGATACATACTATACTACTCATATTTCACGCTCTGTCCGTATTTCACGCTACCAGGGGTCGCCAGGGGTCGCCATGGGGTCGCCGTGGAGTTGCTAGGCTACTGAGGGTCACTTGACCTGCACGGAATTCAAAATGGCGGCACCACGGAAGTAAACAAATGCCGCGGAACTAAACAAATCCCCTGGAAGTAAGCAAACATGGACTGGAAATCGTGCAGTACAGGGCAGGAACCTCTCGTGCAGTAACCAGTGACTCAGTCACTTTAGCGTGCAGCTCTGTCTATTTATTACATGATATTGCATAATATTGCGTAATATGCGTAATATACAAGGTGAGAGGGGTTCTGTGGTGTGACAATATATACCTCAAGGAGCTGCCCTTCTACATATAATGTAACTAAATATGATAAATGAGATATACATACTGTATACTGCAACGTACTGCACTACTTCAAAAAAACCATCCCCATTGGAATCTTCTGTGTCAGTTGAGAAGTTGCCGGTGTCTTCCAGCTGCACCCCAGTAATGAGCAGGTCACATGTTGTGGAGTCAGGCACCGTCATGCGTTTAGGGGCCTTGTTCCTTGTCACATCACCTGGTATTCTACGCTGCCTGAAGAGGTCTGAGTTGATTGGAGGTAGATTAGCTATGTCAAAGTATGTTCCTTTGTACCAATACCTCCTGTCTGGTGATTTAATTGTGAGTGGATATGTCAGAGTAATAGTCCCATTCTCCTCAACATGCTGTGTGCGTACATCTGAAGATTGAAAGGCAATAGATAAGACACACACCAATATAACTGGATTATGCTAAAACAATCTATCCCCAAAGCTCAATAAACTATGGCACCTTGGGACAATACTTCTGACAGATTTACCAAATATGGCACCCATTCTAGCTGAACATATCATGTTCCTGATGGGTAGATTCACTGGAAGTCGGCGGCTCCTGTACCCTTTTCCTATGACACATTTTCATACTGCTATACATACGAAATAATTATGCCACGCTTTATATATTAATATTTCTACAGTAACTAGAATATTTCAGTTTGGGTCCCCCCTTGGGAGGGGTTGAAAAATTGTTGGTTCACTCGTCAAGCAGTTCAAAATTGAGTGCGGCTGACCCTTTGAGCTATAGTAACATGCTGGGTTTTTGGCTAAAAAGGGATGTTTTGGTCCCCCTTCAAGGGGTCCAAATTCTTTTAGGGCAGCCCACACGAGTGAAATACATCAGAGTGGTATTAATGTAGTTGGCATTTGTGTTTTTTTCTAATTTGAAGCCATTTAATGAAGGAAAAACAACTTTTTCTTAGCCCATTGAATTCCATATTGTATTCAATAGGGGGGGGGGCATTGAATACGACTTTCCAGCGCTTAGGCATAGGAGATATTATATTTCCAAAAAATAATATGGCATTCTGCAAAAGGAGAGTGTTTCGGAGGAAAAGTAAGACATAATGAATTGTAATTTATATAGTGTATAAAGGTTTTAGAAATATTTCAATTTTCCTAAAAGTGTCTAGATCATTTGCTAAGATTTTATTTACTATTAGAAACTAAAAAAAGACCAAATTTCATAAGGATTCCATATAATGGGCCTTTATATCTGGACATAAATTATCAACCAAGAGGCAGAGGTTAAATTCCAGCATTAGTGCGTGTTATCCAGCTCTGCAGCAGCTTTAATCTCAATATGAGAGAGTGTTGTTGTTGACAAATATTCCCAACATGTCCCAGGATATATCATTATTTTAAGGCCGAAAGGCCCCGGAGAGGCCCTAGTGGTCAGCCTGTGAACCGCATTATATTGTGTTCACTTTACAGGAAGTCAGTACAGGTGCCATGTACCATTTTGTTTTAAGATGTCACAACACAGATTTATACATATGTGATAACAATAATATTAATCAACCTTTGGTAGGGCCTGAGATCGACTATACTCATACCTATCCCCCCTAACATGGCCCCAATGAATTCAATGGTTCAATGGGTTCATTGCTACAGCAGCTGGTTGCCTAGCAACAGTTTTTCTTATTGTTTATCTGCCTAGCAACACACATTTCCATTTTCCTGAGGTTGATTATAATCATTCCTATCCCCTCTAAAATGGACCCAAGGAATGCAATGGTTCTATTGGTTCATTGCTACAAAAGCTGGTTGCCTATCAACAGTTATCCTAAAATGGACCCAAGGAATTCAATGGTTCTATTTGTTTGTTGCTAAGATAGCTGGTTGCCTCGCAACAGCTTTTCTAATTGTTTATCTGCTTAGCAACACACATTTCCATGGTCCTGAGAGTGATTATAATCATATCTACCCCCCCCCCCCCCCTCTAACATGTACTCAACAAATTTAACGGTTGTAGTGGTTCATTGCTACAACAGCTGGTTGCCTATCAACAGTTATCCTAAAATGGACCCAGGGAATTCAATGGTTCTATTTGTTTGTTGCTAGGATAGCTGCTTGTCTCGCAACAGCTATTCTTATTGTTTATCTGCCCAGCAACACACATTTCCATGGTACTGAGGTTGATTATAATCATATTTACACCCCTGAAATGGACCCAAGGAATTTGTAAGAACTACCATATTTGAAGTAATATTCTTCTTCCACTGATAACCCCTCCCCCCTGCATATAATTATGGTATCTTAAATTGGTCTCTTTCAATTATACTAACCATGTAGACATCATGTTTCCTCCATGTTGCCTTGCAAGAATTGCGGTTGTTGCCCCGTAAGTAGTATATTATATATCGGAACGGGACTATACTAAGTACTGGTTATTACTCACTGGACATGCAGCCAATCAGAGGCCTCCATTTGGTCACGTGACCTCGTTGCCATGGTAACGTGACCTAGTTAGAGGCTCTCAGCCAATCAGAGGCCAGCATTCTGGGTGACCTACTGAACTACTTAGGGGCTCTCAGCCAATCAGAGGCCAGCATTCTGGTAACTATGGTAACGTGACCTAATTAGCGACCACATGACTCTTTTGTTTGTAAACAACACCACGTGCCACATGACATGTCACCTGACGTGTTTGTTTGTAAACTAAAGTGACCTAATTAGGGGATTAGTGAGAACACATGACTCTATTTTTGTTTTGTAAACAAAAGGGACATATCGACGATGAGCTGATTAGTTTTAAATAACTTATGTATGAAAATAAAAACACAACAAAATGATTCATTTTCATTTTCTTTTCTTCTCATTTCAGTCAAAAAACTGTTTTTTTTCACACACAAGTTTATGTCTTTTTCTTCTTGTTCTTCGATTTACAACCCAACAGACAGACCGCAAAACTTCACCTTGTCAGTCTCTCTCCAACATACATTGCACCACTTTGTATAAATCTAACACCATTTCGGCAAGGTAGAGAATCTTTACCTCAGAAGCAGCGGCAGCAGCAGCAGTAGCAGCAGCAGTAGCAGCAACAGCAGGAGGCGCCGGCTAGAGGCTTAAGTGTGACAAATGATGGTTCTTTGTCGACACCAGCAGCAGCAGCAGCAGCAGCAGCAGAAGTAGTAATATCAGTAACAGCAGCAGCAACATCAGCAGCAGCAGTAGCGGCAGCAGCGGCCACAGAAGCATGAGCAGCAGCAACAACAGTGGCAGCAGCAGTAGCAACAGCAACAGAGCGTACACTTGCAGCAGCATCAGCGGCAGCATCGGCAGCAGCAACAGCATCAGCAGCAGCAGCATCGGCAACAGCGGCAGTAGTAGCGGCAGCAGCAGCAGTCACAGCAGCAGCAGCAACAACAACATCCCCATCAGAACGAGCATCAATAACAGCTGTAGTAAATGCAGAATTAGCACGACCAGCAGCACTAGCAGCAGCAGCAGTAGCAGCAACAGCAGTAGCTTGACATTCGCACGCTTCATCATAAAACCCCATGTCGCCATTACCTTTGAACTGATCTGCAAATTGAGGCGAGGTTGTAGTAGCTCTTTCGCGGCTGTAAGAGTTGATAATCTGTAGTAGAGCGATTGGTGTGTTCGATGATGAAGCTGGTGGAGGAGTGTGAGGGAGCCTTGGTTTCACTCTCCCTTATGTACCCCTACTCCGAGATAAATCCTCTTAACTGGTAGGAGGTCTGGTAGGTCGATCCTTTTTTTTTCAGCTGCCAACCCCTCACAGCAGGAGGAGAAGATAAACTCAGTGATTTTGTTTAGACTTAAGTCGATTACCACACGCACACTCTTCACCCCTTGTTCACCACCCCCTGTAGTTTTTGTATACACACTCACTCCCCATGATCCCATAATCCTTTATACAGCTGATGCGCATCAAACCAATTACACCGGGTATCACAGTCGGTACACCGTTTGAACCACCCTCTCATGTCGATAGATCAGAAGTGGAGGGATCCAGGTGAAGGCGGGAACTTACCACACAGACGCGCACACGTCTTGGGGGAGGGGAGGGGGTTACACTCTTCACCCCTTGTTCATCACCCCCTGTAGTTTTTTGCAGTCTTTGCGAAAACTTTTTCATCCCACAGGACATTCGGTCCTGCAAATTTTCAATGTTAAAGGACCGGCTACATTTTTGGAGGACCTGATAGCCACATATCTGATAATTTCTGTATTTTAAGTATAAAAAAGCCCAAAATGTGACTGGACATCCGGTCCTGCTATGCCTGTGAATCTGCTGGACCGGTGGCATTTTAGAAGGACATTGCCACTGTCCTGCATGTTTTCGCAAAGACTGGTTTTTTGTATACACACTCACACCCCATGATCCCATAATCCTTTTATAAAGGTGATGTGCATTAAACCAATTACACCAATTATCACAGTTGGTACACCCTCTCATATCGATTGATCAGAGGTGGAGGGATCCAGGTGAAAGTGGGATTAGGGCTTTGTTTCTCTTTGATCACCATGCAGCAGGTGAAAACGGGATTAGATCGCGCTCTCATCACTCATATAAAAGGCCTGGATTTACTTTCTTTCGACAGACACTACTACTACTACCACTTTCACCACTACTACACCCACCACCACCACCACCACCGCCGTCACTGCCGCCGCCGTCGCCACCGCCGCTACAACCGCCCCCTACCGTCACTACTACTGCTACACTCACACTCCAGGAGGAAATTCGAGCTGAGTCCACCTATTTCTTATTTTTCTTTTGTCTTTTTTTTTTTTTTTTCACTCAATTTTTTTGGAGAAAAAAATATGGCACTCAAGAGGAGGCGGGTTCTTAAAAGACAGACATGCGAAGAAGTCTCCCCCTCAACCACCTCTTCCTCTCCTCCCTCCCTCGGCTCCCGAGCTATTTTTTTATCTGAAAGTAGTATACGCCGCGTACTTCAGAATCACGCTTGTTTTGAAGCGTATGAGATTCTGATGAAAAGCAAATGTGGGAACGTCTTCAGCACAGGCACAAAAAGTCGTGATGATAGAAGAGCAGAAAAGGAAAACATAGCAAAATGGCGAGAGCCGTCTTCAAAGAAGAGTCTTTATTCCGTTGATGCTTGATAGCCACCCTCAGCGCGCCCACTCGTTGGGCGTTTCATGAAAACGAAGAGCGCTCCTCCTCCTCCACCTCTTCCTCTTCCTCTTCCTCTTCCTCCTCCTCCTATAATATGCTGAGAATAAACGCTATGAAACGATTCAACGACCACGTCGGTTATTTGGGGGTGACTGCGGCTCTCACTGGGTGGGTGCGCCTGATGGTCGACGTGAACACGATCTGGAAACGTTTCAATGTCGTCACTTGTTATCCCGCGTATTACATTGTAACCGAATTGAAGAAGAAAGGGACGCACCAGTTTAAAGCATACGCTCCAATTTATAATTCTCACCACCGCGCTCGCACCGCTTATTGCTTCTTAGACATGATCGTGTGAGAAAAGGAAAAGAAAGCGGCAAAGCGACAAGCTTTGCCTAGATGATCAAAAAAAAAGATTGATCTGCGCCCCCTCCTCTTCCTCCTCCTCCTCCTCCTCTTCCTCCTTTTTTTAAAAATAAATAATTGTATCAGACTCCTCCGGAGTCTGATACGATCTTTTATGGACATTGAGTGAAAATAGAATATATTGCAAAATAAGAAAATAAAGAAAAGACTGCTACTGCTGGTGCTGGTGCTGGTGGTGCTGTGATGCTATGAATAAAACGCACCACCAGCGTTCCCCGATAACCACTTGTCACCGAACGTTCAAGTGAGAAACATGACGGGGAGCCAGGCAGACAGGCAGACTGCATAACGTGTGCTGAAAAAAAATGTTGAGTGGTAAAATTGCACCCTTCACAGAAATACATTTCGACCCTCGGCTACAAGGACCCTTCAGTTGTATCATCAGCGGTTCATCGGGTTGTGGAAAATCGCGCTTGGTGAATCAATTTCTGAGTGACGTGAAGAATTTGGTCACTCCGCAGGTGGAAAAGATCTTTTACCATTACGGCGAGTGGCAACCTCTGTTTGAAAAAATGCAAAATCAGCACGGAGTGGAATTAAGAGAAGGTCTTCCTAGCAAAGAGTCTATAGCGGGAGACATGGAATTAGCAGCAGAAGGCAATTTACGACCACACACTCTACTGATATTGGACGATCTGATGAGTAGTTCCGATCAGCAAGTGGTAGCTGACATCTTCACCAAATACTCCCATCACTGGAATGTGAGCGTCATATACATCACTCAGAACCTATTCCAGAAATCGCCCACCTTTCGGACTACGAGTCTGAACGCTCACTACATGGGGTGACCATGCGCGCATGGTTTGTCATTCATGGCCCTCACTGGGCAGATCACATTATCCTACCTACTATATACCTCCCCCACCACACTACCCTACCTACTGTTACTCCCACACCTGTTATACTGACCCACCTTATGTAAGCCTCCACCACTCACCTGTATATGCCCTACTTTCCTTACTCCACCACAACAAGCCTTCCAAGGAGGTCAGGTTTTCGACTGGACCTACCACTGGACCTACAACTATAGATCTACCCCATAGATCTATCCACCAACCCACAATGCCGCCAAAGAAGAAGGAGATACCCAAGAAGAAGGCCCTTAGAAGGTCTGCCAGGGTGAGCAAACTGAAGGCTAAGGAGTATGAGGCTGATGATGAGACTGACCAGGAGGAGGTGGTCCCCGAGGTGGACCCCACTCCCAACACTACAGAGGCCAGAGTCACAGCACTGGAGGGTGATATAAAGGATATAAGCATGAAGCTAGACCTGATTATATCCAAAAGCATCGAACCTCCAAGGAAGCCCATCCTGAAGAAGAAGAAATCCAGGGCACCATCTTCGGACGAGAAGGAGCAGGAGGAGAGGACCCCCCGGACCCCCAGGAGGTCCAGGGAGAAAAAGAGTAGACCCCGGCGCGCTGTCACACCACCCCGGCAGGAGGACACCCCACCCCGGCGAGAGGACCGGCACTGGAGGAATACCCACAGGGAGCCCAGGAGCAGGAGATCTATATCACTGGAGGAGGTACCCACACCACACAGGAGGATACCATCACCCAGGAATCTACGACGGAGTCAGAACTACGACGGCCTCATCGACGACAACCTCAAACGGGAGGTCATGGCAGCTATTCTCACGACAGGTAGGGGAAGTCATGCACATGACCCACTCATAAGAAACCCCATTATGAAACCCTATATGTATGTGGAAAGGCCTGGTGCCCCCAAAAGAGAGGACCAGGAAAACAACCCCTTCATCCTGAGTCATGACATCATGTCCGACCGACTAAGTGGGAGATCATGGGGAAAAAATCATGGCATCCTCCCAAAGGGTCTTTGATCTCATAGAAAGGGATAAATTGAGCATGGCCAACAAACAGGCCATACATAATGTCAGATCCCTCTGTTTGTCAGGAAACACCGAAAGGGACTATAGCACCTCTACCTCTGTACCCCCCTCGCATAGCCATGGCAACCACCCCAGCCAGACCAAGGGAGCATACAGTATGCCCCATGGCCGGGTCACTACATGCAGAGACTTCAACTCTGTCAAAGGGTGTAGCCAGGCATCAGACCATGGGGAGGGAGATAAAAAGGTGTATCACATGTGCTCCCACTGCAATAGTGTATCAGGAAAATGGTTATCTCATCACAACCTCACAAACTGCAACAATGCAGTACTAGCAGCCATGGGGGGTAGGCCTATGAACACCCAGTACCACTCACCAGCCCCCCCAGAACCACCCACAGCAACCCCCAAATAATGTGGAAGGGGGTTTCCTGCACCAAGGGAGATGGTAGGGACCCCCGCGGACAGTAACATCCCCCAAACCGGACACAAACACGAGATTGCAGTCTATATGACAGTCTAAATAATGACCCCTCCCCGGGATCCCCAGCTCTCTCGCGCCCTCTCCCGCCCGACGAGACTTGAATGAAATCCAACATGGTGGGCGCTAACTCGCATCAATTTGATCTGAAAAAGATACCCGAAATAGCGCAAATACCCTCCAAACTAGCAATCTAGCACATGTTTTCGGCCTAGAATTCAAAAATAAAGAGAATGGCGCCGGTCTCAGCTCTCAAAACGCAATAGATCACCATATATCGATACCTCGGTGAGTCGAAAATGAACAAAACTGAAATAATTACAGAAGCTCGCAGCCTCTCGCGTCCGCCGAGAGAAGATGAGACTTCATAGAAAAACATGGCCGCGCCCACACCTGCACTGCCCGAGACGTAAACAACACAAAAAGTAGTGAAAATGAAGCCATCGACAGTGCCACTACACCCCAGAGCACCCCAATCGATAATAGCATGGAAGAAATAAGACCCACACACCCACAAACCCTCAAACATGGCAAAAGCGTGGAAAAATTGGGTTATGCCCGCATGCGCTCCCTTCTGCCAAACATATTCCCGATACCTCCTATTTTCACCTCAAACAACATCCACTTCATCCAGCGCTTGAATCAGCTCATGCTAGATAGACTAGAGGGTGACAGCTTCCTGCTCAACCAGAGGTCCATCTTCTCGTACGACTCGATTACGAGACGCATCACCATCGACACAACGAGAAACACTTGCGTCCTCCTCACCGAGCATACGGCGCACATTCTAGGCTTTGGGGAGAAGTCTCATTTCCCGGCATCTACATGATGGACCCCTTAAGGGAAGTGTACTCTGTGTACGTATACACCAACATCATTGAGGAGGGACGTGTAGGTGACATGCAAGTCCCTCTGTTACGCTGCATTGCGGTGGACAGAAGTGGAAAGGGTCGAGGTGGGATGGAAGCTATCAGTTTTCCGCATTTGGATTATTTCCCCTTGAAATCCAAGAGGTTGGACGAGGTCGGCGTCTACTTAAGAGACAGATCTGGTCGTCCCATACCATTCAGAGGTGAGGTGACCGTGACACTTCATCTGAGACCCTTTGAGCGTTTAAAAAAAACAACCAGGCAACGGCATCAACGTGTACAACGAGCTCTCTTTCCAGAGTGGTCACTATCCTAAAGTCGTCTTTTGTCGGGCTAGGAACAAAAAACTCTTTAGAGGATGGGGGTAACATCAATTTCACCATCAACAAGTCCCAAGAGTACACCGACCTGAACGAGAATTACCTTCATCTAGAATGTGAGGTGCTGAAAGGGAGCGGGGAGGCGATAGAGGCTACCGACGTAGTGGCTCCGGTGAACAACTTGGTTCACTTGCTCTTCAAAGACGTCCAAGTCTCCATAGGCGGTTTCAAAGTGTCTTGTAACACCGAGACCTACCCTTACCGGGCTTACCTGGAGGGGTTACTCAACTACAACAAAGATGTGAAGGATTGTATACGTATAAAAATGCCTGAGGATTTTTTTTATGCAGCAGCAACCGCAATTCTTGCTATCACTACATCAATCGTCTCTATGTAAAGGTCTTCCATGCATCACACCCAATACAATTGCTCATTCAAGTGTGATGCTTCTGGCGTGGCTGGATTTGAACAGACAATGAAATCAATTGTATGTCAGTGTTATTCTTCAATTGATGGTGATTCATAATGTTGCAATGGCATGTATAAGGATCAAATCATGTAAATAGCAATATGGGTTCTTTGTGGCAGTAAGCTGTAAGCGCAAATGCATGGCTTCAAAGAATAGACCAGCGTATCTTTATGTAGCCTTATATCAGTAGGATTGGCATTATTAAGCAATATTCGGACATACATGTATACTTTGTACACAAGAAGCATGTAGCATTTAAACAGGAAATAAACGAGGAAGCCCACGAAGAAAATGCCGTAACAAGAGACCAAAAATGTACCAGACACACCCAGCCCATCTCCATTGATTGGTCTAGACACGGCCATAACGACTCTTTGATTGGTTGCTCGGTTATCTACACCAATATCAGTGTGTCTCAAGGGCCAATTAAGGGCTACTCAAGGGCCAATCATTGGGCAGTGTAGCTGCAATCGATTTTGCATTTGTTTCACATAAATAGGTTTTATCCTTCTTCATAACTCGCTTTATGTGATGGAACGTAACAGGCTTTAGTAAATACTTAATGAACACAATGTATAGCTGCATTATCGTACATGGGCTGTCTTGTTAGTCAGGGCTGTTATGGTAAATTTCAAAACATCGATGACCAAGGGCCCAAATTTTGCCCAGTTGTCATAAATAAATTATATTTTGAAATCATGTGGGGTGCCAAAGTGAGGGGTGGCTTTGAGGGGTATATGACCCCTTTTTGGGGTCCTGGTCCATAAAATTAGTTAAATTTCTAATAATTCATGCAAATATAACAACTTTATCAATATTTATGCGTAAAAATCAAAAGATGACACTCAACAGTATGCACTTCAAAATGTTTGAGTGCTATTGAGGTCCCAAGGTCAAGATCAAGGTAACTTGATCCATGATACTTTATGATTTCAGGGAATAGTTCAACCGTTTCTTATACACTGTAGCTGTTGGCTATTCTAAGATAGACATCGGCTATGAAAAACTCCAGATTCGAAAATAGGTTGTTCAGAAATTACACTTTATTCATTCTGACATACGGCTCGTAATCATACAGACGGATAGCAATAATCAAATAGGCTTCTGAACACCAGTGGTCATATGAACATACAGGAGGTATACGCTCATGGTCTAGTACATAATTCCCGAGTTCCAAGGCTCTCTTCCATCTTGGTTAACTCCACTTGGATCAGACTCCACAGAGGGAGTTCTGTGCCCGGAGTTGTACACCAATGCGTCTATCTCCTCTAGTTCCCCCAGAGGGTGGAACAGAGAAAGACGCAGGGTGACCAAGTTGGAAGCAGCGACAGGACTAGGCCTAAAAGGTACAACAGAGTTCGGGGAAGCTCTGTTGTGGAGCAGTCGAGCTGGCCAAAGTGCGCAGCAAGACTGGGTCCTCGATTAGCAGAACCCCAGGTCTTATGTACTGGTCGTTATGTAATTCTCTCCATTACTCGTAAACACTTGAGTTCCCGAGGAACTCTGGGTAACCACGCGCCGGTGCATCCGGGCCGACACTGTACCCGAGATATGTCGGGTGACACGTGGCGGTCACAGCTCAATGCACATAACCAGGCCGCGCTCCACCAATCCTCAGGTGTGGGCTTATATAACCTTATACTCGGCAGTAGACAGGAGTGCGGCCTGGATACATGACAACACACATACCAAATATAACTCAAACTGGTTCCATAGAAATAGTACAGCGGCGACCCACTACAACACTATTGACTACCTGTAATTCTGGAGTAAATAAATAAGCACAAGATGCATTATATGGACTTGGGCTGGATTTAACCTGCCTATTTATTATAATATATAGGTATAATACCTCACAAGCAAGCAAAAGAAAAATTTTCACAAAATATAATAATAACCAAGCGGGCAGTGAGCTGGCCAACCTCTCCGGGCGGCGCTCTGGCAGAAACAAAGGCATTGTCCAATGTACACACGCAGCGCGCTGTAGCCTAGCAACAGCGAACCTAGGGGGCGCCCCTTACCGGGTAACATGAACTTGGCGCGCAAAAAACCTCGCCAATAGTGGAAACAAGGGACTCATATCCAACCATTGACTACCAGTAATTCCGGAGTATATAAATGAGCGCAATATACATTATATGGACTCGGGTTGGATTTAACCTGCCAACACCCAGAATTACAAATAAACACATCAATTCCAACAATTTCCATATTATTTCTTACACATAGCATCCACTACCATTTTATCCAGATTTATCCTAGATGACAAAGGTTTGGCTAAATAAGTTAAAGCTGTAAGACTAGCCCAATCACCTGTTTGCCTAATATCCTCCAGAGGGACACCACAATTGTGTAGAAATGCTGCACCCGAGCGGCGTAGGGAGTGACACCCTGCCCCTTTAACATCCATATTAATAGCAGCTAACAATCTTTTTAAATAATTATTAACTACAGGGTAAGTGAGGGGAACTAATGACCCAGACACTTTCAACATGAAAACAGGTGAATCCTATGTAGTAGATGGACAATCATTGAAGTGATTAGCTAACAAAGTAGCTGCACACAAAGGCGAGCCTATGGCATAAGTTAATGGTACCAAATGTAAACGCTGACCATACTGAATAGTCTTAGAACTTGAGATCCTAAGTAATACACCCCAATGCATAAAGGTTAGAGCACTCCTTCTCAAGAAGTGCCCCTCCAACTTGAAATTATTTGGTACAAGATTACATTTTCTCAATAATGAAAACATGCCTTGTGGCTTCCTCAATTCCATGTTATAGTATCTTGTAAGCCAATCTGGTAATATTAAATTATTGACATTTACATATACCGGTAATTATCATATTAATATTTAGCATCATGCTCCGGTAAATTTCACATTAATGTGTAACTGCAATTATGTGTAATGGTAATTGTCTTACTATTAGTGTCCATGGTAACTTGCAGTATATAATTATCCAGTCAAGCAAGCATAATTATACTAAAATAAATAAAAACATCAACAATAACAACAGGATATGGCCAACGAAAACCTAGTCACAAATAACTTGAGACAAGAGCCGTGCTACTTTCTCATCTAACACCACTCTGTCTGACACTGGCCTGCGCAAATATTTAAGCACTTGATCAGATTTCCAATTGCCACGCTCCTTGATAACATCTAATTCCACCCCCACCCTTGCCAGATATGTCGAGCCACCCGCCCTGAACCCATGAGAAGACACACGGGGGGCAGAGATGCCCGCTCTTACACATAATAAACTTAGAATGTCAGAAAACAATGAATATGAAAGAGGCTCACATTCCTCACCCATAGGCATTAAGAAGGCAGGGTGCGTCGGCCTGCCTTTTACATTGTTGAAATGCTCCTCCACCCAATGGACAGCACACAAGGCGGTGTTCTTCACCCTACAAATAGGAATTAGTAGCTTCCGCTGCTTGAACTGAATAGTCTTAGACTTTAATACAGTGACCATCATCCCCCAATCAGAACATTGGAAACAATTACGAGTAATAGTGCTATCTGATAAGGTATAATGACATTTGCGCAATAACGACCTAAACGCAAATAAGGCAGCGGCCCAAAAACGTTGGTGACCCAAAGACATAGGTAACTGGTCAAACATTAATAACAGGTGTTCTGGTATAATAGCCAACGACTGGGTAGGGGTGTCTCCCAAGACACGCTTAGCTCCCCTTATAGCCCGGGCAACCAAAGGGTCAGTGTAATTAATTTCAGCAGCCCTGTGGGATTTTAGATAATAATTTACCCCGGATAGATAACCCGTTATGGATGAATAACACAATGTATTTGATAAGTGAGCAATATAGAAACCTATACCTTCCACCCCTGGTTCAATAGGATCAACACCATATAAAGCACAAAATTCGAAGTATTTCTTATATTGAGATGCTCTCGTCTAGTCAGTGTTGTCTGATACATCATTATCAAGCAGCACCTGGAGCCTTTTTGCAAGCTTAGCCCGGGGTCCTGCAATTAGATATGAGAATAACAGCATAAGGAATCGTCAGACGTTACATATTCTAGTCTGGCTCTCTCCTCCACAGAGCCCCACCGGCTCAGCACGTCACATATGACGTTATTCTTAGTGTTAATATATACAGACTTGAAATAAAAATTAGATTTCACAGCAAGCCAAAACAATTCTCTGATCCATGACATACATTTACCATTTGAGCTGCGGCCCGTATTTAGCATATGCATAACCTGAGTGTTATCAGTCACAAACGTAATCTCCTAATTACTCCACAAATGGCCCCACCTCTCAGCTGCTAATAGCACGGGGAAAAACTCTAATTCATTTATATTCTTCTGATATTCAGAAGGTGCCTCCACCCAATGGTGAATGGCAGCCTTGGGAAGTATACTAATACCTTCTTCCCATTTGCCCATCAACCAATCAGATTGGTGATACGCAGCAAACCCATCAAACGAAGAATCACTATATACAGCTAGATGGGAACCAAAAGGTCTCAAAATTTTTGCAGACCCATTGAACTCTTCCGCAAAGTCAAGCCACCACTTGATATCAGCTCTGGCCTCGGCAGACAAACGAACCTTATAATGCTGCTTAGTAACAGTATTACATAAGTTGTATATTCTATGTGAGAAGCAGCGGCCCCCCCTCACCACCCTGCTAGCATGAGCTAGACTGCCGGCGAGGGATTGAAGTTCACGCTTTGTCATTTTCATTTTACCCTCCGCGTCTCTTAATTTGAACAATAAGCTAGACATTTTTTCCGCGGGTAAGGTTAGTGTCATAGAAACACTCTTCACCTCAATGCCCAGGAACACAACCTTTGTAGCAACCGGGGAGATTTTTTTATATGAAATAAAAAATCCCAATTGACGAATAACTCTGAACAATGTATGCTGAGCTATAGTACACAATTCTTTTGTAGGGTAACACATAAAAAAGTCGTCTAAATAATTAATTATATTAGACACACCCCTGCGTGCAGCACACCTGACAATGAAGTCTGAGACACAATTGAATATATATGGACCGCTCGCCAAACCAAAACAAAGGCGACCGTCCACCATGGTCCTCTCACCCCGACCATCGTCGAAGTCCCATTTCAAGCCCTGATACTGTCTGTCACCATAATATATATGGATTCCACGATATGCGTCGCTTATATCAGTGCAGCACATTGATGCATTCTCTGTCAGAATGTCACATACATCATCTAATGTCTTATATACAAACCGCTCACAAACTTCATTAGTAAATTCATTCACCGAAGGTGACGCATCGCCAGACCTAGAGCAATCAGTTATAGGCCTAATTTTTTCACCCACATCCATGTAATCAGACTTCTTGACAACGGCCCCCAATGCATGAATGCATTTGGGTTCACATTCAGCATAGGCGATTTTCTCCTCTTCTAACTCTTTTGACAATTTATCATGCATAAATAACTTTCTATTATCTTGCAAAATAGAAGCATAATTATCATTATCATATTTACACGGGCATTCTGGATTTACAACTCTAAAGCCAAACACAGCCCCTTCCATTAAATACGACCAGCCTTCATCTACCACCCCCCACATAAAACATTCAGTGAATACTCGACAAGGTTTCATGGAAACAGATAAACCGTCCAGCACATATTTACAGTCACAACAACCTTTGAAACAATCATTTTTCACATAGAATGATACAGTACGATCACCTATTGATTCAGTGAGTACAACCAATAATTTTACAAACTGGTCTGGCTGCGGCCACCCTGCTTGAAAAATATTAATTAAACTATCCACATATAGATTACTGTATACATGTAACAGCTGGCTATTGACCTGCAAATTAACCCTGAACGGGAACAGTGGGTCAATATCATTAGCGCTCATGCATTCACCCATGTCCACTTTGCTGGCGGCGGCCAATGGTTTATCACAGTTAGTTAGATTAGTGATTCCCTCATTAACAATTGTTTGAGGGAGCATGGACGGCGACTTCACCTATGTTTTATACATACGGACATTAGGGCAAGCGGTACTCTTATGCGTGGGATCATTGCACTTGTTGCAAACATGGGCAAAAGCACAATTTCTAGAATCACAACCTAAGCAATTATACCGATCACATGCCATGGTGTGACCCTCCTCATTCACCCTCAAACCCTGCTGGTTGAGAAATGAACGGGAATTATTGGCAGGGGTCGGAGGGGGGCGACCCCCCCCCCCTTGCCAGAACCCCCCTTACCCGCGCGCTTAGCCTCCTCTCTAACCCTCTTAAGGCCTTCTGTGCCAAAATGACGTGTGCTTAAGCCCTCATTTCCAAAGCTAAACTCCTCAGTATCTCTCCCATATATACATTCTTGTCGGAGATCAGCGTCATATTCTGCAAATACATGCTCGTCATACAACTCACTAGACGCCTTGAAAGATAAAAAACCCAGATGTTTTAGGTATTTCTTGATCTCCTCCACCTCTTGGAATGTACCTTTTTCAATACCAGCACAGGCCCATTGAACCAACACATACATAAGCTCAGCAAAGGATAGAGACTTAGGCTCTCTACCCCTTGTAAACCGTTTCAAGTCAAACCTGCGCCAACTGCGCGACAACCTATCTGCGGAACTGTCTCTACCTTCAAATTCCCTCGGGTCGAATAGCCTTGTGCTGGTCCGAGGGTGTCTCTCGAGGGAAGGCTCTCGGGATCTTGGGTGCTTGTCAGGTAGCTTGTTGGGTAGCTTGTCGGCTTCAGGCTTGTCAGGGACGCCACTTTTCCCGCGCTTTACTTCAAACCGGGCCCGTATACGATCAGCTATACGTCTCTCCAGGGTGTCCGCCGCGTCTTGCTTCACCTGCTCAGCATCTACCTCCTCCAGGTACTCCAGATATTCTTCATGTGTGGCGAATTTCTCCCTCGGGTGGATCTCAGCAAGGCTGACATCTATCTCTTTCTGCGCTGCCGCGGCTGCCTCCTCCAGGGTGGCCTCAGGGTCGTGTACCACCGGCGTCCTACGAGTAGGCATTCGTTTGAAACCTGCCTTTAATTCCTCCTTGCAGTTCTTCCCCCGGGGTGCTGGGTGGTCCCCACCACAGCCATAACACCAAGCGTTGGCCATAATCCGGAAAATAATTCAAAATTCTGACAGTTCGTTGGTCTTTAGCCTGCACATGCAGAGCCTAGAAGGCGCGCCCTCTCAGACCAACTTCAAAAATCCAACTGTGCGGGGACTGACGCGAGCGGCGCTGACCACACTAGAGCCCCCTGGAGGGAATATGAAACACTATACATACATACAACTCCCCCTGCCCAGCAGCGGCCGAACCGGAGGGAAGACTTACTTGCCCAATATACTTATGTTAATGGGGCATTAACATATACAACTATTAGTGTCCATGGTAACTTGCAGTATATAATTATAGAAGATCAGTTTCCAGTCTCCATGGTAACGTAATTTATCTAGTCACCCTCCCTACATTTATACATGTAGCACAGCCTAGTTCCTGACACTTTCACTCCTAGTACACTGCAAAGGGTCCTGGTGACACTATACCAGTCAGACTTCTCCTGCGGCTGATGGTGATACCTGGAGGAGATGTCTCATGAGGACATATCCCCTGGAGGAGTCGCAGATCAATAAGACCTGACCGTTTAGACTTTTTTTGTAATTATTTTAACTTTATTCACCAGATATGACGTCTTGTAGCAGGGAATTTTCCTTAATTGTTTCCTCCGTTTGTCGATTTTAATCTTACACACATCCATGACTTTTTGACAATTTGTGAAGTTTGACATGATTTTATGACTTATATGAGCTATTCATCTCCATATATTTATATGTAAATATATTTACGAAACGGACGAAACATTGTACTTACATGTATATGATATTTGGTGATATAAAGTTGATGAATTGTACCAGTCAGTAAACTGTTGCTTGGTACAACCATCAAATAAACTTCAGCTTTCTCAATGGTGAGTAATGTGAATAACAGGCAACCTTTGAAAAGATTAGCGGCAGATCACTTCCAGAGTTTTAAAACTCGTAGAATTTCCCCCCCCCCTCTTAACAAAAGAATTCTTAGATAAAAGACCCCATGGGTTTCTACTCTATGACTAATTTGGGTACACTCCTCAATAAGTCATTTTTAGCCAGGGTTTTAAACTCGTCATGTACCAAGACTTTTCTTTCCTCAGGTTTCAAGGTGTTCCAAGCCCTCGCATATATACCACCAGAGGACTAAACTCATACGATCTGCACTTAGATATTGAATATCTGAGCAGGAGTGCTGTGGCTGAGCGTGTGATTCTATTAGTCACCTTTACATATTTTTCGTTTGATGACCTTTTATGAGCATAGAGTGGCATGATATGCCCTTCTGTTAGTGAGGGTAGGTAGGTTGGCTTTAGCGTGTGCTACCTCCGTAGTGTCAGAATGTTCAAGGACAAGCTGGTCTTAATACATTTATTTTGTACCCTCTGCAGTTGCTCAAGTAACTCCACCTTGCTACCCGTGTATAAGATGTCACAGTGATCAATTACAGGGATGACATGTGATTTATATACATGCAATAATGCTTTTTCTGCCATGTAATCTCTGACTTTATATACTAAAATTGATTTAAACCTGAGATTTTTTGGTCCATTTTACAAAAGACTCTAGAGCAAGCTGTAAACGGGTAACTAATGTCTCTAATTTTTTACCGGTAACATATAGTACAGAGTCATCTGCATATGATACAGTGTTATGTGAATCGTCAGCAGATATGCAGTCATTGATATATAAAAGGAAAAACAAAGGACCCAGGATTGACCCTTGGGGAACACCACACGTCAAAGGAAGGAGATTAGATGTGATGTTGTTGCACAACATTAGTGCTGATCACAACACTACAAGCTGAGTATCTGTTCCATGGTTTGTTGGTTGGCGTGGGAATCTCTGGAATGTCCCCACCCTGGGGGTGTGGGAAGTCCCCCATCCCCAGGGCTGGTGGTCCATCTCCACCAGGGGCCCCTCCCAGGTTTCCAGGAAGTGAGGCATTGTTTTGACTCTGTACAAGTCTGTTTTGTGAGGCCTGAATAAAAATGGCGGCACCCATTCCGAATCCCGGTCATAGTAAATACATCATAAGTCTGCCTCACCACTTCGGCAGGAAAAACAACAACCTAGAGTTCAATGGGAAACAATTCATACAGATACAAGGTACAAAACGGGCCCCTTGCTATACCAACCTATTATTAATGGAGAATGTAAAATAGAGGATGCTAAAGTTCAATCACCTACAACCTACCACCTGGTTAAGGTACAAATGATATTCCAATTATTAAGGTCTACACAATTGTTCAAAAGTAAGAAAATTAAGGGGAAAATTTAAAAATACCCAATTTTCTACTGTAAAGGGATCCTTTAGTAGAGAACTATGTCTAGAACCATCAGAACAGTTGATACCGATGACACTTCATCCCACATGGCTGTTCAAAGCAAATGCACCTGAAAAGAATCTTTTTGTACCATTCGCATTCCGTCCCTCACAACGGTTATCCTCAATCAATGAATTTGAAAGAGGCAGGATTATGGTGTATAATATTAATGTTTGGGTGAACTCATCATGACATAAATAATAAGATCTGTGTTTTTCTCTATAAAGAGCAATATATTCATCATCCTTAAGGTCGATTTACAAGAGGCAACTTGTTGCCAGCCTGCAATAGCCAGGGGGTAACTAGTTGCCCCAATATCAATGAATATGATTCTCAGGCAACTAGTTACGAGCAACTATTGCCTGCTACGTTTGCATTAGACGGGACAACTAGTTGTCTGCAACTAGCTGTTTGCAACTAGTTGCGGACAACTAGTTGTCTCGTGTAACTCGACCTTTAATGACAGTGCTATGAGATGCGCAGTTCCCCCACAAAATTAATTGTTTGGTTCTCAGTGTGTGAATTTGCAACATGTAGAAACCAACATTGATACATTGCATATAATCGTTAAATGGCGTACGTAAAGACATGGAGAAGACATCTTGTATTACCAATTGAAGTCACAGAACAAGTTGGGGGGCTAACCTGACGCATGGAAAATCCGACAGCTGTTTTTCAGGAATATCTCAACAACTAACCACGCTAGCGACCCACTTTCTGGACAGAAATCTACATGAACGCCATTAGCAACGGATTACCATAGTAACCATAGCTACACGCAAAATGTCGCAGTCCCAAAGGGACAGAGACACCCGGGTGCAACAAAGCCGAACGGATGACCTAGATAGATCACGGGACTCCAACTATGGCAAGCCGAAAAAGGAAATAACAGGAATGCAAAATGACATTGCGACACTTTAAAAAAAAGTAAAATCGGCAGAGGACTAGAGCAGTGTCTTGGACGAAAATGTACGACATGTAAAGCAGAAACTACATGGCTTGACCCAGGGACACAGACTTCTGCGACTCAAACAGGACAAATCAGAAGCAATCGTCTAGCGTCAGAACCGACACATAGAAGCCCTAGAAGAAAGGATTGCAGATCTAGAACGGGACAGAAGGAAGTGTAACATGGTTGTCACAGGCCTGCGCGAGCCAGACGACAACAATACATCTAGACAGATCGACTTACTGTTTAATGACCTACAAACTGGATACACAACAGCAGATCGCAAGCAGGTATATCGCATAGTTCCAATTAGAGGAGACAACAGAGGGCCCAGACCAGTAATGCTTCGTTTTGCGAACATGAACCAAAAGATCAAGGTCTTTGTTGGACTGAAAAACCTACGAGGTAACAACAACTGGAACAGAGTACATCTCAATGATAATCTGACAGCAGAAAATCAACGTAAACAACGTGAGCTCAGAAATCTCTCCCAGTTCTTGAGAGACAAGGGTCAAAAGGCTCAACAAAGGTCCATGCACATAGATGTAGGTGGAATAAACCACAACTACAATGAGGTAGAAAATCTGCCAGAAGGAATGCGTTTGTCTGATGCAAAAACACCCCAGTGTGTGGATGGTGTAGGGTTTCAAGGACCGAGCAGTTTCTTGTCCAACTTTTATCCTTGTGATATATTCTACCAAGGTACACTGTACGCCAACACAGAGAGTCTATTTCAGTCTCAAAAGGCCCAGATCTGCAAACAACAAGCACTCGCTTAGGAGATAGCTGACACGATTTCACCCTATGAGGCCAAGCGATTGGGAAATAGAATTGTCGAAAATGCAGACTGGTTGCAACAACGGCTTCCCATAATGCGCAAAGTTCAGCGTATGAAGTATCCGCCCCAATCTGACATGGAGAGACGGCTCCATGAAACTGATGGGCATATCTACGAGCTGACCAAACAAGAGTTCTGGGGTAGCGGAATAGCATGGAAAGACTATAAACCTGCTCTTCACAATCTGTAGTAGGAGGAAAGGCTGAGAGACAGGGATTTAACGGAAGATAGTGACAGTGACAGCGAGCGAGACACCGACAGTGACGCCGAGTCCGAGCCACCTGACCGGCATGACAGCAGTTCTCAAGTCAATGACAATCTTCCACAACCCACGGGTAATGGTGTCCCTCTTGCCCCACTAGATGTAAACACTGAGAGAAATGTATGAACTTTCACATCAATCTGATGTTTAAATTCCTTAAAGAGACAGTGTCACGTTCCTAAATTCACCCTGTGTCACTGTCAAAAAGTAAACATGGCCCATACAGTAGCTATATACGGTGACAGCCGCACAGGCCCAAAAGGGACTACATTCTTTCAAGAGGAGATAAACAGGTTAAATACAACAGGATGGCCAGTGCAAATACATACTATGGGAGGTGCTAAATTCCATTCAATATGTAATGTAGTCAGTAACCACGTCAATGCCAACCCTGACTCAATAACATATATTGTAGGAGGTATCAATAATACTACTATCAGGCATCCGGCACTCCCATGGCAAAGCAGGGACTACTACACCTTTGACTGGGCCACAACAGAGCAGTTTGCCACAGTAATGTCTCACTATATTGAGGACTGGATGTATTACCTCTATGGAGAACACCCAGGAATCATTTTACGTCCCCTGGTAGGAGCTCAGCTCAATAAGATTGTGGTTAATGGTAATGAAAACAGACAATTGATTATGGACAGAGGCATACGGGATATTAATCAAACTGTGTATCACCTGAACAGGGGTGTCAAGAGATACCTACAAGGAGATGTCAGATGGTCTACACCCCGACAAAAGCCTCCAGACCAAGTATGCGACTACACTGACCAACCATATTGACTCATTAAAATCCAAAATTCTAGCCATTGGGTATGCTCCTATCTAATCTTTTTTTTCTCTTTTTTTAAATCAGCTGAAAATATTTTTCTTCCATTTTTTCAATAAGGTAAATTTCCTTAAATTAAATTAAAATATACATATTTTTTATATACCTTTGTATAATTAAACCAGTCTCCCCCAATAGCCATGGTCCTAACCAAGGCATTACTTGTTTTGTACGATAGTTGGATCGCGAGCAGATGGTAGAACTCCAGAAGAAGAATATGGGCGTAAATCTACCTAAAGCTCTGAGCTATGATAAACCCTGGCAAATCAAAAAAATGGGGTGGTGTTACTATAAAACTGTTAAGCTGTCATAGAATTCCACGCACAGAAGCCCAGTTCATGAAGAGATGAACAACATCTTCTTAATTTATTTTTTTTTGCTCATTTTAGTTATTTAAGTACTAACATACATAAGATTATTGGAAAGATATGTGGAGGGTGGGTAGAGGGCAGGGTCTTAATGTTTTATCATGTCATTTAAAACGGTAGCAGACCTTGTCAGGGAAAATGCTTTAAATGTCACACATATTAACATAAGACGTGTTAGAAATAAGCATGCTGATTTCTCTATTCTATATGATGATTCAAACATTAACTTTTTAACATGTTCTGAGTCTTGGTTAAATGCAAATGATTTGAACAGCAATTTTAGTTTAAAAGGATACAATATGTATAGAAATGATCGCTCCTGGTTTGAAGACTGTAAAATCAAAAAGGCAGGCGGGCTTGTCACATACATAAAAAAGGAGTTTGTAGTAACCAATGAATATGACAATATGAATACTTCATGTAAAGATATTGAATTACTGTGTACTACAATTAGCAGAGAAAATAAGAAAAATTTATTGATATTAAATCTTTATAGACCTCCGAGCGACAATTTAAAAATTTTTTGGAACTCGCTAAAAGAAATTCTGGGTACAATTAAAAATAAAGAAAATAAAGATATTTTTGTTTTGGAAGACATAAATGTGGACTTTTTGCTACACGATCACCCTAACACTGTAACAATGAAAGAAGGTATGGCAGGTTATGGCTTACTAAGCTATATTGATGTACCCACAAGATGTGCTGATAGAAACTCTTGTCTGGATTTAATTTTCTCGAATGGTTTAACAATTAATGAATCGGGTTGTGTCATATGTAACCTTAGCGACCATGAGATGGTTTTCGTTACTTGTAAATACGAGAGACCACCATTTGCTGGTAAAGTTATAGTTAAAGGTAGAAGAATGAAGAATTAAAACAAACAAATATTTGCAAGGTCACTTATTGGATTTAACTGGAAATTATTTTACAAAGATGAAAACGTAGAATCACTTTGGTCTGTAATTTTAAAAAGAATCAATCATGCTTTGGATGTCATGTGTCCTAACACAACTTATAGTACCGATAAGGAAAGTAAACCCTGGCTGTCACCAGAATTGGTTGGTGAGATGCATCACAAAGACAATGAGATGCAAAGAGCCAAAAGGCGTGGAGATAATGGGAGATTAAAAATTGCTCGTAGAGAAAGGAACAATGTTACAAAAAAAGCTCATAAAGCCAAGAAAAAAATTATTTTAGACAAAGCAGAAGAAAATAAAAATAATCAAAGAAACTTTTGGAAAGAATTAAACAAAATTGTACCCCAGAAAAAAGGAGAACATGAAACAATAAAACTTTTAGACCCAGTTTCCCAATCCTTAATGCCAGAAAATCGAGTTGCAGATTCTATTAACGATTTTTTTACAAATATTGGTCCGAACCTCTGTAGGAACAATAATTCCAACTGGGTTTTTGAAGATGATTTACTTGATGAAGGTGTCATCGATTGGAGTGTTAGCCCCGCAGATGTTCTGAAATTTATTAAAGAGATACCTTTGCACAAAACAACAGCCATAGAAGGGATAAAAGCAAGTGTTTGAAAGATGCATTTATTTGTCTAATCCCTCAGGTCACACATTTGTTTAATCAATCATTCATTTCTGGGGAAATTCCACTGTCTTGGAAGTCAGCCTGTATTATCTCCATTCCTAAAGACGGTAATCTGACTCTAGTAGAGAATTATAGGCCTATTTCCCTACTCTGTACCCCCTCAAAAATATTGGAGAAAATTGTACATCATAAGTTAGTGTCTATTTTACAGAGAATAATATTTTAACTGATAAACAAGGTGGTTATAGTAAAGGGTTTTCCACAATACAAACAGTGGGAGATCTCACTGATGACATTTTAAGAGATAGAAACGTAGGCCTTGAAACAATAGCAGTATATATCGACCTCAAAAAGGCCTTCGATACGGTCAATCATTCTATATTATTAAAGAAATGTAAAGCATATGGTATTCCCCCATTACCACTGAAATGGCTCAATAACTATTTAGACGGAAGAACCCAATGTACCTTAGCTAACAATGTTAGATCGCAATATCTGGACATGGTATGTGGAGTCCCGCAAGGTTCCACCTTTGGACCTTTATTGTTCCTCATCTACGTCAATGATGTTGTCAAGTCCATAAAAACCTGTAAAATATTATTATATGCAGATGATACTGTTATTTATATGTCGGGTAATGACAAGAAGGATGTTATAAGACTGTTGCAACAAGATTTGGATTGTTATAACGATTGGTGTACTCGTAACAGGCTAACTATCAACTATAAGAAAACCTAGTTTATGTGTTTTGGTTTGAGTTTCAAATGGAAAAACTGTAAGTTTAGAATTGGAGGTAACGACATCTTTGGTGTGACTAATTATAAGCATCTGGGAATTACCCTAGATCAAGCACTTAATTATGAAAAGTTCCTTGTCAATCAGCTGAGAACTGTCAATTTCAGGACTTATCAACTAGCAAGGTTAAGTCAATTCATGAGTATTACGACAGCAGTGTTAGTGTATAAGAGTTATATTCTGCCAATACTTGAATATGGAGATATTTTGATAGTGGAGTCAAGCAAAGATTTGTTAAAAAGGAGACTAAGAGCTCAAAATCGTGCCCTAAAAATTGCCCTTAAAGTAAATTTTAGAACTCATACCGAAAATATTCACGCACAGGCCAAATTAAACATGTTAGAAACACCCTTGCTAGCTCATCAATACCTAGCCACCTATAGAAGACAATTAAAGCCTAAGTATAGAGATAATAGAAGATTACACACAAGAGCCTGGGACGGTCCAATACTCAAGTGCTATAAACCCCATGCTAAGTCATATACCCGCAGTCTAGAGTGGAGCTTGGCATTTGCATGGAATAACCTTGAGCCTGAGGATAGAAATATCCCAACCTTCCTACTTTTTAAGAAAGATGTATACAAATTTTTGTTCAATAATATCCCTGAGAAAGTCAACTGAAACCTATTGGAGAATTTTTGAAGCATTGAGGCCCTACACCTCGTCTCCCCTCCCTCCCCCCTTTATTTAGGGCTCTTAAAGTTAAATCAAACTTGACTTCACTAATAATTATTTTTTTTAGACACTAGCAGTTAGCGTTTTGCACCATGCTACTGACTAGAATTCCAGAGTTAAAATACCGGTATTCAAATAAATTGCAATATTGTTCTATGTAAAGTTTAATCTATTCATGTTTAAATATTCATAGAATATTTGGATAATTGAGTATATGTCAGGAAAGGCTCGCCAGTAGTATTTATAATGATATCTCTTTATAAGTGTAAAGGTCGCTGACTTTAATATTAGCCTTTAAATAGGCTAAGATGCGACCCGTCTTTTGTTTAAGCCATAAGATAACAATGGAATATATGGAAATCTACTTTGCTATCAATAAAGACAAATTCAACCTCATATTAGTGTAAGGCTTTAGGCTGTACCTAGAGTGTAGGCTATCAGTAGGCTATCGAATGATTAGACTAGGGCATGTTCCTAAAGGCAGATCTGATGGTGCCATCCAAGCTTGTGCTTCAGATTTGCTCCATAACATTCGCTTCAGCGTATACTGTCCTAAATTGCCTTCGCTTTTTTTTAAATGGTCGGAATTTATCATATGATATCTCAAAATGATCAAGTGAAATCCATGAAACTGCTATTGATCTACTCTTGATACATCGTCATCTTTGGTTTTCTGAAAAAGAAGAGCTGGCATCATGCACATGTCAAGCTTTACCACTGTGGTACTCCTTGGATTGGTCCCAGGCTTTTCCTTGGCTATATACTCAAGGGACTGCCAGAACTCTCCAAATTTTGAGGGGCTCTCTATAGCATTGACTTTTAAAGATACCATAATTCTGTTTGTTGCATTTGATTGGTTAAAATTTTTCTCTCGGAACTATTTGAATATCATGTGTGCTACTTGGCTAATATAATATAGGACACTCTAGACAAGTCCATTCAAACCAAATCTCAAAATATTATTGAGCAGGAGTGAGCCCTTTCTGAGCTTCAATAACTGAACTGGAAATGTGGTTCCAATTCACTTTGGGGGGGGGGGGGGGGGGCTTCCATAAAGTATGTACGCACCCAGGGGGTGGGGTGGGGGTCATAGTAAATGCATACAAAAGAGGGGTGAGGGGGGGCAGAGCCATTTTAGCATACTCTTTATCGTGTGATATGCTCCAATGCACCACTCGTGGAGAAACCTGTCTTTCAGACAAATTATCTTGGACCTCTGGTTATGTATTTTTCAAAGAGAATTATGGTCAAATACAGAACACAGCTATTCATTTACTCAAAGTATTGTGGTTGTCAGCTGTAACAGTATGCATAAATATAAACCACATTTAAATGGGTTCCTTAATCAAATTGTTACAAGATGTACAAATATGGAATAGTGCTGCAGCAGGGCTGACCGCAGTAGGTGAATAATATACTAAGGTCCAAAATATACTAAGCAACACCCTATATCACTGGAAAGCTATGGTTTTGAAGATAATTGATATGGCGGGTGTAAAAAAAGAATTGGGAGGGTTTTTGTCAAGGTCAAGGTCAAATGTCAAGGTCACACTAAATAGAAAATGTTGCTATACTTCAATAAATTATGAATATTTCAGGAAATATAGTAGCTATTCTTTTGATTTTTGGGGTCAATGTAGGCCCCATATAGCTTTATTAAATTCTCAAAAAATATTTGACCTTGAAGTAGGTCAAGGTCACCAAAAGTAGGTCAAATCGGCTAAAAATTAGGGTTTTTAGTTGAAACACTACATATATTCAGCGTTGTCCCATAGCAACAATTCTGGGTCTAGAGTGCTGGAAATTGGTATGTGGGGGCACAGGGACTTAGGGAATAGACACCCCAGATGTCACAAGAAAATTCATAATTTCTCAAGAGATATCCTAGGGTCAACGCCAAAGTATATAGAGGTGATGATTGAAATTCATGTGTTGGACATCCTAGGGTATAATAGGGTGGCTAGGTGGGCATAATGTCCATATTCAAATTTAGGTTGAGTGAAATTCTATAGTACTTTGAGGGTAGGTACCTCCCAATTTGGGTGTGCTGATTTCAAGTATACTTGGTGTAGAATGATACAGGTGTCAGAACAAGGTCAAAAACAAGGTCAAAGGTCAAGGTCACCCCTACAAAGGCTCAAGTCTGAAAATATACTTATAATGGCAGTGCTCATTTAATAAAAGTAGCACAGCTTTGATAGTATGTGCCATGTTAGAACTATATACCCAGCTAACAAAAAACGTTTTCAGAACGTTTTAAAACGTTCGTACATGGTTTGTAAGAAAACGTTTGTTTCCAAACGTTTTGAAACGTTTGGAAAACGTTTGGAAACAAACATTTTTGTACAGACCTTGTCTAACACTTTGGAAGGGCTATATTTTATATTTCACCTCTAAGCCTAAATACATCGATAATTATTTACATACCAAAACTTAGATTTAGATTTGATTTAGACCATTTCTTTTGAAAAAGAAAATAAAGCACTTATTTACAAAACTCCCTCCAGGATTCGAACCTGCACAAGTTATAACCTGGGGCCTGAAGGCTGCTACCCAACCCATGTGGCCATGAAGCCGACATGTCTGTAAGGGTAATGGAAGGGAGTCCTTATATGAGACTATAGGGATACATGGAATAGCGGCCCTTATATATATATATATATATATATATATATATATATATATATATTATGGTCTGGATAAATCTCACTTTTTATATAGTCTCATTGAAGAGTTTAGTGTTGTGTGCTGGCCCACAAGTCGAACTACCTATTCTAATGGGATATCCCAGTAAACAAAAAAAGGTTACACAACGTTATATAACGTTTCTCTATGGCTCCAAATTGTGGCAAAACGTTATATAACATTTAAAACGTTATTATAACATAAAATAATGTATTTTTGTTACCCGGGATGCTCTTGTAATAATAAGAATTGGTTTAGGCTTATGATTATGTTCTCCGTAACACCAGCCTCGTTAGCTCATGAAGGAGAGCCTTGGAATCCCAATCTATAGGTCATGGGTTCGGTTCTCAGCCTGTTTTTTACATTGCCATCCAAAATCGTCTGTAAAAGTTTGCAAGCAAACCTTTTGCAAACCTTTTGCAAACGTTTTTTTCAAACCTTTTGCAAAAGTTTATAAAACGTTTTCTTGCAAACGTTTTTTGTGTCAAAGTTTTCACGTTTTATAAACGTTTTATGAACGTTTTTCCTGCGGCCATCATTTTGGGAATACCATCGAAATGTTGCTTTTTTTCAATCAATTGTGAATATTGAAGGAAATATAGTAGCTATTCTTTTGATTTTTGGGGTCAGTAAAGACCTCATATAGCTTTTCAAATTTCCAAGAAATATTTGACCTTGAAGTAGGTCAAGGTCACCAAAAGTAGGTCAAAATGGCAAAAAAAATGTGGGTTTTCTGGGGAAACACCTCATTCAGGGTTGTCCCGAAGTGACAATTCTTGTTCTAGAGTGCTAGGAATTGGTATGTGAGGGCACAGGGACATGGGGAATAGACACCCAAGATGTCATGAGAGAAATTATATTTTCTCCAGAAGTATTGTAGGGTCAACTTCAAAATAAATAGAGGTCATGATCAAAATTCATACTTTGGACAATTTTTGGTTCGATTTTAGGATTTTGAATCTGATGTTTTGTAATATAGGTGTTGGAACAAGGTCATATTATGTGGTCAAAAGGTCAAGGTCACCCCAAAAGTAAGTCAAATCATATAAGATAAACATGCCTAAGAAAGTTGCATGACCTTGTCATATTTCTCAAGGTCAAACATGAAAAAACTGTCAAAAAGTAATATATGCTATCTTTCAATACTTTTTACTCATGAGAATAGCATCTCAGATATGACTTCTGATGTTCACATGATGCTTACATAGCTTAGGGACAATATTGATTTTAAATTTGTGAGAAATATCAAATATTACCATGGGAACAGCCACCAATTAACCAAAGTCAAATATCATTATTAAACCAGATCAAATCTGAAAGATTCCTTGCATGGGGCAGTCTCCATTTATTATAACCAGCATATGTATACCATTTGTGACCCGATTTAACTAAATGGGTCCTAAGTTGCATATTAAAAATGTGATATTGCAATAATCGTGTACAGCTCATCAAGAAGTTTCATTTGGTATGTGACATGTAGTATATTGGCCAGTTTTGACCCTTTGGCACTATTTTTAATACATTTTTGTTGAATTTAACGGAAATTAATTAAAATGAGATAATTGACATTTATATTAGATATTAACTATATTATACAATACAATCTTAGATCCTGCGGCCATCATTTTGGGAATAATGGGAGTTGTAATTGAAAGCTGGTATGTACCTTATTACTCCATAAGATTACTATTTATATGTCAAAAAAATTTCAAAAGTTAATCTTTTTCCACCCTATACTAGTGTAGGGGCTAGGGTTATCGAACTCTGTCCGAACCCTTCAGTCCAACGGCAGGTGGCAGCACCTGCTTCGGGCTTGGGGTATGGACAGAGGTCGCTATAGGCTTCTGGTCTGCGTGTGCGCGCTCAGGCTGGCTGCCTATATATACCCAGCATCCGATTGGACTCGTCGGTTACTCTTGAGCCACGCTGGTGAAGAGACCCCGAGATCACTGCGGCTATATCAGCCTACTGACCCGTTCCGAACTCTATAGGGAGTTCGCACCATTAGAGCTTTGCCTGTCTAGGTTCCTGAATAAACCTATTGATTCGCAACCTGTGACACTTGATCCGAACTGTGTAGACTTTGTTCTTTTACTTGATACTATAACAATATCATAGAGGAGCAAAGTATCGTTTATTACACTACTTAACCCTTCAGACCCCAAAACGGCCGCAAACGGCAGTGCTTCATTTCCCCAAAACGGCCGTAGGGCCTGATTGTAGTATATAGCAATGGTGGTAACATTCCCAAAACTTTTTTCTAGTCATTCAGTATTGATCACTTGTCATATATGAGTAAAATTAATAGTAATTTTGGCCGTAAATTACACTTGGAAAAGGTTTGAAGGGAGGTGGAATAGAAAAAGTGTAGCTCAAGAAATCTCATTTCTTTGGGACACACACTTATATATCTTACTGGAAAATGTGCAAGAAGATTATATAAGGTTAGTATATGTTAATGGTGATTTTATTTGGGCATTGCACCATCATTGATGAAAGTTATATACCATTTTGGTGGGTAGAACGTGCAGCTTTAGCAAAGGATGATTTGATTCAGATCTGCTAACCAAAATTGTTGTATTTCTCATGTGAAGTGACCTTTGAAAAAATATATATAATTGTTTCCTCAGAAACAGGAAATATCAGCCCAACAGGCCATGTAAGCCTATATCAAACTGACAGTGACCACACATCGTCTAAGACCTGCCATGAATAACAAAATGGACATTTTTATTACATTTTTGAAATGTGGTCTATAGTTGGATAGACGAGGAACGGACCCCTTGGACACTATACTCAAATCTGACAGGTAGGCGAAATTTCCACTGCTCCCTTGGCGGATTTTCGAGTCATGTGACCACCTGACCTATAACACTGTTTTCCCATTGGCTGTCTAAGCTAGTACTAGGTCATGACTAGCTTAGATTTTAACCTCAAAGAGGATACAACTTTACCCAGCAGAATGAACTGCCAAAGCATTTTATCTGAAAATAAAAAACCATAGTTGAATATTTAGAAAATATTCACCCCCATGTCTGTGCATGGGAGGGTTAGTTGTATGTTTATAGTGTGCAGTGACACTAACCAGGTTTCAGTGTTAGGTTTGGTGGAGTGAGATTTGAGTATTTCAGTATATAACTTCATCAGGTGTACTGTAAGGGTGTTATATTTATTGGAAATTCATAACTTTTTATAAGTTAATCCTACATGAATTTCCAATTTTTTAGGCTTGGACCTATGATTTCTTTTAGAAATCTGAAACTATCTATAGGATTTTTAGTCATGACTTGACTCACCAGGGGGCTGGGTTTTGAGAGTGGAGACTACCTGTCACCAGAGGATAGCTTTAGGTTAAACCAGGTATCAATCTTGTGATTGACTTTTCCCGATACTATTGGTTATTATTGTGTGGGAATTTTCATAAATTCTCAGGGAATTTATTGCTACCGGTACACAATTTAGCGTGGGAAAAAAATGACGAGGCTTTGGGTTTGGTTGGGGACCACTCTCTTTCGGGCCCTCCCAATGGTTTAACCATAGCGACTTTCCATTATGTTCATCCCTAGTGGGATAGTTGACCTCAATCTTTGGATCCAGTTCCATTCTATGTTTTTTCTGAGTTTGTTGGCTCTTTTGGACTCTGGGTGTTCATATATGAAGTCCAGGATATATACTTTCATATCCTGGGTGTTGGTGCAACCTGGTTGGTTGAAGTGGTATGCTACTTCACTTTTCCCAAATCTTTTGTGTTCGATGTCCTTTAGGTGTTCCGAAATTCGGAAACCCACAGCTCGGTAGGTTTCCCCTACGTATCTTTTGTTGCAGGTAGGGCACTCTATGCAGTAGACAACATTGGAGCTTTGGCAGCAAATGTTAGTCTTTGTTTCTCTGCTTAGTTTGGAGTTCAACTTTATGCGACCCGACTTCTGGAGTTTGGGGCAAACTTCGCATTCAGGGTCCTTACACACATTTGTTTTCGGGGGGATAACCTCCCCTGTGTTTTCATCTCTGATTGGGTGGTAATCAGTCTTAGCTCTTACTAAGTAGTCTCTGAGGTTCTTGGGTCTTCTGTGGCCCACCACCAGTTTCATACGTTGTAGTTTTCTGGTGGAACAAGATTCAGCAAGGTTGTCCCAACGTTTCTGTACAATTTTTTGTACTTTGTTGTAGTTGGGTCTGAAAGTGGTGGTTAGGAAGATTTTTTCCGGTTCCTGATTTTTAGGATCTTTCACCTTTTCTTTCAGTAAATCTTCTCTTGGTAGTTTTTCTACCTTTTCTCTGGCAGCCCGGAGGATATCCTCCGGGTACCCCCGGTCCCTGAACTGGGACTCCTTCTCATCTATGGCCCTTTTTAAATCAAGGTCCATTCTGCAGATCCTTCGCAGTCTTAAATATTGACTGTAAGGAAGACTCCTTTTCACATGTGGTGGGTGGGCGGAGTCATACCTCAGGTAGCTGTTGCTATCTGTAGGTTTTGTGTACAAGTCTGTGTACAGACACTTTTCGGTGTTTACTTTCACCATTGTGTCTAGGAATGAGATTTTCTCTCTTGACCATTCTGAGGTAAATTTTATACTCTCATGTTGGCTGTTTAAATGGAAGAACCATTCATGCATCTTTTCTTCCCCATGGTCCCAGATGAAGAAGATGTCGTCAATGTATCTGAACCATACTCTTGGTTTGAGGTCATGACCTTCTAGTAATTTGTTTTCTAGGTGTGTCATGAACAAATTAGCATAGGAGGGGGCTACTCTAGTCCCCATCGCTGTGCCACTGATCTGGAGATAATTATCCCCATTGAATTGAAAATTATTATTTTTCAATACCATAGATAGGAGCTCTGTTAGAGTCTCATTTTTGGGATTTTCTCCCTTGGTCCTTGTTTGCTTCAGAATTTCTGATATACTTTCTATTCCCTCATCATTGGGAATGTTGGTATACAGTGAAGTCACATCAAGTGTCCCGATAATGCTTTCACTCGAAAGTTTTTCTAGGTTTTCTATTTTCCTGATGAAATCTGTGGTGTCTTTCACATAAGAGTTGCTTTCTTTTACAATTGGTTTCAGAAAAATGTCCACAAAAGCAGAGATCCTTTCTGTGGGGCAATTGTTTGCCGACACAATTGGTCTCCCCGGCGGTTTTTCCGGGTTTTTGTGGATTTTTGGAAGTAAATAAAGTTGTGGGGTTCTGACCTTTTTGGTTAGTAGAGTTTTTCCCACTTTTTTACTTATTTCTTTATCGTCAACCATTCTTTGTACAATGTTTTCTACTTTGAGTTTATTGAGGGCTGTTGGGTTTTCATCTAGTTTTTTGTAGACCTTTTGGTCATCTAGCTGTCTGTGGGCCTCAATTATATAATCCCAGGTGTCCATTAGAACAATGGCACCTCCCTTATCTGCTGGCTTGATTGTGATGGATTTGTCTTTTGCTAGTTCCCTAATGGCTTTTCTCTCACTTTTTGTGATATTTGAATTTGTGACCATTTTCAGATAGCTTGATTGATTTAAACTTTTAGTGTTCTCATGACACCAGTTTTCAAGAGGTATGGAGCCACTAGGTGGTGTCCAGGAAGATTCTGAATTCTTTACTTTAATTTGGTTTGCTTTGCTGAAAGGGGGGGCGGGTTGGGTTTGTGCACTAAATGCCTCCACAATGGAGGGTTGCAATAAACCATCTTTGCCCTTTTTGGTCTTCTTGGCCTTCTTTTTAGAATCCAAGAATTTTTTCCCTTTCCCACTGGTCCAATACTGTTTTGTTCTCAGCCTGTTATGAAAAGTGTCTAAATCTTTTCTTACTTCAGCGAGGTCCACACTGGACTGTGTTGGACAGAATTTCAGACCTTTTTCTAAAATAGTTTTTTGTGACTCAGTTAAGTCTCTTATAGACAAATTTACCACTTTATTGCCAGAGTTTTGGGGATTTTTTGAGTGATTTTTTCTTTGACCTTTTGTGTTATTTTTGTCAAGTAGCTCGTTAGCTTTCAAGTTAGTATTTTTATACAGGGAAGACACATTCACACCAGTTGTATCAAGAGAATTTTCTTTTAATTCCTTTAATTCATTTAATTCAGGAAACCTAGATATCAGGTCTATGGACGGATCAGTACAAGAGGATTGTTCAGGTTCATTGTCATTGGATGTCAGCGAAAGTTCAGCATTGACGACGGCATGGTTGATGGGGTTCAGTTCTTCTTCCCCCCGCGGCCTGGGCGCCGCTGGTTCCAGTTTCCCCAGGATTTAGCACGGCCACGCCCCTTGTTGGGGTTGGTGTTCTCAGATCCTGAGTCGTTATCAGCACCTCGCTTTTTACCTCTGCCTCGGGTTGACTGTTTGTCGTCAAACTTGCGCTTGAAAGTAGTGCGGGCACGGGCGGGGTCAAGAATTTGCTCTGTTGTGGGGTTAGCCTTTTTGGACTGAACCTCCTGTAGAGGGGCTAGATAGCCAGCAATGAGGTCTACCTTGTTGTTCTGCCTCTTTATGGCTGACTCGTATCTCGGGTCTGACTGGGTCAGATCAGGGTACACTTCTCTTGTCATGTTTTGCATCTGGGTATTATAACCGCGGACCGCTGTCAGAAGTGAGGCCGTTTTTTTCTCTAGGCCTTGTTTCACCAGGGTCCTGATCTCCAGGGCTGCAGCTGAGCGGATCCTCTCTATCTCTGCGCATGTGTCTGCCATCCCTAGAACTATGTCTGGGGTGGCATCAATGCCGTAGAGCCAGAGGGGGTAGTGGGAGTACTTCTCGCAATCGTAGTACCAGTCCGTCCACATACTGTGACGTTTGTGGTCCTCGGCCGCCTTCAGTCCTGATTCCGCCATGTTTTCAGCGCATTCAGGGAGGCGAAGATGGGGTGGCACTACCTGCAATGGAAGACAAATGTTTGTTTTAGTGGAGGCAAAGCTACACTTACTTCTGCTGTCTGCAGTTCGGTCAATATTCGCCAAACTGTTGGTGTTATTGTCAGAGATCGATGGCTTGGGCGCCATGTTGGATTTATATGCAGAGCTATTGTGTGTATCAATGGTTGTTTGCGTATGGGTTGACTGACATGTGTCGAGCATGCTCGAATTGAGGTTTGAAATTTCAGAAATGTCAGAACCAGAATTTGAAATAAACTCCAAGTCCATTTCGGATTCAAGAATGTCAAATTTGTTTGACAAAGGCAACGTGTTGTTAATGCGAAACTGCGGGGTCAGACCGTCTGCCTCGTGGGAGGTTGGTGGTGTGGCCGCGTCTTGTTGTTTCGTATTTACACTCGAGTGAGTGCCGCCGGTGTCAATAAAAGACAAATCCGGCGGTTGAGAACCATGTTGAAATTCACAAGTAATGTCAACAGAGTCGTTTTGGGAATTTGTTATATTTGCACTATTGTCTGAACACAATTCTTTGAGAATGCGTACATTTTCCGTATCAAGGCGGATGACTTTGCATGTTTGCTCAGCTGTGCTGGTTCCCGACGCCGCACGTTTTCGGCTGTGCGAGACATGGCGGGCGTTAGGGGTACCAGCGCTGTGTGCTTTATGCGTCGTCACGGGCACGATGAAAGTGGATAGAGTTCGCTGTCTCAAACGGCGAGTTACAATTTTGTTGTTCAGTGGATTAATTGGAGGAGAATGACTTACCTGTGCTGTGGCCGTGGCCGGTGCAGGTGTGTCCTCCGTGGCTTGGTTGAAGGAAGCCTTCGACCGTTTCGCCGTTGGCGCTTGAGCCATGTTCGGTGTCAGCCGGTAACCGGTCAGACAGAACAGAAAAGTCACTGTGGACTTTTGGGTGTACTCGAGGCACACTAGAACAGAACACTGAGTATCCTGATAAGCACTAGCGCTGGGCTAGTGCCAAGACTTGGTCAACGTGAACACAAGGGAAACTACACAAGGCAGCTGAGTCGGTTAGACTATAGTTGGATAGACGAGGAACGGACCCCTTGGACACTATACTCAAATCTGACAGGTAGGCGAAATTTCCACTGCTCCCTTGGCGGATTTTCGAGTCATGTGACCACCTGACCTACAACACTGTTTTCCCATTGGCTGTCTAAGCTAGTACTAGGTCATGACTAGCTTAGATTTTAACCTCAAAGAGGATACAACTTTACCCAGCAGAATGAACTGCCAAAGCATTTTATCTGAAAATAAAAAACCATAGTTGAATATTTAGAAAATATTCACCCCCATGTCTGTGCATGGGAGGGTTAGTTGTATGTTTATAGTGTGCAGTGACACTAACCAGGTTTCAGTGTTAGGTTTGGTGGAGTGAGATTTGAGTATTTCAGTATATAACTTCATCAGGTGTACTGTAAGGGTGTTATATTTATTGGAAATTCATAACTTTTTATAAGTTAATCCTACATGAATTTCCAATTTTTTAGGCTTGGACCTATGATTTCTTTTAGAAATCTGAAACTATCTATAGGATTTTTAGTCATGACTTGACTCACCAGGGGGCTGGGTTTTGAGAGTGGAGACTACCTGTCACCAGAGGATAGCTTTAGGTTAAACCAGGTATCAATCTTGTGATTGACTTTTCCCGATACTATTGGTTATTATTGTGTGGGAATTTTCATAAATTCTCAGGGAATTTATTGCTACCGGTACACAATTTAGCGTGGGAAAAAAATGACGAGGCTTTGGGTTTGGTTGGGGACCACTCTCTTTCGGGCCCTCCCAATGGTTTAACCATAGCGACTTTCCATTATGTTCATCCCTAGTGGGATAGTTGACCTCAATCTTTGGATCCAGTTCCATTCTATGTTTTTTCTGAGTTTGTTGGCTCTTTTGGACTCTGGGTGTTCATATATGAAGTCCAGGATATATACTTTCATATCCTGGGTGTTGGTGCAACCTGGTTGGTTGAAGATATTTTTTCCCACGCTAAATTGTGTACCGGTAGCAATAAATTCCCTGAGAATTTATGAAAATTCCCACACAATAATAACCAATAGTATCGGGAAAAGTCAATCACATTTTTGAAATGTGGTTTTAACATTAATACAATATTTGATATGATGCATAGATAAATATATAAAAAAAGAACATTATGTTGTATGAACAAGGTGACCAATGGCCAAATTTAGCTTAAATTTATAGGAAATCCTGGGGAAATGAGGCACTATATTGTGTAACTGCCTGGGGTTTAAAGGGTTAAAGAGACCATATCTAGGCTCTTTAAAGTGTGACTTCTGACCCATTTCATTAAAACGGGTCACATTTTGTCCAATGATAGAACTATATGGAACAGTCATTTCCCAAGGTCAAAAGTGGAAAAACTGACAAAAAATATCATCTTTAGATTGTCTACTATAATGCTCAAACAAGAACAAATAACAACACTGGGCAGTGTTGAAACTAGAATGAGGGGGTTTCTCCCCATGATGTTCAGTCCATATACCTGTAATTTTAGGTTCAATCAGAAAGTGAAATTTGCTAATATCTTACCATTATTTGCTAAAAATAATTAACCTATATAGTTTGCTATGTGTATATGAATGAGCTTGTATAATAGTCATGTATTTCTTGAGTCATAAGGATTTAAATGACAAAATACAGCAGAAATAATGTATATTTATAAATATGTTGACTCCTTCCCCTCTCCCCCCTATCTCACCATCCCACCTGTATTAGATACAGTACTGGGAGAACTAGAACTTATTTCTAGAATGAAATTGTTGGAATTACCCCCCCCCCCCCCCCCCAATACACAGATTGGCTCTATGTTTATTTTGGTAACAGAAGTCAGAGAGTAAAATGTGAAGGGAGGACCTCTACTGCCCGTCCCATCTCCTATGATGTCCCCCAAGGTTCCATCCTTGGCCCCCTACTATTCATCTGCTATGTTCATAGCCTACCAAGTGTACTAGAATCTCATAATATAATAATGTACGCGGACAATGTTTTCTTCCATACAACCTCTGTAAATTGTACATAGAGCCGCTCACACGGTACATGATTCTCCCAGAATATATGACTGGTTTTGTAAAAGTGGCCTAGTCAGCCCCTGACCCCAACAGCCGGTGCCTCACCTTCCCCCTGGTTCAGGATGAGAAGTAGTGTCTTGGAATGCTGTGCAAATTATGAATGCTTTGGTATAATTCTAGATAATAAAATAACCCTTAATTGTACTGTGAGTAAAAATGTAAGCAGTGCCTCAAATAGCAGTCAATCATGCCAGTACTTGAATATTGTGGGTACCTGTTTAATGGTGTAGTACAAACACAGCAAAAACACCTTCAGCTAATGCAGAACCGCTGTCTGAGAGTGAGCTTTAATGTCCAGAAAAGGTACCATATTGTAGACCTGCATGCTGATGCTAATATTGACCACTTGTATGTATGTTATGATTTCCAACTATTGCTTCTGATTCATAATGAGCTGCCTGATATACTCGCAATGCATGCTTGTATTGTGGTCAGTCAGCTGATATCTCATGAGATGCTGCCATATATATTCTCTCACCTCTCTAACCACTTACAAATTCCTGCACCTACCCTTCTCTCTCCCTCTATTATTTCAACCCCCTACATATATGTAGGGGTTATATACTTAGCCCTGGCTCTTCCTCCTGCCATTCAACCTAACTGTCTGTCCTTTCTTATTCTCTGCATATCCCCCGGCTTACCCCTTCCCTACTTATACTGCCGCAGTATTAGTAATGCCTATACTCTCCATTCCCTGGCATACTCTCTGACCTATCCTTCTCATTATCCTATCATTCCACTGCCTACCAGGAGATGAATCGGGGAGGGGAAGTAGGGAAGGTAGGCGCTTGAAGGGGAAGTGACAAATACCATGGTTTTCACCATGGTAAACCGTAGTTAATTTACCCTGGTTATCTGGCCAAACCATGGTATATTTACAACAGTATAACATAATACTTACCATGATTTACTGTATTATTTACTAGGGTATACAATGATCTCAACTAGGATGAAATTAATGTTTTACTATGATTTACCACTATATACCATGATATACGGTGGTCAATATCAGAATATACGATATTAATACCATGGTTTGGCCAAATAACCAGGATAAATTTACCATGGTTAATTATGGTAAATACTATGATCAACTATGGTAGAAATACCACGGTTTGGCCGAAATACTGTGGTATATTTACCACGGTTTACTATGGTGAATACCATGATAATTATAATATACTGTTTTCACCCTAGGGCTAGGTATGGAAATGGATGGTCATCAAGAGGGACAAGTAAGCAGAGGAATAGGCAGTGAGAGGGAAAGATAGTTTGGTACTGAGTAGGGTGTATGTAGGGGAATGGAATCTGAGGGATAGGTATGGGATAGGCAGGGAGGATAGATGCAGGGAGAGGGACAAGTATGGGCATAGGCATTGGCAGAGGGAGGCATTGGTCAGGATGGGAGTATTATGCAACTTTATGCATTTTTACATGTGTAGGGGTTTACTACTATAACCATTTCCATCCAGGCGACCGGGGAGGGTTAGTTCGGGTTGTTCCCGCCTGGCGTTAGTCTGTAAGGTATCCTGGAGGGGGCGACAGTCCTCTCTCGGTTACTGCGCACCACGTTTCAGGTGGGAATTAGCCCACCACGTGATCGTGTAGATTTCACGTCAGAAGGGGGTATATAAACCTCCCCTCCTCGCATAGTCGTCAGTCAGTGCAGGCCCGGCTGACTCCCAGCGCTACCCTACCCTGCTTTTGTAGCAACAAGCAGCATTGCTTTTGTCTCCTCCTTCGGGTTGAGACTTAGATTCTTTGTACAGGGATACATTGAATAAACTTCATTTTACTTCGCACCTGAAAACTGACGTTCTTGTTCTCTTTTTTGAGATCCTGAACCACTACACATGTTTGACCTTGACCTTGGCCAAAGTTATGTAAGCTTTTCATGGCTGTTAATCTCGTCATCGTACTTCTATTACTTTGTTTATCTCGTTTAAAATTCATATTTGACTGATGAATGGTAGGCTGTCAACATTGCTCAATGGGGCCAATATATGTGTTATTACTTGGACAAACTGGTTTACCCATCCCGGGTTTGGATCCTTTTTGTCCAGGGCTATCAGGGGGACACACTGTAATGGAGGCGGAAATAGGCTGACCACATGCTTGTATAGTTAGTGACAATTCTCTTGCTTCCCATGTTCAACCAATTAGTCAGTGATAGGACTTCAGAGCATACGAATGCGTAATACATTTTTTGGAATATTAACGCAGGTTCATGACCATTATACTCTGCCTGGGTGTTTGGTCTATTGTTCTTACTGTAGGTTATATGGCATACTGTATTTCCCCGTGTATTAGCCCGGGCGTATACAAGTACTAAGTGGTAAACTGACCAGGCTCATACACGGGGCAGGCTTATATTCATTTAGCTGTAGAAACACTGTGATACCTTCTTACAATTTTCATAATTACCTCATTTTTGGACACATTTCCTGTAAGATTTCCAATAATTCTCTCACTAATTTAAGCTTTATTTCTCTTTTAAATGGCTAGGGACATGAATGGAGTAAGTAGGGGTCACATAGCCGAAAGAATTGTGTAAATACACTAAGTAAAAGTGGAGTTATGGCCTGAAATATGATTTTTATTGAGTATATATTGCACCCCCCGGGCTTATACTCGGGGCCCGGCTTATACAACACTAAGTGACCCTTTGCCCAGGCTTATACACGGGGCAGGCTTATACACGGGGAAATACGGTATATTCTCCTCTCTCAGACCACCAGCCTGGGTGGAGTGACCTAGTTCACATAACCTCCTCAGCAGGTTATGAGAACTGTTTCTCTTTTAAAACCATGCTTGTATTGGGATTTGAACACAGGAGCACAAACCCTCTAGCCTGAAGTCCTCTGTTCTACCAGGTAAGCCATGGGGGCAGACCTATGTAAAGGACATCACATGAACTACTGGTTTGTTAACTAATGTTTTATCTATGATGAAATCAAATCTAAAAATGATCACAGCCTTTTGGTGAATTGAACTCACCACCTTCTGACCCAAAGGCCGATCTGGTAACCACTACACTATCACGTCAGGTGCATGAGAAGATATCTTATTTTTAAATGTTCCGAAAAGCAGGCCAGCACAGAGATTCCTGAAGGGAATATTTTGGTGAACTATACCATCTTTGTTATTGGGGCATTGTAATATAACATTCTCTTGGATACTACAAAGGATAGAGGATGGAGTTGGTAAAGCATTTTGTTAAAAAAGGTAGCTCAATAAAAGCCTGCCTCGGTTGGGACCGGAACCCACCATGTTCAGACTACAAGTCGGCTGTGTTACCCACTGAGCTAGTGAGCCAGTCAATAATCTGTATAACTTATGTCTTATGCCTATGAATGAGATCAGTGTTGAATGTGGATGGGTGTGGCTTCAAACACCACGTCTGTGTTTAATAAGCTTTTATATGAATGTGGTTGCTAAAGGTCCCTAATATCTCGTGGAATGGACTTTCGAAAATCATGTAAATTTCTTATTTAGAGATGGATGTTCTATCAGGTAAGCCATTGGGGCATAACATTGTCTGTACTATGGAGGGTGGGTAGAGTATAAGTGAGTAAAACATTTTATTTCAAAAAGGCAGCTCAGTGAAAGTGTGCCCCCGTTGGGACCGGAACCCACCATGTTCAGACTACAATTAGTTGGTAGTGTTACCCATTGAGCTAGCGAGCCAGTCAATAATCTGTATAACTTATTATGCCTATAAATGAGAACAGTGTTGAATATGGATGGGTGTGGGTTCGGACCCCACAATATCTCATTAAATGGAATTTTGAAAATCATGTAAATATCTAATTTAGATATGGATATATAACATATTCTTGCTCTACTATGGATGGTGGGTGGAGTATAAGTGAAAAAACCTCCTTGGACCTGTAGAATATGGATCATAACCTCTTCGGCTGTGCCTCAGAGGTTATGTATCATATTCTACAGGTCAGCGGAGGTTTTCCATCGCATATTTGTAATAGCCCACAAGATATGGGGAAATATAATAAGATACCCTCTAAAATGTAGTTTTACTCACCATACAAATCTGTTAAAGAATACACTACTGTGTAAAGCAGAAAGGGCAGAGTAATCCTCGACATTGCACAGCTCTACGGTGAACAGAACATTTTACAGATAGGTAGGTGATCAGTAGAGTAACTAAGAGGAAGTGAACATTGATTAGATAAGATAATGTGGCTGGGGAAAATCACTTCCACATCGATGAGGGCGTAAGGATGAGATGAGACGTCAGTTTCGGTACTTGGTATCTTTTATTAATAATAATATTAATATCAGAGTACCAGTCACTAGGGCTCAGTCTAGATGATAAGTTGTTGGTAAGTGTCCTCCTCCTCCATCTGACCGGGTTATAAGTACAGGTACCCGGCAGGTGTAGGGGGTGCCCATTGTAACAATGGTTTTCATTGGATAATATACATTTGACATTTGATTGGATAATTATATATTCATGGCTTTAACGTATGGCGTGCGCTGGACCGCGGGTGGGGAGCCTGGGTCCAGTGCACTATGGGTAATAGATTACATAATAGGTAGCATGCACACGTGGGGGCTTTGTCGCCCACCTCCAGGTGGCCTCCAGCCGGCTCAAGTGGCTTGGCGGTGCCTTACTGATTAGGGGTGTCCATGTTATAGCATTGTTTATGTGTCTGACAGTTAATCCTTGGGGTCAACATGTAGTTCACTTGTTTGTGTATAGGTGAGCAGTCGGTGCCTCGTCGTCTGGAGGAGCTGACAGTTACCTATTGTCCATGGGATAAGGGTCTGCTTGTGATCTATGGATTAGTTATGTATGGGGGCTAGTTTGGCTTGGCTTAATAAGTAATAGGTATGTCTGACGTCTAGGTGTACTTTGATGGGCATATGAATTGAAAATCTACATAAAGTATTGTGCGTATTCCAAATAATAATGAATATGAATATTAATAATCATAAATCATAATTATGACGTAATATGACGTAATATGACGTAATACAATTGATGAAGGTATAATAAGGGGTTTTGTGGCGTGACAATAAGTACAGGCAGCAACAAAACTGGGAACACTTTAGAATACATTGGATAGGTAAACTCAGCAAGAAAGGTGATCAGATACTAAACAAAACCCAACAAAAACGGCTCGACTGCATACTCATAAGCAAAGTTACCTAATGTTTAGATGGAATATCATATTTACATTTGTGTGTGTACAGAGATATAAGTTCATCTTATTCTTAAATTACATAATACAAGTGTCGATCGTCTCTGGAGCACCTGTTTCCCACTTGCAGTTCTGACAATGTAGTTAAGAGACCATTAGCTGAGAATACAACTACAGGTATTTTCAAGACTTGTTTTGACGGTAACATGCTTTCAATCAAATCTGATCCCCTGAATCAAAACCTAAAGCTACCTCATTCTACTGAATGAGAAAGTCAAGTCCTCCCACAAGGAGCCCCATCTGAGAAGAGGCCCACCTAATGACTGGTGCCCCCCCCCCCCCCCTGACAGCTACAAGGTCATGACCTACTTTAAACCTCACTAGGCCAAATGTGAGTATTTAAATTATAAAATAAAAAAGAATCATTTTCTGAATGTGACATTTAGATTAAATGGAATACACCTGATGAAGCTGTGAGAAGCTGAAACTTGTGTGAAAGATCAGAGTGACCCATGGATGTCAAACTATCTACTCGGGTGTTCAAATGATGAAAATGTGGCTCTGGCGCATGCTAGAAAGTCCGGGTCAATTATTGATTGGCACAATGCAAGGAATCTCAGAAACAGTGTTAATGTAGAAAGGGAAAAGGCTAGACACCATTAGATAAAAGATAGTAAAAAAATTGGAAAATTATCAGACAAATTATACCTTCAAAAAGGAACCTACTGTAGGAATAAATCTCATGGATGATGACACTACTCCTATTCCTTTAGAAAACACAGCAGAATTTATTAATAATTTCTTCGCCAAAATAGGCCCAAAACTAGCTGCTTCCCACACTGACAAACGGTCCTTTCAAGGGCTAAGATGTGATCTCGAAATGCCTGATTTCAATGTGACTGACGCTGAGATGTGTTCAAGTATTAGATATTACGAAATCATTGTCTTTAAATTACATTCCCACAAAAATATTTAAAATTACAGCTTTGCATTTTTCAGTCAGATTCATAAAAATCATACATTTGTGTTTTTCTCTCAGCAAAATCCCAGACACATGGAAAATTGCAGTAGTCACTCCTCTACCAAAAAGTGGAAATATGAGTAAGGTGACGCATTTTGGACCTATTAGTGTATTGCCTGTTCCAGGTAAGATACTTGAGAGATTGATGCATAATAATTTATCTCCTGATTTAAAACTGCATAGTATACTAACTCCACAGCAAGGGGGCTACCAGCAGGGAAAATCCATGGTTGACACCACAAGCGCGTATGTTGATGATATCTTGAAAAATAGGAATATTGGAAATATAAAAATGGTGGCTTTTATAGATATAAAGAAAGCTTTTGATTCCATAAATTTCCAAATTTTATTGCAAAAATTGGACTTTTAAGGAATCAAAGGAAAAAATTTGGACTTAATGAAAAAATTATTTAAAAAATAGGAAACAGGTTACAAATGCCAATAATGTTCGTTCAAATGAAGTTAATCTATTCTGTGGAGTGCCCCAGGGGATAGGCCCATTGTTTCTCTTAATAAGAAAATACAGACTGTATTTTACCTACAGATACTCATAAAATAATGTTATATGCTGACGATTCTGTACTTTATGTGTCTGGCAAGGACTTCAAGCAGCTTGAACGTGATTTAAACAAAGCATTGGGTTTATTTGCAAGCTGGTCTAGTAAAAATAAATTGTCTGTTAATGAATCTAAAACCAAGATCATGGTATTTGCTGCAGCCCCAACCCTCAAACGTCTCCCAAAACCCACAGTCAAATTGAAAGAAACTTTATTAAAACAGATCATCTCATATAAATATTCAGGCATCATAGTAGATCAGGAACTTAATGTCTCCCTACACACAAAAGATTTGACTAAAGACATTAAGTTTAAATCGCTAATACTTTATTCCTTGAGCAAAATGATGTCCAAGAAGATTCTATTAAGAGTCTATATTTCATATGTGCTCCCGCTGATTGATTATGCTGACGTGTTGTATGGTGCAGCAAATGCAGACCTTTTAGCCTTATTACAAAGGAAACAGAATAAATGTTTAAAATCCTGCTTAGGTTTAAATATACTAACTCCCTCAGTAGAGGTTCATCGTCTTGCCAAGCTACCCACATTAAGTGAACGTAGGATTTTCCATACTAAGTTATTAGCTTATAAACGTGTTCAAATAGGAGAACCATATGTATTAAATGTAAACAGACCAACACGAGCAAATGTGGCTCCTTTACTCAAGTATCACACGATCCATTCTGCTGCATATGAAAAATGCCCTGAGGTATTATGTGCAGGAGTGTGGAATGAGCAAACTGTTGATGTTAGGTTACTTCAAACCCTATGCGAGTACAAAGCAAAGGCATAAGAGGTAATGACAAACTCGATACCCACAGCATAAAGCTTCATAGGGGATTATTTAAGGGTAGAATATACGTTATTTAATCTTGAGTAATTAATTTTAATCAATTATGGGGTGACTCTAGATTTGAAAATGTCTCCCTGTCGCCCTAATTGTCTATCGCTACTATAGAAATCTTTATCTAAGCAAAGGGGCATAATATTATCTGTTGTTAACGCCATTCCCTTTAAAACAATTTGTGAAATTTGACCAACAATATTTCAACTAAACTTCTCAGATGTTTAGAGATCATTAGTGACACAATCACGCCCAGAAAATTATTAGTCATAGGTGACACCGAAGATCCATGAGCGATTTAGGGAAAAAACACAAATGTGGTAAACCTCTTCTCCTACATTTTGCAATCCAGAAAAAAAAAATGTCAACAACTTGTAACCAAAACCTTAGTCGTCTGTACAGATACATTTTCACAATCAAAATAATAGTGATTCATTAATGAATTAATACAGGTGTAGGGGCTATGATATTGGTATACTATGGGCTCTGGGTTTTGAGGCGGGAATGGCACAGTTCTACGCTAGGTGGCAACACCTAGTGTCCTGCGCCATCTCCCCTAATCGTTACCCAGGTCAGGTAGGGCACTCCAGATGGCCCGCCGCGGGAGTGCCACATCAACACTGCTTGGTCTGCATTCTGGGTATATAAGAGGCCGCAGTCGGCCACATCAGGGAGTTTGTCCACAGACGAGCTCAAACCCACGCCCTTTGCTACCTTCGTGATCGGGGCCCCTACACCCCTCCTGCTCCTGGCTCTTGCACCAGCCCTTGCTGGGACAAGGCTAGTTCGTACAGCTCTGCTGATTTTGAAACAGCGAGAACGCTGATTGTGTAGTTTGATCCTTGTCTGTAATTAAAATGTACATTATAGAGTAATATTACGAGGCAGTGTTCATGAGAACCAGGTATTGAATATTGAATAAAAGAGCCTGTTGCATTCAAACCGAATATCCAACCTGTGTCCGTTTCATATTTTCACAACCCCTACACAGGTTGGGGATTATTCAGCTATTTCTAGTTGGTCTAAATACCTATAAAAGAGCAGTACATACCTTTTAGCAACATTGAAAAAACAAACAAAAAAAAACAGCAAGCCAAAAAACATTATATAACGTTTCTTTAAGGCTCCTCACTATGGTAAACGTTTTATAACGTTTATAACTTTATTTTTATGTAAAGTAATGTATTTTTGGTAGGTGGAAAGATATGTAGGATACCGTAATGCAGCATATGTGTTAATACAGGTGAGTAAGAATATATACAAAGGAAGCAATATGCTTTCATCATGGTTATAGGTAGTTTCATTTTTTGCCAACAGGTGCCATATGCATAGACCATGGCTTATACCTTTAGCAGTATGCATGTTAGACCCTTTCGGCCAGAGAGAGAACTATCAATAGTGTGCGCCGGTACTAGGATCCTAGGCCCTGAGGAATTTTGGCCCCCTGAAGGTCGGCCCTGAGGAAGTTTGGCACCCTGATGATAGGCCCTGTGGAATTTCAGCCACCTGATGATAGGCACCCTGATTTTAGGCCCCCCGGAATTTAGGCCATTTTTGAGCAGGTTATGACTAGATATATCAATCAAACAACCAAGCACCTAACATCCAACAATTCAATGACTAAGGCAGGTTATAGTAACATACATACACCCAACACCCGACCACATACCCAACACCCGACCACCCAACACCCGACCACCCAACACCAGATCACCTATCCAACATCCAAGCACATACCAAACACCCTACCACCCAACACCCGACCACATACCCAACACCCAACCACCCAACACCCGATCACCTATCCAACATCCGAGCACATACCAAACACCCAACCATCCAACACCCAAACACGTACCAAACACCCAACCACCCAACACCCAATCACCTATCCAACATCCAAGCACATACCAAACACCCGACCACCCAACACCCGACCACATACCCAACACCCGACCACCCAACACCCGATCACCTATCCAACATCCGAGCACATACCAAACACCCAACCACCCAACACCCGAACACCTACCAAACACCCGACCACCCAACACCCGATCACCTATCCAACATCCGAGCACATACCAAACACCCAACCACCAAACACCCGAACACCTACCAAACACCCGACCACCCAACACCCGATCACCTATCCAACATCCGAGCACATACCAAACACCCGACAACCCAACACCCGACCACCCAACACCCGATCACCTCCAACATCCGAGTACAATACCAAACACCCAACCACCCAACACCAGACCACCCAACATCCGAACACCTACCCAACACCCGAACAGCCACCCAACACCCAACTACCCAACACCCGAACACCTATCCAACATCCGAACATATAAACACCCAACACCTGAACACCCTATCCAATGCCAGAACACCCAACACCCAAACACCTACCCAACATCCAACATGGTCGGGTGTTTGATAGGTATATGGTCTGGTTTCATAACCAGACCAGACCTGGTCGGGTGTTGGGTTATTGGGTGTTTGAATAGCCAGAAATATACCAAAACGTGTTGGTTTCATAACCTGGTCGGGTGTTGGGTTAGTGGGTGTTTGAATAGCCAGAAATACACCAAAATGTGTTGGTTTCATAACCTGGTCGGGTGTTGGGTTAGTGGGTGTTTGAATGGACAGAAATATACCAAAACGTGTTGGTTTTATAACCTGGTCGGGTGTTGGGTTAGTGGGTGTTTGAATAGCCAGAAATACACCAAAACGTGTTGGTTTCATAACCTGGTCAGGTGTTGGGTTAGTGGGTGTTTGAATAGCCAGAAATACACCAAAACGTGTTGGTTTCATAACCTGGTCGGGTGTTGGGTTATTGGGTGTTTGAATAGCCAGAAATATACCAAAACGTGTTGGTTTCATAACCTGGTCTGGTCTTGGGTTAGTGGGTGTTTGAATAGCAGAAATACACCAAAACGTGTTGGTTTTATAACCTGGTCGGGTGTTGGGTTATTGGGTGTTTGAATAGCCAGAAATACACCAAAACGTGTTGGTTTCATAACCTGGTCGGGTGTTGGGTTAGTGGGTATTTGAATAGCAGAAATACACCAAAACGTGTTGGTTTCATAACCTGGTCGGGTGTTGGGTTATTGGGTGTTTGCACAGCCAGAAATATACCAAAATGTGTTGGTTTCATAACCTGGTCGGGTGTTGGGTTATTGGGTGTTTGCACAGCCAGAAATATACCAAAATGTGTTGGTTTCATAACCTGGTCGGGTGTTGGGTTATTGGGTGTTTAAATAGCCAGAAATATTTGTTTCTCTTTCATCTATACATAACCTGCTTTTGGTGGTTGTATGTTTGAATATGGATGTTAGACACATGGCCTATCTTCAGGAGGGCCTAAGATCAGGAGGGCCTATCATCAGGGGGCCAAAAATCCGGAGGGCTGAAGCTCAGGGGGCTGAATATCAGGTGGCTGAACGTCAGGGGGCCTAGCTTCCTCAGGGCCTAGATACCGCACACCGTGTGCGCCAGATCCCCTCATGAACGTAGAGCCTCCTTCACAGGTGGCAGCACTGTATCCCAATTACTTCATTGTAGATAACAACTGTCCCACTGTTTTGTCTTTACCAATAGATATTCCTTATAGGCTAGACGTATTGGGGGATGGCTATAAAAAGAAATCTGAGTAAATATAAACTAATAGTGCTGCCTATTTGATCAAGAGAAATTGAACGCAGCCAACCCCTTTGAGCTCTAGTAACGCACTGGCATTATTGCTAAAAAGAGGTGCAATTATTTTGGACCCCCCTTCAGGAGGGGTCTACATTTTTTGGGTTCCCCCCTCAAGGGGACCAAATTTTATTGCCCGCCCCCCCCCCCCCCCATGTTATTAAAAATTGACAACTCCCTTATATCAAATTCATAATTGGACCACTAAATGCTATGTGACTGTGTATTTGTCGTAACACCTAATTATGTCACACAAAGAGCCTATAGAGAGAGAGTGTGTCTACGTTCCCCCACTTCCTTGTGAACGTTGATCAGTGATTCTTTAGGTAGGCTACTGATACCGTGCCTTGCACTTGTAGTGGAGTACGTGCAGGGAACGGATGATAAACAAGATGGGCTGGTATATGCCTTTACGACTGCTACTATTTCTATCCTGTTTGATATATGGAATTGAGGGTAAGTCAGAGTATTTTTGAAAGGATCGTTTTATCATTATTGTTGACGATTAAACTAAAGGTAAAAATCAAATTCTTATTGGGGCAACGGGTGACAGTTGACCATGGTCAATAGTAGACCTTATTATTTTATTTTTTGGAAATACAAGATCTCCTATGCTTAAGCACTGTCGTGGGGGCTGGGGCGCATCCCACTCAGCCTGCGGCTTCGTGGGATACTGCCCCAGCCCCCACTCGTGAAATACAACAGAGACGGTATCAATGGGCGTTGGCATATGTCTATTTATTTACAGTTTGGTATTGCCTCTCTTATCAACCATAATAATAACTTACTGCCACGTCTAGGATCTATTTGAAATAACGGGGTTTCATAATAGGTCGATGTACATTCATCAGCTAACCGAGAGACAACTAATGGAGCGATGTAGAAATAAATGTGTTATATTCGCTTCTTGTGACAATGACAATGACTAGAGGTGCTTTCAACAGTCCGTGTTCTTTAGTCATTTGTAGGTTGCATAATATTGTAGATACGTCACCCTCTTGTAGCGTAATACGCTTAGGGGTGTATTTCTAAACTAGTCCCACTTAACAAAAAACGTTATACAACATATTATAACGTTATAAAACGTTTCTCTAAAGCCCCTTACTATGAAATAACGTTAATAAAGGTTTAAAACGGCGATCAGCAGAGTGAGGTTTATATGTCTAGATTTGAAAAAAAAGTGATAGACCTATCTAAGACAACTCAAAAAAAAGTGTCTCATCACCGTGCGCATCATCAAAATCAGGTTTTGATGAAAACTTCTTTTTTATTGGCCAATTTCCGATGGAAATCCTGCTGAAAATGGACACAAAAAATTGTCATGCTTGGTATCAAATTAAAGCTAATGATGCCAACAATGCAGTAGTAAAGGAATAACTTACATTTTCTCCATTTTTAAAGATCAATTGATTCTTAACCAACTAAATGTGAATTTTTGTCACGAAAAACGTAAATTATTTAGCCTGTTAGTCAAAAAAAGAAGGAAAAAGTATGTATGCACCAACGTCTGTATGGATGTTCTCATTCCCGCAAATTTATAAATTTACTGAATTCGACAATAATCAAGATAGAAACTTCGGAATGGAACAAAATGAAAACCCATGCATTGCCTCTCCTTAACGAATGTCTTTGATATAAGTAGCTCATTTGCATATATTATATTATCAGGAAAGTATATGGATTTTCAATTGAAATAGTTTATGGTGCTTAAGTTACACAATGGAGCACGCATCTATATATCATCTAAACTGTACAATTATAGTTCAGAGTAGATCCCAAAGATGTGTTGTTAAGCATAGAATGTGTTTTTTAATCAGTTACTATTATCATGTTATATTATGCTCTTACAATTGTAAACTTTTATATCAAGCAGTTGTGGAGGAAATCGAATTAGACATTCTCAATAAGTTACTCACCTAGGGGTGTGACAAACTTTTGAGAATCGATTCTTATGCAGTTTTTTGCCCGAGAATCCAAATCTGTCAGTATGGGTTCTGACTAATAAGGCATCTAATTAGCATATAAGAATTAGGTAGACAAATGATAAGCTTGGATAGACTAAATCACTGTTAAATCAGTCCAAACCTTCTAGAAATGATATGATGCCTTGCGATATAAGAGATGTTCAAGAATACATCTTCTAGTTACCTTTGATTAGGGCCTAATTAGCATAATTTATGCAAATATTGAAATGGCGAATAACTTGATTAATGTTTTCAAACCTGAAAATATAATTCATAAATCAAACTCAAGGCCGATAAGGCCGAAAAAAATAAATATTTTGAGCCAGTCCGCTTTATAGGGGTAAACTACTACGGGATGAGCTGGAAGAATTAGTCCAACATTCAATGTCAAAAGACATATTCAAAAGCAAACTCTAATTCGTGTTATCAACGTTTTGCGATTTGTCTATATATTTGTTCATAATAAACACTGATAATTGAGCCTTGTATGATCCATACTTAACAGCTGGTATAGTCTCGTTGAGACGGATTATATGTTCATTTTAGTAATAATGCTCGTGGTGACCATTGTATCACCCAGCACTCTGAATGGTCTCAAATGATTCAATATATTGTACTCAGGTTTTCCAGGTATGCCAATGGCAACGTGACGTATTATATGATAATATGTTGTAAATACTTGTCTTAATTGGCTGTATTTGAAACGGCATTACTGCAATGAAAATGTGGCCAATAAAATAATTCAAAACCCCACTCAACTTTACTCTCGTAATCATATTTTTTAAACAGGCCTCTGGGGCAGAGCATATATAATAAAATTATTGTTACCAACTTGCATCAATGACACAGACCCACATTATAATTGGACTACAGATCCCACATATCACAAGTTATTTCATAACAAATTAAATGTAAAAGTATCTTCCTATGATACCAAGAGCGGTTTATGATTAGCAAATATATGAGGCATCCAATATATAATAGCCTGTTTTGAAACACATGTACATTTACCCCTCTTTATACCTGCAGGTGACTTATCAAAACATGTTGCAGAGAATGGGATTATTACTCTGACGTATCCACTGACAATAACAGCACCACAGAGGAGATATTGGTACACAGGAACATACTATAACGGAAGTAGTCCACCTCCAACAAACTCAGCCCTCTTCAGGCAGCTTAGAATACCAGGTGATGTGGTAAGGAAGACGGCCCCTAAACGCATGACGGTGCCTGACTCCACAACATGTAACCTGCTCATTACTGGAGTGCAGCTGGAAGACACGGGCAACTTCTCAACTGGGACAGAAGATTCCAATGGGGACTTACTATACGAAGTAGTGGAGGACATCACGGTTTACAGTATGTTTATCTTCTTTTTCATATCTAGAGGAAAATCATATATTCCTAAGGGGTTACGTAACTGATAACTAATAGGGTATGGAGATGACACAGGCTACTCTTGCTCCAGCCAGACACGCTCAGGAGGCCATTCTTATTAATATCATAATGTAGTATCACAAGTTAACAATAAAAAATATATATCAACCTTTCATAACTACAAACAATGGCCTTCTGGTTGGTTGCAGCTAACAAAGGCACCAAGGACCCTAGCTCCCCCAGGTGGACAGGTGGTGAACTACATAATATACTTACTCCACCTGGGGAATATATCCCAATGTTGCCGCCCAACATTGGCGTCATACATTGTATCATACCCTTGTGTGTCTTCCTTGTGGGTTTGGAAAGGTTCAGACAGATAGCACAGTCTATCAACATTTCTTTTGCCTACTCATGTCTACTTATTTCTCATAGCCATTCCTCCATAAGCGCCAAATACAGCGTGACAAAATTAACCTGCATTGTTGTCTCAATTACCTACCTGTTTCTCAGTAACTAAGCATGTTCACTTCAAGGTCATGGTATGAAGCAAAATATGTCGAGTTTGAGACCAATGTATGTTTAAAAGGGCATTAGGCTTGACAGGAGCATATCCTCCAAAAACGGCTAAATCCACGTATGTACTTTTTTCAAAATCAACTCTAATTTATATCACATATAGTACATATAATCTGGCACAGATTGCCTGGCAACAAGAAACAGGAAAAGACTACATCGATCTGCAATAGCTTTGGTCTCGAGCTAAGCATGGTTCTAAAATAAGGCAATGATGATCAAATACAACAGAATTTCAAGACTTATACCCATGTAATCCTGTTGGTGGAAAGAAATATAATAATATGAATGTCAGAGGGGGGGAAATGATAATTATGTTATAATACAATAATAATGCACTTGGGCCTATATGAGTCAAGTTACTATAACAAGCTACTGGAGACTATTAACTATAAACAAGGTATTACTTGAGGAACTATTATAAGCTACTGGCTCTACCAGTATTAATATAGGTATATTGATATTAATATATAACATTATAAAGGAAGACAAGAGACATTAGTGAGGTGAAAATATAGCACTAAACTCAGCCCTATAACTTTATCATCACATCAATAGCAATTTCACTGAGTAAAGAAATACTGTTACACTCAATCTTATATGTAACATATACCAAGGCTCGCCATGTCTGTATAAAAAAAACACATGGAAGAAAAAGGGATAAATCCCTGCATCGCAATAGCACAAGCTAATTAGGGCCTAACCAGGTCTAAACAAACACAGAATGTTGTTGTTGAATTTTGTTCTTAATTAATCTTGATACATGCAAAGTTTTTCAATAAGATACCAGGAATCCTGAAAGCCAAGATTCCAATAGAGAATATCACCATATATATATGTACACAAGGAAATGCCACAATTTTTCCAGTAATAAACCGTCCATTGCTTGTAATTCAATAATGCTTCAAGACCTATTCGGTCCAAGTAAGTAGGATAGAAAAAAACACAGATATGTGTTTTAGTATCTTAAAGTATATTCATTATTCACTGTACCCAAGCTGGTTATCAGGGTGATTATGAGAGTATTTATGATTTTATCATATTCATGAACTGGTTCCTGTCTCTGGTATGCTGGGTCACTAGGTCCAGCTCATTCCATGCTGCCGAGCCTCTGTGGTAGGGACTTTCTCATAGATTTCTTTGACAGTCCTCGGACGGTTGAGTTGCTTTTTCACCCCACCTCTCAGCACACAGACAGGCACAACAACTTGGTTATCATCTAGCGCCTCTCAGTGCAGGTGTCCCAGTAGCTGTTGGCGACTAGTAACCTCAAGTTTTAAGATTCTGTTTCTGGTGTGCAGTGCTGTAATATGCACCCCACGGGGGTCTCGTATGCACTCACACACTCTTAGTGCGTTGTTTTGAAGGGTCTGTGGTTTAGTGACAGCCCAAACTGGTCCTCCATCATGGAGGAAACAGCAGTAATCTAGGATTGTCCGGATCATGTGGCTGTAGACCTGTACGACAGTGCTTACAAAGGAAGAAAAGAGACATTAGTGTGGTGGAAATATATTACTAAACTCAGCCACAACCTCCACACACAATGAAACCTTTCAAGAAAAGAAGAGAAAAATGTACAAGGGGCATGCTCCAGGGCTTAGAGACAGACTGTAGACACCCTGTCCACTGGAAGCCTTGACCTAGAAGCACATGATTTTAACCTAGAATAAACTTCATCCTAGGTTAAAGGGAGTACAAGACCACCCACCCTATGGCAGAGAAGGGGGTCAGAAGGGGAAGAAACACTGATAATATCCAACAATAATTTTCTTATACACCATGTGGATCCAGGTACATCCTGTAGGAAAACAAAGAAATTTCCCCTGGAGAACTGGTCAGTTTTACTAGACAATATATTAATACGGATAGATCCTTCCAAGGGCTGCAAATTTATAATATTGTGAAGCGAATCCGTCATATGGCACATGTGGAGATAGCATCTGAATCCAAGTACAACTGAAATCCAGAAAATAATATCAGTGTGAGAGGTTAGATCCAACAAGGACCTAATGCCCAGAATATCTAAGGGAGTAAAGGGATACCTTACAGATTTATTCGAATTATCATAAGATCTTTCTATATCATTTAAAGTCTGTTTCAATACGAAGTCTTCAGAAAAAATCTGGCAAACCCAACATCTTCTGTTGGTACTAAAGGCCTGAAACATAATTCCTGTCTGATACTGGAGCAAACCCCTCCTTGGATAGGTAGGTGCCATACAACCCGGCCTGGTCCGCTGAACAAGGTTAGGGAATAAGGTTAAATTTTTTACAAAAAGAGGCCTCCATTTGGTCACGTGACCGGAAGTGACCTACTTAGGGGATTAGTGGTGCATTCTGGGTAACCTACTGACCTACTTAGGGGACCGGAAGTGACGTCATATGACCTAATTTAGGATCACGTGATCGGAAGTGACCTGATGAGTCACGTGACCGGAAGTGACGTCACACGACTTAATGGCCAACCGGAAGTGAGTGACTTCATTGAGGATCACGTGACCGGAAGCGACCTGATTGATCGCGTGACCGGAAGAAGAAGTTTTTTTTGTTTAGGAAGTGAGGGTCTTTAGGATCCCGTGACTGGAAGCGACGTCGTCACATGAGTGACGCTTTAAGAGACTGCGCGACTTACTAGTAAAAGAAGACGTATGATAATAAAAACACAACAATATTTTCTTTTAATTTTTTTTTATTTATTTTTTTTTCAATCTTGATAAACACTCTATTTTTGAAAAGATGCACACGCTTATTTTTTTTTTTTTTTTCATATCTCTAAAGGACTCGTTGTCACACCGTCAGAATGCACGCGACGCTTATAATACAAGTAGCGCACGCCGTCTTTCTCTATGGTGTAGGTGACCATTTTGTTTCGCACCACTTTGAAATTTCTATTTACAGCAATGAGAGTTTTTCGTTGGCGAAGAACATCCAAGAAGGCGTCTGGTTCCTGGGGGTTTTGTTTCTTCTGTACGCCTTTTGCACTCCATTTTTTGGATTTTCTTTCACCGGTGTCGCTGACTCGATCGTAGCAAATGTAAGTCTTAGGGTTGAGACTTAGGATCCCGTCACCTTCCCACTCCGCTTTCATGAGCCCCGAAGTTCTCAGATCGTGAAGGTACCGTCTCTCACAACATCCGCCGGGCGGCGCACACCATTCTCGCACTCTTTCCGTTTTTGTCTTCACGAAAAGCTCTAAGTGCTCGTCGCACACCGCTGTCGGAAGCCACTTTCGTTTCTCTCTGAAGTACGTCTCTCTCAGGCGAGGTTTCACTAGGTCATCCAACGTGTCACCGCTGAGAGCCATGTAAAGACTGTCGGTGTCCATTTGACAAAGGGCATAATCGCGCCGATCGACGAATCTATCCAAGAAGTCGTATGTGAACTCTAACATTTTCAACTTCGCGTACTGGTATACCATGAACCCTATTTGAATAGGGAGGTTGTTCTTGACTGTTTTCGGTTGTAGTTCGACTTCAAACAGATCGGAAGTCAACTCGGACGCCTTTTTGAAGCGCCACGAATTGGCCAATAGTTCGAACTTCCGACTGTCAGTGTATCTCACCGCCGTGTGTTTTTCTTTGTTGCAGATTGTTTTACCGTACGTAGCGTTTCCCATTAACTTGTAACAGTCTGACAGAATTTTCTCGTTCTCGTTCACGTCGCCACGTCTTCGCGCCGCCGTCACTTCGTCCGCGAAACCGGCAAAGGAGCGTTTAGGTAGGTATTCTACCACCAGCTGCACTTTGGTGACTATCAAACCGTGCTCTAAATACCACTTGAGAAGCGGCGTTCCCAAGAGAATATTTTTCCCGTGGTAACTCCCTATCAGACATCTCTGAGGCGTGTTCAACAGCTTTTCTTCCTGCGCAAAGTCTGACATGTGAGGGCCTATGTCCGATTTTGAAACGGTCGCGTTCTTGAAAACGGGGGTCATTTCTTCGAAGTAGTCTCGTAGGTGAGGCGGCGTAGTGATGTCCACTTGAACTAAACCGAACATTTTCTCCTCTTTCACAGCGGAAAGGATGTCGCTCTCGCTCATTGCGTTTCGAGACACTTTCAAAGCGTCAACCTTCCAGCGTTGTTGGGAGGCTTTGACCCGCTCATCTCGACGCTTCATCTCTCGCCATTCGCACTCCCACACGACGACCAGCTTGTAACCTAGCGCTTTCAAGTAAGCGCTTACTCTGGTCGTTCTGTCGCGTCTCTCCTCTCTCAGTGAAGCGCACTGATATCGGTGCGACGGTATGCACTCGTGAGCGTGGAACCAACACCCGTGAAACTGGAAAAACCGTATTAGAGGCCGCGTGAAATCCGTCCACGCGAATTCTCTGACAGCCTACAACCATCTCGCCGCCGTTCAAAGCGTGGCGCAGTTTCACGTCGCGGTCGTGCTCTACGAAGCGTAACCACTCCAAAGCGCTGTGAGAGTTTCTTTGCCTGATTTCGGGCTTGAACTCGGTCTCGGGCCGTCTCACCGCGTAATAGCCCGTGCAGTGCGCTTCGCTCATGCAGCGCAAGTACAGAGAGTTAGCGTCTAGTCCTAGGATGTGTTGGCACGGTCTCGCTTCTTCGCCGTACTTGTGCTCCCTTATCCGCGTGGTGCCCTTCTCGTGAAATCTATGGAAGATGATGGAAGGACCGCCGACTAGATTCTCTTTGATCAGAGCGTGGAGGACGGCGTCGAACTGGGGAAACGTTGTGAACGCGTCTTCTAGGTTTTGGAAGAGGAACCGTAAAGTCAAACCGGCGAGAGAAACTCCGTCTTTCAACATGTCAATGCCGCGATCTTGGAAAAATTTAGCGTGATTTTTCAGAGCTTCTATGAAAGGTTTGACGTCTTTGTTGTTGTAGTGGATCAAGTAGTCTTCCATAGTTTGCATCTTCTCGTCGGACCAAACTTTCTGACATGCGGCGTAGTCGGATTCGGACATTTTGACGCCCGTCAGCTCGCTGTCGAAAGCCGATCTCGGTGGCAGCGTTCTGTTTGCCAGTTTCCTGGTAGACGTCATCCATTCGTAAGGAAAGTGACCTTTCTCTTCGTTCCTGGTGAAAGCTCGCAAATAGGTCGCGTAGTTGTAACCGGGTGCCAAATAGTTGACTACGTCCAAGAAAACCGTGTGCTGTGTGTAAACCGCCAAGTATTGATTGCTTCTCTTTATGACGCTGAATTCTTGGTTTCTCCGGTCTCCGGAGGCGAAGAACGAGTGAAGGCGTATTTTGATCAGGTTCAAGTCGTAACGCCCCGAGTTGAAGCCCACCACTGGAGCTTGACAGATGTATCTCAGAAGACGCTTCTTCAGTTGAACTAACGGGTGTCTGGTCTGAGCCGCAGCGAAGCCGCCTGGAGAAGGGGTGGTGAATGTCGCCTCCTCCAGCAGGAGAGCTTCACCTATCGCCGCATCTAACTTCGCTAAGGTCGGTCGGTAAAGTTCTAGCACAGCTTCCCCGATCACTTTGGCGTTCTCGTTTATGTGATTTAAAACTCGGTCCAACAAGGGGTCGGAATCTGCGTCGGATGCTCTGACGAAGCAGACGGGCCCCTCCCACCCCGGAAAGTCGGATGCGATGCTAGCCGACAAAGGGACGTGATCCCACAGCAGGGACACGTGCTCCGTCGACGGTTCTTTGCACGGTCTGAAGAAAGCCTCGAAATCGAAGGCGATCTTGTAAGGGTAGATTCCGGAATGTCCGTCGGGGGGAAAAATGGAGAAGTCTGCTAGCGCTTCGAAAATCGTTCTCGAATTTTGGTAGATGCCACCTACGTAGCGCAACTTGACTTGTCGGCAAGAGGAAAGCTGGTTCCTGTGTCTCTTCAGCAAGAACTCGGTGGTGAACGCCGCCTTACACTTGCAACATTCGTATATGCCCGCGTACGCGTTGAAGTCCGTGACGAGAGAGACGTGCAAACCGCCTTTCGCCGTCAGGTGTAGGTTGACTTTACCTCGGGCGGCCAGAGTTCTGGAAGGCGGTCTGATCAGAGTAACGCGTCTTCTCAACTTCCGCCCCGGCACTTGACGCGACGCGGTGTAAACCGCTATTTGTACGTCAAACAAGTTCTCTAACGCGGGTAAGTCGCGGATGTTCAGACCCGGAAAGGATTCAGGTGTGGCAGCGGGACAGAACTGACGTAACAAATCTGAAGCGCGCTTGCTGGTGTTGTATAAGTGAAAGGAAATGCAGCGGAAGATGCAGAGGTTGTCCTTGTTGGGAAAATCTAACACGCCGCTTCTCTTTCCAACTCGACCGGCCTGAGTGATCCTACCGCCTATGGGGAATTCCCCCGGTCCCATGTAAACGCAAATGTTTAAATTGGTAGGAAAAAGAACGTGCCACTTGGTGTCAGCGTCGCAAAGTTTCGGTACCTCCTCGCAAGCGACGGTGTTTTCCATCTTTGAGAGGAGCTCTTCCAAAGTTTCTGAATTAGTTACAGTAGGGAGCGGTTGTATGAGAGTTGCGTTGTTCTGGGAGGTGTGGAAGTAGCGCAGTTTGCTCTTGTCTTCTCTGTGTTGTAACAGTAAGCCTACCGAGAAACCCACTTTGTATCTGAATCTTTGTGTCAAGTGAATGCGACGCATAGTATCTACAGCGTCACTCAACTCGCCGGTTGGTAGCCTGAAGTTTGTTACACTCACGCGAGTCCCGTGCATCCTGACGCCCGTTTGTATCGCAGGCCAATTCGCCGTGAACGTTTCCTCCCCGTTCGGTACAGCACATATGCGCGGAGGGACGGTCACCCCGTCCAGAGATTCGCGTCGACAAGCGCTCTTTCGGCAATCCCCTTCGCCGCATAGAGGGCAAAACTTAGGTACTACTCTACAATTTTCTACGTGTCTCTCGTGGTTGTACGCTCTTTTAAACATTTTGAAACACTTTTCGCATACGTACTGTGTCATGTTTTGTTTTTTTCCACTCGGTTACCAACTACTTAGCCGTCTAACTATCTATCTATCTAGCTATCTATCAATCTATCTGTCTATCTATCTATCTATCAATCTATTGTCTATGTAACTATCTTTCTGTCTGCTGTCTGTGTATCCGTCTGTCTGTCTCATACAGCGTACGTCAAACGCTGTGTGTGTGCGCGCGTGAGCGTTGAGCGTCTCTCATTCCGAATCTATGCCGAGATATTTCAGAATGATCTCTGTTTTGTCATCCAACTCTTTGAGCGCTCTGGCGGACAGCGTCACCCCCTGCTGTGTGGGTTTTTTGTCAGGACCTTCGTACTTGCGCACGTGGACGAGGTTCTTACCGCTGTAGTAGCTCACAGCTGCGTACACTTCGCCCGCCTCATCCAGCACTGCGAACCAGGGGGTGTGATTAGGTTTTCCTTGCGCGGCCGCTGTGTCGCGTATGCGCACCACTGCGCGGATATCGGCGATGCGTGCTATGAGCTCGCGCAGCGCGTCGGCCGTGAAGTGCACTCGCTTGCTTCTGGTCAGAGACGCCTCTTTCACCTGGCCGTCTTTTGTGTAGCGCGGCCTCCTAGACAGTCTAGCCACGTCCTCCCAGATCTCCAGCGTCAAAGCTCCGTCTAAGCAGAACTCTAACCCGAGAAGACGGGAGAAGGTTTTCTCTGCTTCTTCTCGTCCATCTCCTTCTTTTTCTTGTATTTTTCTCTTCTTAGTGGGCCTTGTTGTTCTGGAACTCACCTTAGAACGTTTCACACCCGCAGGATGAGTAACACCATCAGCGTGAGCTGAATCAGCAGCAGAACCGATAGCAGGAGCAGCGTCAGCGCTGGTGGTATCGGAGGTCTCGTTGTTGGAACAGCGCAGCCACACGCCGTCGGTGCTGAGTGTAGCGGTAGAAGATGAAGCGCCGCCGCCCTCGTAAGGTGGCGGTGAGGGCAGTCGCCACGGACCGGACGGGGCGCTAGCAGTGGAAGTGAGGTCGAAAGGTCGAAGAGGGAAGCCGAAAAACGTACCGCTCACCCCTTTCCCTTCGGGTTCTTCGTACGCCTCGTCGTCAGCGTCGTTCTCTGTCTCACCCTGTTGCTGCTGCTGCTGCTCCTCCTCCTCCTCCTCCTCCTCCTCCTCTTCTTCTCGGTTTAGGGGCTGAGTGTCCGAATAGCTGTAAGTCGATGTAGTGGTGGAGGAGAGGGGCTGTGCAACGTGCGGCAGGTCATCAAAGTCATCAACAGTAGTGGGGAGGTAAAAACCCGGTTGCCAGTACTGCGCTGTGCCAGGAGCGTTGTCGTCAGTAGTAGTAGCGGTAGCAGCAGGTGCAGCAGAAGCAGCCGCAGCAGCAGCAGCAGACGCAACAGTAGCAGGCGCAGCAGCCTCAGCAGGCGCAGCCGTAGCAGGCGCAGCAGTAGCAGGCGCAGCAGCAGCAGCAGCAGCAGGCGGGACGGCAGTAGCAGCGGCAGCGCGCTTAGCAGCAACGTGTACCGTCGCGAGTGTAACAACGTCGCTAGCACGACGACTGCTACCAGTAGTACTACTAGTACTACTACTACTACTACTACTACTACTACTGCTACTACTAGTACTACTACTACTACTACTACTGCCGCGAGCGCTCGCTACAGCAGGAGGGTGATAAGACCAAGCGGCTGCGGCGGTAGTCTCATTTTCAGTAGCAAGAGGAGGCACTGACGCTAAACGAGCGCTGTTCCGCGTAGTCTTCTTGTTCTTGAACGACGCTAGATGTTGTCTTTTGCTCATGGTGGTGACTGTAGAGAGCAGCAAAAGAATGAGTGAGTGAATGGAGGTTTCCAAGCCCCTTATATACGCCTTCTCGCTTCTAGAGCTAAGCTACTTACCGACCCTGTTCAGCTGCCGCCGGCTGGCCGGCGGCCATTCACAAAGAGAAACAAAAAGACATAAGGCATGACGTTTTCAGCTGGATCCCTTTCCCCCCTTTTTGAGAGATCGACTGTCATGAGCTAAGCCGCTTACCACCCTGTTCAGCAATTCAACGCGCATTAGCTGTATAAAGGGTTAAGCGGTTGCTGCCGTCGACTGACCGGCGGCCATTCACAAAGACATAAGGTATGACGTTTTCAGCTGGATCCCTTTTTGAGGGATCCACTGTCGTGAGCTAAGCCGCTTACCACCCTGTTCAGCCATTCAGCGCGCGTTAGCTGTATAAAGGATTAACGGTGATGAGCTTACAGTGTGTATACAAAAAAAAACTACAGGAGGCGTGTGGCGTGAAGCAGGACCCCCCTAAGACGAACGTGTCTGTCTGTGAGTAGAGGCGTGTGCATGTGGTGAGCGACTTAAGTGTAAGACAAAAATCACCACCTCCTGCCGTGGTGAGTAGACCGGGCCGGCCAGGCGGCGGCCGGCTAGTTCAATAGGGAGGGGTGACAGCTGACTAAGGCTGTGCATGAAAAAAATCCGATTTTCACCTGACCTCTGACGTTTGTTACAATGAATGTCAGAGGGAGGGAGACGTCCTCGGGTAGGGGGTAGGAGGTAAGGCTATGGGTGAGGAAAAAACACCGTTTTCAGCTGGTCTCCACGGATAGCGATGACACACCCCTCGTCATCTAAGCTCTTAAGGAGCGGAGCGGCTGAAAAAGCGTCATGCGGACAGGTCGCTAGACAGCTGGAGCGCTGTTGGAAATGGGATTAAACTCCCTCTGTATAAAAAGCTCTGATTTCTGTTGGAAAAAAACCATATCGCCTCTGACCCCAGTAAAGGCTACTACCACCACCACCGCCACCACCACCACCGCCGCCGCCGCCGCCGCCGCCGCCGCCGCCGCCAAGACGAGACGAGATGGCTCAAGCTGTTCCACTTTCAAGCTCGCCTTCACCGCCCGGTGCGCCTGAAAAAAAGTTAATGCGGCTTGACGACGTGAGACGCGCGAGGCAGACCGATGGGGAGACCCGACAGGTAGGACAGCGGCGGTTAGCCTATAGCGACGCCTTGCTTCGTCAACTAGGTAAAGAGTTGAGCGGCTGTTGGAGAGAGTTGGGCAGTAGCTTAAAAGTCACCGCCGCCCGTATGGATGCTCTAGTAGAGCGCAGTGTCAAGACACCGGAGGAGCTGTGTACGGCGATGTTCCGAGTCTGGTGGGGTGAAACCCCGCATCGTCATAGATGGGGCGAGCTCGGTCGCGTCTTCACCCGCATTAGACGCATGGAACTGTTGGCTCAGTGGATGTCTCTTCTCCACAGACAGGGGTTGGATTTCGAAAACCCCGACTCGCGCGCGATGCATAAGCACTTGGGCGCCCTCGGCAGACGTCTGGGTAGCAGGTGGAAAGAGGTGGGGGACCATCTAAAATTGTCGCCTGAGAGGTTAGATAAGATCGCTGAAGAATGCGAATACGGAGGAAGTCCCGCTGAGTGGGCCTTCCGAGTGTTGAAAATGTGGCAAGATGAAGCTGACGGCGCCGGCGGTACGCCTTTTGAACTCCTTCGAGTGTTGACTGAGGACATGGGAAAGTTTGGCCTCGGCATCGCGATATTACTTGACTTTATCAAGCAAGAAACAACGAGAACGACGGACATGTGAATTGTTGTGTTTTATTTTCATACGTCTTCTTTATTAGTAAGTAAAAAAAAAAAATATCATAACAATTAAGACGCGCGATCTCTTAAAGTGTCACTTCCTCCAGTCGCAGCTGATGGCCTCATCGAAGCACGTGATAAACAAAAAAAAAACACGAAGAGACACGCTTCTTCCTCTCGAGAGGAAGAAGCGTGTCTCTCGATTGAAAATCTTTTTTTCTTTTCTTTTTCTTTCTTAAAAGAGACAAACGCGCCCCTTAGAGTGCCCCCCCACCCCACCCCCCCCTAGAGTGCCCCCCTCCCCCCCTCCCCACCACCCGCCCCATGCATCCTAAAAGCGCCCCCCTCCCCATGCATCTTAAAGGGGCCCCCCTCCCCCCCTCCCCTCCCTTCCCCTCCTTCCCCCTTATACACTCTAAAGAACGCTTCTACCTAGTTCAATAAGTCACTTCCAGTCGCTCGTAAAACAATAAAAAATGAAAAAAACTTATATCGTGGTGTTTTTTATTAGTTTACCGAAAAAAAATAAGAGACTCGCCTCCTCCTCCTCTCCTCCTCCTCCTCCTCCTCCTCCTCCTTCTCCTCCTCCTCCAAAAAAAAAAAAGATATCACATTTTAAAGCCCGTGACCCCTTAAAGACGCTCATCTCTTCATTAAGTCGCGTGACGTCACTTCTTCTTCTTCTTCTTCTTCTTCTTCTTCTTCTTCTTCTTCTTCTTCTTCTTCTTCCGGTCACGTGATCAATCAGGTCACTTCCGGTCACGTGATCCTCAATGAGGTCACTTCCGGTTGGCCATTAGGTCATGTGACGTCACTTCCGGTCACGTGACTCATCAGGTCACTTCCGGTCACGTGATCCTAAAGTAGGTCACTTCCGGTCCCCTAAGTAGGTCATATGACGTCACTTCCGGTCCATAAGTAGGTCATATGACCTCACTTCCGGTCACGTGACCCAATGGCGGCCTCTGATTGGCTAACTAGGTCACGTGACGTCACCACTAATCCCCTAAGTAGGTCACTTCCGGTCACGTGACCAAATGGAGGCCTCTGATTGGCTGCAGGTCGATTGAGTAATAAACAGTACTTAACTATAGTCCCGTTCCGATACATACAATACTACTCGTCAATATCATAATCAAGCAGAGATCTGTTACATTTCTCCACAGTACCCTTATATGGGAGCCTAGACAAATGGCCAACTAAAATATTATCTTTGGATTTAATATATGTAGCATAAATCTCAACATTGAGAATGAAATATAACCAATAAATTTCTCTCAGCTAGGACATGTACACATAATTCAATTTTACTTCATGTGGAAAACCTGCATTTTGCCAGTCACTACATGTAGTTTCCTGCTTCCACTATAGGAAATCCTCCCTGGTTTCCTCTAAAAATATTGTCCTGCCGGGTTTGGCTCTCGCATATAATTATACAGCCTGCAACTGAATGTGTGACCGCCTCTCACTACCTGCGAGCAAAAGGACATCAGCCCCCCAATCTTCTGGAGTCTCTTCTTGTGAACAAATCCACTGATGACCGTTACTCCAGGGTGGCCTTATGTACAGTACCATCACCAAGTGGATTGTATCATAGCGACACTGCTGCATTAAGTCACATTATGGCGCTGCAGCAATGCGGCAAGGCGGTGAACTACTCCTAGAGGGGACGGTGAAGAACTCGTGCCTGGGGAACCACTCCCTCCTTAAGGCTTTATACATGCTTAGGCCTATGCTGGGTATAAATTTATACATTAAATGGTTGAAATATCCGAGTCAAATCTTACCATAGACACTTGGCTGTTGTGAGTGATAGGTGGGGTCATTTGGTCAGGCGAAACTTGCGCTACTGAGTTGCTATGGTAAAATAGACCACAGGAATGCTGCCGTCCTGCATGTGCACACCAGGTTCCATTACGAATGTGCAACAGTGCATGGTGTTCTAATATGAATATGCACCCTGTGCATAGTGTTCCACCACAAATATGCACCCGTGCATGGTGTTCCAATACGAATGTGCATGGTAAACATGTGTTCTGATATGTATTTTTGGAACCTACCTTGATCACTCTTGTGCTAACGTTTAGGCAAATTTTTACAATTTTCATTATACTTCCTTTTTTCATTCTACCCTCCAAATAGGAATACCAGGATATGTAGACATTTTATATGAGACTGTTAAACGTCTCTTGGTGGTTGATGACACATTTGCCTTTATAAAGGTCAAGGACGAAGATGTTTAACTCCAGAACGTCATTTCCTGGCACATAGGTACACAATTTTATGCATCACCTCCTAGTGATGAGTGCAATTTACCCGGCTATTTGCTGTCAATGCAAAAATTGTGGAGGCAATGAAGACAAACCGTCCAAAGCAAAGGAACCCATTGACACCAATATCATTGATACTCGATGACATTTAGACAGTCCTACAGTTGTAGAAATGCCTAGAACAAACACTCAGACAGCAGAAACAACATGGCTCATCTGTGAATTTGACAGAGAGAGTCACTGTTCTAACCACTACCGTCGGCACATTGACTGACAGTGTGCAGGCCAACGCAGATAGGATAGCTGTCACATTGTCTGTAGTGCAACAACACATGTATCATCTATGTCAGCAAACTGGAGGACGCTGAAAAGGCCAAAACTATAGTCATTGAGGGTCTGTCTGAATCTAAGAGACTTGAAGACCTTAGGAGACTGGTTGACGATTTGTTTCAAGACCTTTGATTGGATTATGGTGCTGAAAACGTAAGCACAGTGTTCAGGCTTGGAAGCGTGTTGAAAACCAGACTCAATTTTTCAATTTCAATTTATCTGTTTATTTAACTGAATGTACAATCTGCAAATTAATGCAGTTATCAATAATACAGTCAGCCGGACGAAGAAGGCATGTAATGTCCACATTTACTTAACTACCTAAGTATCACATTATTTTTCACAATGCCAACTTTTAGCTTCATTTTAACAAGGGCCCATCATAGTCAAGCAGTCAAGTAAGTCAATCAAGGATGATATCTTTAGAAATGTCCAGAAACTCCAACACAAAAATGGCTGGTGTGGTATCAGTATTATGGACCTACTCACGGAAAAAGAGACATGAATACAACGACCTGGGTTTAGTCTTCTTCCTCACCAAAAGGATAGGTGTCAACAGGATGAAACTATGGCAGCGTGTGTTAGTGATTGACAGCTATACCTACAGGCATAGAGATAGCGCGTAAGCCAATCTGGCTGAGAGTGACCACGACTTTTTTAGATATCCATGTGTATAGGGGAAAAGAAAATATGAAGTGGCCTCGCCTCAGGCTTGGCAAATGTTTCAGACAGTCTGGCCTCTAGCCCCCTTCACTTTGATGTATTACATGACTAGGAATGGTGAATAACAGGTTTTCTAAAAGAAATCAATGGCAGCCATTTTGTTTTTGTACTTTTCACATGGAAGGACCCAAGTAGTATAGTATGTATCGGAACGGGACTATGCTTAAGTACTGTTTATTACTCAATCGACCTGCAGCCAATCAGAAGCCTCCATTTGACCGGAAGTGACGTCACATGCCCATATAAGGGCATACCGGAAGTGACGTCACGTGACCTTGACCTAGTAAGAGGTCAAGGTCATGACGCAGCCAATCAGTGGCTTCCATTTGACCGGAAGTGACGTCACATGCCCATATAATGGCATACCGGAAGTGAGGTCACGTGACCTTGACATGTCCATATAAGGGCATACCGGAAGTGACGTCACGTGACCTTGACCTAGTTAGGGGCCTCTGATTGGCTGGTACACCGGAAGTGACCCATTATGCAAATGAGGGGGTCACTTCCGGTCAAATGGAGGCCTCTGATTGGTTGGGTCATGAAGAAGTGTGTCTCTTAATTTTTTTGTTTAGGAAGTGATGTACTTTAGGATCACGTGACCGGAAGTGACCTGATGAGTCACGTGACTAGAAGTGACGACGTCACATGCCTTAATTAGGAGATCAGCAGCGACCGGAGGAAGTGACACTTTAAGAGGACACGCTAGTTAATTGTTATAATTCTTTTTACTTACTAATAAAAGAAGACGTATGAAAATAAAACACAACAATAATTTCTATTTATTTTTTTATTTTATTTTTTTTCAATTCTAATAAACACTCTATTTTTGAAAAGATGCGCTCAATCAATCAATAACACACTTATTTTTTTTTCATATTTTTAAAGGACTCGTTGTCACACCGTTAGAATGCACGCGACGCTTATAATACAAGTAGCGCACGTCATCTTTCTCTATGGTGTAAGTGTCCATTTTTGTTTCGTACCACTTTGAAATTTCTATTTACCGCAAGGAGAGTTTTTCGTTTGCGAAGAACATCCAAGAAGCCTTCTGGTTCTTTAGGGTTTTGTTACTTCTGTACACATTTTGCACTCCATCTTTTTTTTTGGATTTTCTTTCACCGGTGCCGCTGATTCGATCGTAGCAAATGTAAGTCTTAGGATTGAGACTTAGGATCCCGTCACCTTCCCACTCCGTTTTCATAAGCCCCGAAGTTCTCAGATCATGAAGGTAACGTCTCTCACAACATCCGCCGGGCGGCGGACACCATTTTCGCACTTTTTCCGTTTTTATCTTCACGAAAAGCTTTAAGTGATCGTCGCACACCGCTGTCGGAATCCACTTTCGTTTCTCTCTGAAGTACGTCTCTCTCAGGTGAGGTTTGACTACACAGAGGCAAATATCACAGTCACCCAATGGTGCCAATACTACTCTCAGACAAGGGACAGGCACTGCTGGACTATAATAGATGGGTCAAGGGCCATTCTAGTGAGGGTCAGGCTACGCCGGACATTCAATAACAAGCTGGACTTTGGCAAACTTGCTTGAAAGTCTGGCCATGCTGGATCCTCATGCCATAGTCTGGCAATGCTGAACTCTTGGGAGAGTATGCTGGACTCTTGCTGGCCAGACTTTCAAGAAAATTTGCCAAAGTCTAGCTTGTTATTGAATGTCCGCCCTAGCCTGACCCTCAGTAGAACGGCCCTTGACCCATCTATTATAGTCTAGCAGCGCCTGACCCTTGTATGAGAGTAGTATTGGCGACATTGGCTGACTCTGATATTTACTTGTGTGTACGGGGGTAGGAGAGGGTTCACAGCTACAGCTCTCTTAAGGCAAAGCTTGCGCTTATAGAGCAATACTAGTGGAGGTCTGGATGAGGAGTCTATGGCGTTTGTCTTAAAAAAAAAAATAGCCATGGCACATGTCGATGTCGCATAATTATGCTCATATCTCATGTCGATTTTAAGAATTGCTCATGTCACCTGTCACTATGTTTTTCAAGCTTCATGTCAAATGTCACTAGGCCTCATGTCGAATGTCGATTCTAAGAAACAGACATGACGCCATCTCGAATTTAGCGGTCTACACCGCCCCTGCTGCTGCTGCTGCTGATGATTTGCTGTTGCTGCTGCTGCTTGTGCTGCTCGTGCAGCTGCTGCAGCTGCTGCTAGCTGCTGCTGCTTGTGCTGCTCCTGCAGCTGCTGTAGTTGCTGACGATGTCACGGATGCTGTTGACAGATGCTGCTGCTTGTGCTGCACGAGACTGAGTAGCTGCTATTACTAATGCTACTAATACTAGTATGAGAAAATACATTTAGTCAGATGATTAAATCAAGGAGGTTTTCTGACTTCAGTGGATCGTTTAGCCATAGGCCACGGGCAAAACTTGAAACCATTTTATACATGGGACAATTGGCAGAGTCGGAACGTGTTGGTACGATGGGGTCGATCATGTTCATCATCAGTTCAGGCAAAGGAAGTGTGTCGACAGCACGCGAAAACTTCATGTCTGGATGTTTCAACACAAGACCTTTTATCACACTCACACAGCTGCTTTGAAGAGTGAATCCTTGACCAAACTTGAGCTTTTCCAACACAGCTTTGGCTTCTTTCTGTGCAATAAGGGATCTCTCTTTCGGGTTCATCTCAGTGCTGTCTAGCATGTCCTCAAAGTCTTTAACATAATGTTCCAACGGGCTACAAATGATGCACTCCAGATCATCGTCCGTATATGTCGTCTCCTCACACCATATTGTGTCTTCTCCTGTTTCGAATTCCGTCATTTTCTAAACAATCTCTTCCTGAGTGCCTTGCATATATCGAAGCTCCTTCAAGGATATGGCGAAGACTGACAAACTTGAAGGAATTTCACCACAGTCAGGCCAAGTATACGGAGCTAAGAAAAATAGCTCTAACAAAATCTTCTCCCTCTGTCCAAATGAAACTACTTCCGTTCCGATGAAGTTGAAGCATGCTTCTATCCATTGCTCCTTGGTGACGTCCTTCCAATGTTTCTTTACCTCACATGCATCATAAGGCGCTGTTTTTCTTCCTGCTTCAAGTGGGAGTTGCTTTTTCTTTCTTGGATTTGGAGAGTGTTTCGATGCTCTGTAGCGTCAACACTTTGATAAGTAAAGAAAATAGCAGAACTAACCATCATAACGTGCTGAGCGAGCGTAGAGTGGACGAGGCTACGATGATGAAGGGCGGGTCGAGAAAGTGTGATGGGTGAGAGCGGCGTTTCACTCCTTATGTACCCTGTCCTAGATAATCCTCTTAAACGGCTAAAAAGACTCTCTCAGTACAGAGCCTCTACTCAATTAAGAGATCTGTTAAGTAAGTTTTCACATGCTACCTGAATACTGCAGGTGGGTTTAGACTTAAGCAGCTTAGTGCACACACGTGTCTGTTAGAAAAGCTACTTGCACAGCTGCCTTCCTTTTTCACTAGTATTCACCCCCTGCCGACTTATAAGGCACTTATACACTCCTTCTCGTGAAATCTATGGAAGATGATGGAAGGACCACCGACTAGATTTTCTTTGATCAGAGCGTGGAGGACGGCGTCGAACGGAGGGAACGTTGTGAACGCAGCTTCTAGGTTTTGGAAGAGGAACTGTAAAGTCAAACTGGCGAGAGAGATCTCGTCTTTCAACATGTCAATGCTGCGATCTTGGAAAAATTTAGCGTGATTTTTCAGAGCTTCTATGAAAGGTTTGACGTCTTTGTTGTTGTAGTGGATCAAGTAATCTCTCATAGTTTGCATCTTCTTGTCGGACAAAACTTTCTGACATGTGGCTAGTCGGATTCGACCATTTTGACGCCCGTCAGTTCGCTGTCAAAAGCCGATCTCGGTGGCAGGGGTTCTGTTTACCAGTTTCTTGGTATACGATATCCATTCGTAAGGAAAGTGACCTTTCTCTTTGTTTCTGGTGAGAGCTCGCAAATAATTCGCGTAGTTGTAACCAGGTGCCAAATAGTTGACTGCGTCCAAGAAAACCCTGTGCTGTGTGTAAACCGTCAAGTAGTGATTGCTTCTCTTTATGACGCTGAATTGTTGGTTTCTTCGGTCTCCGGAGGCAAAGAACGAGTGAAGGCGTATTTTGATCAGGTTCAAGTCGTAACGCCCCGAGTTGAAGCCCACGACTGGAGCTTGACGGATGTATCTCAGAAGCCGCTTCTTCAGTTGAACTAACGGGTGTCTGGTGTGAGCCGCAGCGAAGCCGTCTGGAGAAGGGGTGAATACCGCCTCCTCCAGCAGGAGAGCTTCACCTATCGCCACATCTAACTTCGCTAACGTCGGTCGGTAAAGTTCTAGCACAGCTTCCCCGATGACTTTGGCGTTCTCGTTTATGTGATTTTAAACTCGGTCTAACAAGGGGTCGGAATCTGCGTCGGATTCTCTGACGTACACCGTCCCCTCCCACCCTGGAAAGTCGGATGCGACACTAGCCGACAAAGGGACGTGATCCCACAGCAGGGACACGTGTTCGGTCGACGGTTCTCTGCACGGTCTGAAGAAAGCCTCGAAATGGAAGGTGATGTTGTAAGGGTAGATTCTGGAATGTCCGTCGGGAGGAAAAATGGAGAAGGCTGCTAGCGTTTCGAAAATCGTTCTCGAATTTTAGTAGATGCAACCTACGTAGCGCAACTTGACTTGTCGGCAAGAGGAAAGCTGGTTCCTGTGTCTCTTCAGCAAGAACTCGGTGGTGAACGCCGCCTTACACTTGCAACATTCGTATACACCCGCGTACGCGTTGAAGTCCGTGACCAGAGAGACGTGCAAACCGTCTTTCGCCGTCAGGTGTAGGTTGACTTTACCTTGGGCGGCTAGAGTTCTGGAAGGCAGTCTGATCAGAGTAACGCGTGTTCTCAACTTCCGCCCCGGCACCTGACGCGTCGCGGTGTAAACTGCTATTTGTATGTCAAACAAGTTCTCTAACGCGGGTAAGTCGCGGATGTTCAAAACCCGGAAAGGATTCACGTGTGGCAGCGGGACAGAACAGACGTAACAAATCTGAAGCGCGCTTGCTGGTGTTGTTTAAGTGAAAGGAAATGCAGCAGAAAACGCAGAGGTTGTCCTTGTTGGGAAAATCTAACACACCGCTTCTCTTTCCAACTCGACTAGCCTGACTGTTCCTACCGCCTACGGGAAATTCCCCCGGTCCCATGTAAACGCAAATGTTCAAAATTGGTAGGAAAAAGAACGCGCCACTTGGTGTCAGCGTCGCAAAGTTTCCGTACTTCGACGGTGTTTTCCATCTTTGAGAGGAGCTCTTCCAAAGTTTCTGAATTAGTTATAGTAGGGAGCGGTTGTATGAGAGTTGCGTTGTTCTGGGAGGCGTGAAAGTAGCGCAGTTTGCTCTTGTCTTCTCTGTGTTGTAAGAGTAAGCCTACCGAAAAACCCGCTTTGTATCTGAATCTTTGTGTGAAGTGAATGCGACGCATAGTATCTACAGCGTCACTCAACTCGCCGGTTGGTAGTCTGACGTTTGTTACACTCACGCGAGTCCCGTGCATCCTGACACTTGTTCGTATTGCAGGCCAATTCGCCGTGAACGTTTCCTCACCGTTCGGTACAGCACATATACGGCGTAAACTCCCCAGTTATGTTGTTTTGGCTATTTCTTGCCCTTTTCAGGCTTATACCCCTACAGAATAACTAGTTTTGCACCAATTTATTCAAATTTTTGGTATATGTGAGAAAACATCCTAATAATTCGGGAAATCTCAATTTTTTGTGTACTGGCCCGATATTTTCCGTTTTCTGGCCCTGCAAAGGCCCAAAAACCCCTAAAAACGTCAAAAACGCAAAAAAAGGCATGTTTTACATGTCTCCCATGTGTACTGAGGCAGTAACAGCTTATTCCTAATATCATTTTCTATTAGGTCTATCGTCTGGTCAATTGATTCACAAGGATTTCACTAGATATGTTCCGTATTTTTTCTCCATAGTCATTTAAGTGTGTTTTGTCAGCAAAATATTCAAATGTCATTTCAGGTTGATACCTCTATATAGTAAATAAAGAAGATCCACACAGTCTCTATTGTATCCCAGATTGTGAGGTAACTCTTGTGTCTTCTGCTGGAAAAAAATAAATTTGAAAAATATCCAATTATCTTGCTTCCAGGAGCATATGTCTATTGGGATACATATTTCCCGTCACGGAGTCACCCGGAATATTTGTCACGGAGTCATCAGCCACCCTGATGAAAATCTAAACCTTCATAGAATTGTTAATACCCAATATATTTAAGTTATCTCTGGTTTTCCTGTGTCCTACCCACTCCCTCTAATGTTCTAATGCAAAAATCCACCATTTTTATGCTCATTTATACAAGAAATAATTTCCGTCACGGAGTCACCCGGGTGACTCTGTGACGTAAAATAGGTTAATAGGGGTACTTTAGGCCTATACTGTGCAAATTTGGTCTAACCAGATATCATGATGCTTCATATTTCTTAAAGGACACATGATCAGGACACTGTAGAGTGAATTTAACCAATAATGGGACCATTTTGAGGAAACTAGGGTAAAGTTGAGAGTATGTAGTTGAAATATTCATATTTCTGATAAATGTTCAAAATTCATCGGGCTGTATCTTAAAAACTATTACTCAGAGGATATCCATTCTTGGTATGCTTCAAGATATATGTTGGCCCAGCTTGTAAACAAAATGATTAGTTGCTGTGATGTATTTAAAACAAAATGTTCATGATCATGGATTTTTCGTCACGGAGTCACCTGAAAAATGGACAATAAACTTCACGAGGCTATAAAATCTGAACCGCTAGGGTTAGAAATGTATCAAAAAGTGTTCCAAGGAGCCAAGATATATACCTCTCAATATACTAAACTTGTTTAAACATATTAGGAACTTTCTGATTTGTCCTTCCTCTATTCTAAAACAACATAAGTCAGGAGTTTGAGCCATACGCGGAGGGATAGTCACCTCGTCCAGAGATTCGCGTCGTCAGGTGATCTTTCAGCAATCAACTTCGCCGCATAGAGGGCAAAACTTAGGTATTATTCTACATTTTTCTACGTGTCTGTCGTGATTGTACGGTCTTTTAAAAATTTTGAAACACTTTTCGCAGACGTACTGCGTCATGTTTTTTTTCTTTTTTGTTTTTTCACTTAGTTACCAATTATTAAAAAAAATAAACGTTATTTATCACTTCGAATACTAGACGACTCTTACCACACGATGCTATTAGCATAGTGAAAGGCGTCTGTAGTCTAGGATCGAATTCAACAGATGTCCATCTTACTGCAGGGATCAGACGAGAGTGGTCAACACTGGAGTGACACAGCTCACTTTTATGTCTTTGGGTACAGCTGCATACAACCCTTGAACATACATTGCGACGTCGCTGCGACCCATGTCGTCTTGCAACACTTTCATCAGAGCCATAGGCTCAGACGTCTCGTTGTACTTCCAAGCTCTCAGCACTTCATAGACAGGGTTCTTCACAGTCCTGTCAAAAGGCACGGGTTGAGAGATGAAAGCTACTTCATGAGAAGTCAACCCTAAGTAGATCCCTATGGTCTTCCAGTCTCTAGGGCAGAGCTCAGCTAAAAGAGAGAAATATTTCTGCACTTTCCACTCCATGTCTCCACTCTCTAAGCCATCCCACATGTCATGCTTGTCCATGTACTCACGTGAGAATTGGATGAGGTCTATACGGTAAGATTCTTCCAAGGCGGCTGCTAGTTCCTTCCACCTAGTAGTACAACTTTTCTGGTACCAAGTAGTGAACATTGCTCTAGCTTGAGTTATGACACTTCTCTCACAACTGAGATATCCCATATCCTTCAAGTTCACTTTAAGGTATGAACCTAACGGTATGTAATCTGATGTCGGCAACTTACTACTTATTTTCAGTAGCATAGCGTCTGGCAAGTATCCTAACGGCTCTCCTTTGAAGTATGATGATACAGGTACTACTGCAGCAGAACCAATAACAGGAGCAGCGTCTGCGCTGGTATCCGACGACTCGTTGTCGGAACAGGGCAACCACACGACCTCGTAAGGTGGTGGTGAGGGCAGTCGCCCTTCGGGTTCGTCGTACGCCTCGTCGTCAGCGTCGTTCTCTGTCTCACCCTGTTGCTTCTCCTCTTCTTCTTCTTGCTTTAGGGCATATATGTCTACTACGCGCTGCTGGGGCTGAGTGTCCGAATAGCTGTAAGTCTCAGCGCGAGCGGCGCTGATGGCGTCGGTTGATGTAGTAGTGGAGAGGCGCTGTGCAACGTGCTGCGTGTCAGTAGTAGTAGCGGCAGTCGCAGCAAGAGGTGTAGCAGCAGCCGCAACAGCAGGCGCAGCAGTAGCAGGCACAGTAGTAGCAGGCGCAGCAGTAGCAGGCGCAGCAGTAGCAGGCACAGCAGCAGCAAGCGCAGCAGCAGCAGCAGCAGCAGGTGCAGCAGTAGCAAGCACAGCAGTAGCAGGCACAGCAGCAGCAGGCGCAGCAGCTTCAGCAGGCGCAGCAGTAGCAAGCACAGCAGCAGCAAGCGCAGCAGCAGCAGCAGCAGGCGCAGCAGTAGCAAGCACAGCAGTAGCAGGCACAGCAGCAGCAGGCTCAGCAGCTTCAGCAGGCGCAGCAGTAGCAAGCACAGCAGCAGCAGGCACAGCAGCAGCAGTAGCAGCAGCACCAGCAGCACGAGGATCACCAGCAGCAGCAGCAGCAGCAGCGGCAGCAGGCGTAGCAGCAACAAATCCGTCGCGAGTGTAACAACGTCGCTACCACGACGACTACTACCAGTAGTACTGCTACTACTACCACTACTACTACTACTACCACTATTACTGCTGCGAGCGCTCGCTACAGCGGGAGGGTGATAAGACCAAGCAGTTGCGGCGGTAGTCTCATTTTCAGTAGCAAGAGGAGACGCTGACGCTAAACGATCACCGTTCTGCGTACTCTTCTTGTTCTTGAACTTGCTTAGATCCTTGGACGGCACTAGTTGTTGTATTTTGCTCATGGTGGTGACTGTAGAGAGCAGCAAAAGACTGAGTGAGTGAATGGGTGTTTCCAGCCCCCTTATATACACCTTCTCGCTTCTAGAGCTAAGTTACTTACGGCTCTGTTCAGCTGCCGCCGGCTCACCGGCGGCCATTCACAAAGAGAAACAAAAGACATAAAGCATGACGTTTTCAGCTGGAACCCTTTCCCCCCCTTTGAGAGATCGACTGACATGAGCTATGCTACTTACTGCTTTGTTCAGCAATTCAACGCGCGTTAGCTGTATAAAGGATTAAGCGGTTGCTGCCGCCGGCTGACCGGCGGACATTCACAAAGAGAAACAAAAGTCATAATGCATGACGTTTTCAGCTGGATCCCTTTCCCCCCTTTTGAGAGATCGACCGACATGAGCGGGCGGTGTACCGACTGTGCTAATTCAACGCGCATTAGCTGTATAAAGGATTAAGCAGGCATGAGCTTAGAGTGTGTATACAAAAAAACTACAGGAGGCGTGTGGCGTGAAGCAGGACCCCCTAAGACGGGTGTGTCTGTCTGTGAGTAGAGTCGTGTGCATGTGGTGAGCGACTTAAGTGTAAAACAAAAAAAATCACCGCCTCCTGCCGTGGTGAGTAGACTGGCCGGCAGCGGCCGGCTAGTTCAATAGGGGTGACAGCTGACTAAGGCTGTGTATGAAAATCCGATTTTCACCTGACCTCTGACGTTTGTTACAATGAATGCCAAAGGGGGAGAGAGTCGTCCTCAGGTAGGGGGTAGGAGGTAAAGCTATGGATAAAGAAAAAATGACATTTTCAGCTGGCCTCCACAGATGGCGATGACATACTCCTCGTCATCTAAGCTCTTAAGAAGCTCTTAAGGAGTGGAGCAGCTGCTAGACAGCTGGGTGCTGTTGGAAATAGGATTAAACTCCTTCTGTATAAAAGCTCTGATTTCTGTTAGAAAAAAACCATATCACCTCTGACCACAGTAATGTCTACTACCACCACCACCAGCACCACCGCCGCTGCCACCGCCGCCGCCGCCGGTCGCGGCTGATCGCTTCATTAGAGCATGTGACCATCACTTCCTAAACAAAAAAATTAAGAGACACACTTCTTCCTCTCGAGAGGAAGAAGTGTGTCTCTCGATTAAATTCTTTTCTTTCTTTTTTTCTTAAAAGAGACAAACGCCCCTTAGAGTGCCCCCCCACCCCCCTAGAGTGCCCCCCTCCCCCCTCCCCCCTCCCCTCCCCCCCCACCCGCCCCATGCATCCTAAAAGCGACCCCCTCCCCATGCATCTTAAAGGGGCCCCTAAGTAGGTCACTTCCGGTCATGTGACCAAATGGAGGCCTCTGATTGGCTGCATGTCGATTGAGTAATAAACAGTACTTAAGCATAGTCCCGTTCCGATACATATTATACTACTGACCCATCTTCGAGCTTAGCAAGTTTAATATTCGGATTCAGCACACCCAAATTACCCCGAAAAGTGATCTTGCCTGTTCGTAGTTTAAAATGCCCCTTGGAGTGATTAAAATGATATTTGTGAAGATTCTGCCAAGTCTAAGTCATATTTAAAAGGTTTTGAAATGGAATAAAATACCTGACAGCTGATTTTCACAGGAATAGTCCATCTATATATATTAGGTTTAACGTGTTAAAAGTCCTGGAGTCTCTCACTTGCCTTTTTTTACCGCCATTCTATTATCTGATGAAAAAGTAGCATAATTATAATTATCAAATTTGAGATTCGTACACCGAAGTACCATCATGATAAGGATATACATTTGGCAACATGGCTAGATCTGACAGCAGAAATGGACAGTAATTCAAGTTATATAGCACTAAAATTAAAAATAAAACTATTAAAGCCAGGTCTTCTAAACACTTTGATGTTCTCACTTTAAAGGATATGTTATTAGATTAAATTGGACGATGTTGTAACAATAGATAATCCAAAAAACACACTTATGATCCCAAGAGGCCTTTATGTACCGAGGCATTAATTAGTGGCCTTGACCTTCATGATGGTGTATAAAGAACTAACAGACCTTTGGAGAAAATAAGCAGATATTTTCATACCTCAGAAATAATAGAAATGAAATCTGACAAAAGACATTTCAATTTTAAACTTACTTTTAAGGGACCTCCATTGTGGCATCCTATATGACCTTGAGCTACAAACTCTATTATGATGCAACAAATGTGTTACCACCTGTTTTATATGCATATAACATTGTTGGATCTCTGTGATCTTTTAACTGATAACACAGGTATGGTATAAACTGTTTATCTAGGTTTGTCCTGAACATAGGTCAAGGACAAAGAATCTCATTGTATATATAGATGATAGAAATTACATTAAGCCCCACACTAATTTCAATTGATATATGTGGGTAGCTATAATGCAATACATTCCTATAGAAAACATCTATAGACATTGGAGAATATTGGCAAGCTTGAATGGCCACATTATAATGACGGCTCGAGGTTTGATAATTTAGAGGACATTAAAGAGTGTCGGAATATCTATTCCAAAATTTTACCTGATATACTGAATTAATCAATCGTGCTTAGTAAATTGAGTAAGTATGGTATAAAAGGTAGGAATCTTGCCTGGATTGAGAAATATTTCAAAAACAGATTAAGACCAGAAAGTTTGAGCTTTGATTTATCGTTTGTTGTTGGAAGAAAGTTTCTTAGAGCTGCTATCCTCTCTTCTGTTGCAGTTCAGCCAGTGAAACCACAGTTAGATACAGGAACTGCTGACCTGAGTAACCTACAGGAGGGTGACAACCTGACATTGACGTGCAGCACAGACCGACTCTACCCCGCTATAACAGAGACTGACTTGGTGATGACATGGGGAGGACACACTATCTGTCCTGGTGAAGCAGGCTGTTTGTTTACACCCATGCCAATAGATAGGGACCTTGCCATGAATTACACACTTGAGTACACAATGACACTGAGTAAGAATGATAATGATGCCTTGGTTAACTGCACCGTAGAGCCGATAATAGGAGAGAGAGAAACAAGCGATGGGATTGAACTACAAATTCAATGTAAGTACAACACTATAGGCCTATATAAACATTTTACTTGAATACACATTGAGATTGCTTGTCATGAGAAAGGTATTGCATTGTCACAAGAGTAATATGTATTTATGCCTGTACCACTGTATGCTAGTGATATCAAGTGGTACCCTATCAATAATCCAGCACACCCACCTCCTTCAGTCCTGACAGAACACACTGGAGGCAGAGTTGCAGCATCATATATAACAGGGATGACCCACTCACTAACACCCTCACACTGCAGCTCTCCTTAAAAAGCTTACACAATATATAACAAAATATAAAGAATATATACAAAGAATTATGAGGGGACATATATATGCTTGCGGTAATATCTCTTATCAGCTGCTGATTTGGACGGTCTTCATGAGCACTATCATTTTGACCTTTCACTATCATTTTGACACACATTTATGAAAAAAGTCTACGCTGTTTAAAGATGATTAGATGAATATTCTTCTTGCGAAGCAATTACCCCCCCCCCCCCTATTGATAGCTATGTGGACACCAGCCTATAAACTCGCCCCACTTCTACAATTCGCATTGGATGATCACAGCAGATGGCGGTTGTAGGTTTGCTATCCAACATCCCTCCATGGCAATGTAATCGTTGACTTTGTCAAAGAGAGCGGCTTAATTATTGTAATCCTTCTACCGATTCTTTTAAGAAAACGTTTCGATCGCCCATTCTGACAAAACTATAGTCGAATTTAGCCTTCGCTTTTTCACAATTACTGATTTGAAGACAAGATGGTGAAAATAAGAGAATATTCGGCCGATGGGGACGTATTTCTTAGGAGCCTACAGCTGCTACGATAATTCATAGGTTAGTAGATTTCAAAATTATTTCTGTAGCATTTTGTATCATAATTTATCAATATCAGCTCTGATTTTGTGAAATACACTAGGTTGTAAGAATAAGTAGGAATGATAATAGAATGGTAACAGATCAACCCCCAACTCGAAATTCTCTTATTTATATCATGCATAATGATATTAGTAAGGTAAACCGCAACTTGTCACAGTAATCCAACACTGGCTTATTCTCTTCTAGCACCTCCTACTGATACCCCTATCACTCCTTCCGAAGGGCTCTCATCGGGAGCAATAGCAGGAATCGCTATCGGATCTGTGGCTGGTGCTGCGCTTATTTCCGTAGGAATATTCTTTGGAATTAAGGTAAGCTGTGGCTCGTACATATTAGTGATGCAACCATGTTTAAAAGAGATTTCCTGCATGCAATGCTCTCCTACATATTGAAGTCCAGGCACTACTGATATACATGCCGAGGGATATGTGTGCATGTGGGGGGGGGGGGGGGTAGTGACAATGGCCTGCGTCATCTGTGAATCAGCCTTACTACACAGAATTATCCATCTGTTTCAATTTCAGGCATGCAAAAACGAAAAGGATGCCAACATCAGTCAAAGGAAAGGCGATGACAAAGGAATCTAATTGCACGTGTATACCTGGACATGAGCAGGAAAAATAGAAACAAACACCAGCCTAAGACTGGACACCCATTGGCCGATTCAGGTGCATTATCGGACAATACACCCCCAACAAACACTCACTACATAGTACTTGTTAGTGTTATTCCCTGTATGTTTATGTTTTAACTGATAATGCATCCAAATTGGCCAATGAGTTATAGCCCTTATTGAGTAAAGCTACGTTAATATAGTAAACATGTCGGTTAATATGGTGACATTTATGAATCATGTCAATGACTACACAGGTTACATGGCTAAGGCCTTTATCTATAGTACTTCAACTCTGCATATACTTTGAGATGCAATATTGGTTCAAATGCCCCTAGATAAAGCCGTATGATAACATTGCAATTGCTTTCATTAACCAGTTTCCTTGTGTTTGGCATCATTCTTCATGGTATAAATGTTCTCCTTTTGTGAATTTCAGGTAGGAATAAACTAAACTAAACTAAAAGTGGTTGTATACAGGTTGTTGTATTGTGATTGCAGGCTAAATCTAATGGTGTTATGATGCACCCCTAGCAGGTCTTGACTTTCTGCAAGACAGTTATTCATTTGTGACAATACATTGTAGTTTTAATGTGCTAAATGATGAATGAGAGCCTTTCAACTTACCTGCATGCAATTTTATGGATCATGTAATCAACCAAAAATAGGAAAAAATCACCTAAGATTAGATGACATAGCTTAAAAAAACAGAAGGGATGGAAAGCTATATTTTTGATGCCTACCTTTTGTCTAGGTGTGGCGTGATGTGTTGGTTTGTCCATCATGACATTGTGATATCATAATGTCATAGTGTGTCACAATGCGGTCATAATGATAAGAAATTACAATTGAGACGGTCGTCGTGTTGATAAGAAACTATAATCGACGTGACCTTATTGTCTCATAGCACAGGCCTATATGTCAACATGCTGTATTCATACACTACATTGTCATTGTACAATTGAGCCGTTTCTAATTGACTACTGTTAATCAGTCCGTGCTCAACTAATAATATAAATGTAATAGATATGTATAGGCCAATGTATACACTGAAAACCCTATGGCGCAAAAGGTGATCAGTGATGATGACCTTTGGGTGATCATTTTGATTGTGGCCTGGCGGAGTACCTGGTGCTCTTTATAGTCATCATATGTGATGACCCCTGGTCATCATATTGATCACATTTTCTTGGATTGCAGCACAAGTCATTATGATCACCATAGGTCATCACTATTGATTACCTTTGTATTTTTTGTTTTTTTGCCACATTCTCCTAAGAAAATGCAAGAACTTAATACCCCTTCATCCATTAAACTCCTTTATCTGGGACATGTTTATCTGCCATCAGTCCCAATAAGGCATGTATGTATGTAATACCAATGACAGTGCCTTCTGACACTTTGAGCTACAGCTGAATACATGGAAAGGGTGTCTATACTTTGGAAATGTTAACTCCTATCTAAATTCAGACCCAAAAATGATCAAATTACTTGTGATAGAGTCAAAATGAAAGACACTGAACATTCTGCATATTATACAAGGGCAATGTAACATTCATTATTGCTATTGACATAGTTAATGGCCAGAATGGTTCATGGAATATACATCAGTGTATAGTAAGGCCCCCTAGTGGCAGAAATATGACAACTATAGGTAATCAATGTGATTACTTTGGGTCATCATCAACGATTGATGACCCTGAGGTCATCATCACTGATGACCTGCCCATTGGATTGGGTTTTCAGTGTAGGCCTACATCTGCTTAATCCAGCTGGATCCACATGTTTTACAGATATAGGAGATGGAAACCCATGCATCAATATTCATTTGATTCATTTTGTCTGTGATCCATCGCATAAAGCTAAACCTCACACCTCAATCAAATAAATATGTCTGTTAAGGTGTAATCATGTCTTTGCTCCATTGTCAGCGTGGGTCCTCTTTTCAAAAGTATCTGAAACGAAACAGCAATGGACAAAAGAACGGAAATCTATAGACTTGTCTATAAACCTTTCTAGAGGAATTGTTATCACTTCTTATGACAGTATAAGGCAACATCGTAACATGCAAAAGTTAGAGTAGGTAGTTTAAATGTCTGAAATATAGAAAAATGAGTTGTGAATCATGACATTGACTTGCGGCAACTAGAAAAATCACAAAATTATTGGATATTCTTTAAAAAAACTTACCCTAAAACCTCTAACCTCTATAAGCCTAAAAGGGAAAATCTGAAATTTGCTAATTTAGTGCGGTAGTATTCCTCTAAAAACGTATATGCATATAAGCTGTGCCTTGACTTTGTCCTGATTTTCTAACCACGACCTGTATGCGAGGTTTTATGTAATTGAGGTTAGACAATAAATTAGGTCACTGAAATCAGTGGGAGTTGTTTATCCCAAGCAAATCATTATTCAAATCTAGAAAGAAAAAAATATTCAAAAAAGATAACAATTATAAATCCCCAAAATTGCGAAGGAAAAAAAGCTAGGGTAGGTCCATTTAAGATAGCAGGGTCGGGTGGCCTCAAACACACATGTATATTTTTTAGCCTTTAGCCTAAGTATAGACTATACTATTGTGGCAGGGTCATTGACCATGCTCATTATTTCTCAAGGCCGATCCCAAGGGTTAGAGCATTTTTAGGGAGGGGAAAATGCTAGATTGGAGGGGGTTGCTGGATAGTCTTTGAAGACAGCAATTTAGTACACAGAGTTTAGTCTCCTTCATACATTGTGGTTAAAAATTGCCCCTAAATACTTGCAGGATTCTACAACGTGATGCTTTTATTTATCAATTTATAATTGTCTTACCTGTACTTACAACAATGTGACATCACCAATAATTATTTTAAGTGTTTCTCTCTTTTTGCATTTTACTGTCATAATTATTCTATTTCAATCATTCATAAACATCATTTAGGGAGTGCTTGATACATATCAAATAAATACATATTGTCTAAGAATTCTTTGTTCTGTCTTATATTTAATATCAGGGACTGATGATGCCCGCCCGCTAACCCAAACAGCAGTGCTTAACCCTTTAATAACATCAGGATGCGAAAATGCAGCCCCGGCAAATTAGTCACTGGTGCATCATTTGTGCATCATTCCCAACCTTTAGGAGTTTCTCAACCCCATACGGTTGGCATGATGCTTGAATACAGCCCTGGTGAGTTACTCGCCAGGGCTGCATTCATATATCATAACGAATAAGGCCAGGATGCATCATTATGCCGTCCTTAAAGGATAAATAGGGCCCATGTATCTGTATAAACAAGCTTTGCAGAGAACAGGGATTTGATTGCAATTGTCTATGACTTTTTTGTGTCACAGAAAATAGTTTTTGAAACTGAGAATCTGGTCATCCTTAGTACGAGCATTAATAATCAAATACAATCTAGGCATCTGATGAAAATAAGAGAATATTCGATTGATGGGCACAGTCTGTTTAGGATCTACAGAATCAAGCCTACAGCTACTACAAATATAGGTTAGTAGATTTCTGCTGCATTCCTCATCAACATCGCAATCAGTTATATTCAAAAGAATGGACAAAATTATTTCTAACAATATGTCAAGAAGTTATAATAGATCAAGCTCAGCTCGGAATTCTCTTATTTTTATCAGTTCAGATTTAAAGAGTGACTGAAACACAAACTGTAGCCTATTATACCTATTTAGTCATGCACTCCTTCTATTCATTCCAGCACCCCCTACTCCAAGTCCTTCTTCAGGACCTCTCCTGTCAACGGAGGCAATTGCAGGAATCATAATCGGTTCCATTGCCAGTATTGTTCTTATCGCAATCGGGGTATATCTGTTCATCCAATACAATAATAAGGTAATGGTTTCTGATTTATATCTTGTTTAATCTTTTGGTGTTGCATTTAAAGCTGGGGCTCCACTACGCGATTTTTCGGGCAATGCTCACGATTCGATCATAGGAGGTACATACAGTTTGATCAGGTATAAACATAGGCCTAGAGATCGTACTGTTCAGACAAATAAAAATCAAACCAGTTTGATATGAGATTGGGGGCCAAAAGTCGGCCTTAGTTTCAAAATTGGGACCTAAATTGGGATCTTAATGGTGTTGTTTACCCTTGGCAACTCTATTTTCCACTTCTTTATAAACATAAACATTATTTACAAACATAAACCTATAGCAGAGTTTACAGTACCTCCTTGCTTAAGGTATGTAATTGTTTCGGTTTATATGGTGAATCAGATTCGTGAGAATAGCCCTGATTTGTGAATAAAATCGGTTAATGGAGCCCCACCTATAGCTGAGGCTCCACTATCCGATATTGTCCTAATATCGGTGCTGTCCTCACGAATCGGACTCAAACCAGGGAATTATATTCTGTAGGCCACATTCCCAGGTATATGACCCGATTTAGGTCCCGATTTACCTATACCTGATATGTAAATATAAACAAACCCCAACAATATTTCTGACATGATCAAATCGTGAGAATTGGCCAAAATATGGGGTAGTGGAGTCCCAGCTGTAGTTAGTAGGGCCCTCAAATCTTAGATTGCCACCTAAAGTACAGAAGCATTCTTCTTTTTAATAGTATTAATTCATTATATCAGTGATAAAACCTTCAATATTGGATACAGGTTACTGTCATCCCCATGTAAAAGTGTGTATACATGTCACGAGTTGAGCGCTACTGTGAAAGTACTTATATTCACGGGTGTAAATTTTCGCTGAAGTGACAAAAAAGACTAATTTGCGGATATTTATTCCGTACTGTAGCATATAAGAATTTCACGGATGTTTCATTTCCGTGAATATAGCGAAAACATATACCCAGCAAAATAAAGTACGACCACAATAATCTGTACCGATTAAACAACGTATTGATCCCTATATATAGTTGATGAAAACATTCACTGTACGGCCTGATGTTTATGACAAAAGTCGTCGATCTTGTTGTGAAGGAGTAGAGCTCCTTGCATGGTACATGTATGCATTGGCCGTTGGTCACTCAGGCTTCATTTAAAAAGACTTCACTTGTATTATATTTTAAGCCTTAAAAATTCAAAACTCAAGAGTTAAACCCTCATAGTAGTAAAGGCTATACGAGGGTAATGCCTACTTCACCTGGCTGTATAACATAACCATAGTAATTTGTGTTTATTTGTGTCTTTCTGGTTTGGTTTCACCAGAGTAGGACGTACATGTGATGACTGCCGGATTATTAAACATCAGCAAATCCACAAGAAGAATCGTGCCAGAGGAGAACCTATGATAAATGAGGCGCAAATCCAACAAATAAACTACATAGTTATTTATTGATATAATAATACCACCCTGAAATACCCTACCTCTATAAAGTTTGTATACCTCTAGATAGGAACACCCCCATGTGACCTATGATGTTATAATTGCTATAGGTATACAGGTTCTTATCTTATATCCCTACTCTTCAAAATAATATTATAATATATATGGGAGGTCTGCTTTAGGGCATTGCTGAAGTTCATAATGTCAACAATGAACAGTAATTTCTGAAATATCCCAGGGTTTTTTGAAAGTGAGAAACAGTCTATAGAAACAATATTAAATTGTGTGATATGACTAGCAGATAATGGTAGATAATGCTCTCTGTCATAAGGAAGTTGTACCTTAGATAAGCTGTCCAGTAGGCGAGACAGGCAGTGGGTACTTAATGACCTACGGAGCCATTATAGATATCATCCGTTAAGAGATATTAGAGGAGGAGCGTTCAGTTGTTGTATCGTATTCATTGTATAGCAGACAATGATGATATTCAGAACTGATTATGGTTTGATTAAACAGCCAGGACAGTGGTAATGTCCACCTAAAACGCCACCGGTCCACCAAGTGTAGCAGGACTGAATGTAAAATTTAGTAGGGTCTCTAGAGTAGTTCAATATACTTTGTAAAACTACGTATCTATCCTGATTTGGCCATAAATATAATGTTTTGTCAGTGGACGACACCATTTTATACTTAAAATGTATAAATCATTATACATGTGGCTATCTGGTCCTTTAGAAAATGTAGCCGGTCCTGCAACATTGAGAATGTGCAGGACCATATGACCTGTTGGGTGAAAAAGTTAACCCAACGACTGATTAAAGATAATTAATGACTTAGTACATGGATATTAGTGACAATCGACATGGGCAATAACAATGGGGAAATACATCAGTTGTTAGCCTATTGCAAATCGTATCTACCCACCCCCTAAAAAAATAATCTAAATCTAAAATCCGATTCTTTTGAGTTATTAATCCATGTCTCCTAAACATTATTCTTTTGGCCTTTTACAGTAGCATACAGTTAAAAGGAAATAGGGTCAAACATAAGGTTCGTAGACATATAAAAGAATCATATAGCATAATAGTCCATTGTTTTTAAATGTATATAACTGTAGGTTTTGGAAAAGGTTAGATCAAAAGCAATGTTCAGCTAACGTGCAGCTTCTTCCGAAGGCTTCAGGACTGTTAAGACATAATCCTGTAACCCGCTACAAAATAGCCACTGTCTGTGATAAAACATCTCACTCACATCTCGTTCATACTCGTATACAATTAGCAAAAGTATTCTGCCGTCCAAGCATGTTTAGTTGCTTCAATCCTAGTTTTTTTCCCCTGCGGTTCACCATAAACATTTATGCCTTCCGTCCTTTGATTTGCATATTTGCATTATATTGGTTGAATTGTGGTCATCATTTATTGTTGCAATTGGACATAGACTAGACATGGACTGTAATACTAGCGGTAATAAATACAATGTTGTTATGACGTTTGTACAAAAACTGTTTAAATTCATGTCAATATCCTACTGTATTGAAGCTTTATTATGTGCTAGCGATACGGTTCTGTATATATATACATGTCGTGGAGGCAGGGTGGGGTCCATGTCCCTATAAAAGTTGTCATGGATATGACATGATAGGTAGAGGATAACCCTACTAATGTACATTGGTAGGCTTGAAATGTTTTATTTGATAGCCATTCTTCTTTACACATAGCATATTAACAGGTAAACACTCTATAACATAGGGTCGGTTGATACCTGTAATTTACAACCTGATATTCCTACTATCAGCGATGAGATTCGATGCATAACGAGCTGAAGAGGATATAAGATGTCCCCAGCTTGGAATAGTAACTTTAACACACACACATTACTTTTATAACATCCCTGGCCAATCGCCTTCATCAAATTGTTGTAGTTGCTTTACTAATGCTTACGATCAAACTGTCTGTGTACAATTGATTGGAATTGGTTTGGTTGATATTATTGTTTATTCCATTTTTAGAAGTCAAGACTTACAAATGTAAAAACATTATCCCTGGATACCTTTATCAGTACTTAGTGACATGGAGTAGGGTGCAGCGTCTTTGTAGTCTACAGCTGCCCGGTCCCTGCACATACGTTAAATGTGGTAGTTGGCCTAGTGGTATGTTTTTATCTATATGGAAAGGATAAGTTTAATCAATGAAATGACATGAAATAAACTTTATAACCAATAATTGCCCATCTTTTCATCATTGATAGAAATTATAAATATCACTCTGTCTTTGCAGAGCTGTGGAATACAGTTTAGTTGGTTAAATCACCGTCAAATCAAAGCCATTAGGGCAAGTAACTTTGGAATTCCTTTGCTGATTGCTGATTACCAACTGTAATTTCAGATTGACAGTGTTTTTGAGATCAATAAATATAATTTTCATTTGGTTTGTATAACTTTTATAGAAGCCTTGCGATTAACCTGGTTCAACAGTCAATCAATAGAGTTTCCTAGTAGATTAGTATGGGTTTTTCAGTAATATGCATGGTTTTTAGTTGGTATGGCTTCTAGAAAAAAAAGATATACCAATTGATCAAAGAACTGTGTTTATCAGTCTGATCACGTTGATCAAATGAAGATGCCGAGGAAGATTGTGATTTCAGCATTCTAGGTTAAAAGAAGTTGCCGTAGCTGTTACAACTAAGTGTTATACAATATGGTCAATATGAGAGTTTCTCTGCTTGAGTACTTTTTAATTAGCCTTATTGACAAACATCTCATATCATATGACACGCTCCTCCAATCAAGTCAAGGGCTGGAAAATTAAAAACAAAAAACAGGACACAAATTAGCGATGTGCACAGAAATATATATATATATATATATATATATATATATATATATATATATATATATATATACATATATATATATATACATATATATATATATATATATATATATATATATATATATATATATATATATATATATATATATATATATATATATATGTCTGGCTGTTGAGTACATAATATCATAAAATGAGGTGAGTGTCTAGTGATTTGTCTGGGAAGAAATTATCTGCCTCAGCTCTTCCCCACTTTTGTCTCCCCTGAGAGGAGGGCGATCAATCAGATTAGAGCATTTTGGATGAACGAGGAATGACCAGCCTTACACCCGGCAACCAATGCCCAACCTGTGGTCATTTATTAGCCAGGCATTAACAAAGGGCGTTAAGGATAGGATTTCCATGCCTTTCAAATTTCTGCCTGGAAGGCGTTTCACCGTATGTTGATGTTATAACTAACATACGGCCTTAAGATGCGGTCAAGATGCGGACAAAATATCACCAAAGCAAATTTTCCGTTTCTTTTCACCCTCCGCATACCCTCCGAATCTTTTTTTTTTACAAAATATCAACATACGGCATCCAACATACGGCCCTCTTAAGATACGGACATTGTCACCTGTCCCTTTTAGAAAAATATGCAAAAACCAGTCTACATTCCGGGAAACCCCTAGGGAATTCCCTCTGTGACGTCATAATATGTAGCAACATACGGAGGTAGGCTGGGGAGGGTATATATACGGTCCGTATGTTGGGGAAGAGACAGGAGAGGGACAGGAGAGGTTTGGGAAGGGACAGGAGAGGTCGGGGGAGAGACAGGATAGGTCGGAGAAGAGATAGGAAAGGTCGGGAAAGGCACCCCTGTACTCTGATAGCTTTTGTCTACCAGTCTATAGGCAGATTTTCAGCTGTGTAGGGCCATTATTTACCGAGTTATGGAAGAAAAGACTCTTTTTCATGTAATTTCTCCCAAAATCCATATAATTTTTTATTTATTTTTTTATCATGAAGCTAGAAGTTGGACTTAACTTATTTACCCGTTAAAATAATTCTAGGGTCATTTTATTACATATATATATAGAACTTTAAAAGTAGTAGTAGTTGAAATGTTAGCACTCAAGAGGTTTTGCACCTGTGTGGATGGATATGAACTCGCCGCCGTTGCCACGTCCCTGTTTACACCGGTGTGTGCAGCATTAGTATCGCCACTGACTGCAAATTCAGGGCTGTGTTGGTGCTGCCACCTAGAGGCTAAGTCAAGCTGGCCTCAACTCCTCTCATATATATATAAGGTAATGGAGATCGCAAGCCATGTGTTGGAGGTCATGTGGACCTAAACCATTTTTTTGTAAGCTAGTACAGTCCCCCACCTCCCTTCTCCCTTTTTAAAGTGCACATATATATGTAAAAAAATGGCTCTAGGATTGCTTTAATGAATAGATAAGTAAAGTCCAACTTCTACCTTTATAATTAAAAAAAGATAAATTAAAAAAATTGATTTTTTAACGAAATTATACCCAAAAATGTCTTTTCTTCTGTAACTCGGTAAATAATGGCCCTACAGAGCTGAAACTTTGCCCACAGACTCCTTGTGTATAAACCGTGGTAGACAACAGAGTACAGAGCTGGCTGTAGTGGTGACGAAATGGTAGTAGTGGCTCCTACCATCTCCTCACGGCCCCTACCATTTTCTCATGGCCCCTACCATCTCCTCACGGTCCCTACCATCTCCTCATGGCCCCTACCATTTTCTCACGGCCCCTACCATCTCCTCACGGCCCCTACCATCCCCATCTCTTTATCACCATTACAATCTGAAGTGATATGACACATACGGAGCAAAAATACCACATACGGCACACAAAAGACATAGCACCCCCCCCCCTACCCCTCCGTATATCTTGTACTTAATACGCCAAAGATGCAGAATTTTTGTGCTCCGCATGTTGAGCTGAAACATCATTAAAAATGTAGCTTTGGCCTGGAAAGTTGAGGGGAAAGCCTATCCTTAATGGAGTTATCTGGAGTGTTTTTGGAAGGGTTTATTGACTGCAAAAGTACACATATAAAAGAAAGTAATGTCCATCATCGTTGATCAATATCTCCCAATATCACGAATATCACCATTTTTCTTTAAAACAAGATGTTTATCAAAGTTTCATCTCTTTGCACTTATGTCCTGTTTAAGGGACAGTGGCTGATACAGTGCTCTAAAGAGGGGAGTACAGTTAATAAGGCCAAAAAAAAAAGAAGGTTTGTTTCAGGTCACCCGACCGACCCTATCTAAACAGGGCCGACCCTACGTTTTTTTATGCAATTTTGAAGAAATTTTTATATTTTTATACTTTATTGGAGTAAATTTTAGGTATACAAAATTTCGGAAAAAAATCTCACCATTTTTGCACTTTTTTGGGTCAATTTTAGAGGTAAAGTAAAAAAAAAAAAATTAAAAAAAAAAAAAAGAATCCGACCTACCGACCCTAGAGTTTCCTCCCATGTTACCTGAAACAAAACTTTTTTTTTATTTGGCCTAAATGCTTTCCTTTACAAATATTTGGTCAAATCCTACGTTAAGATCTAAAAAATGTTGCCTCTGATTTGTTGTTTTCAGATGGCCCACAAAGTTCCCCAAATGCCTCTGTTGACAATGAGAAACCAAACAAATACGACAATGTTACTTTCACCTGTGACTACATTGGTATAGATGCCGATCCACCAGAACTCAGCATGAAGTGGTGGTTTTTTGGTAAAGACATGGGAAGCTCTGAAGTACTCGTCCTGACAAGTGTTACACATGAGGAAGATGGTGGAACATATAGTTGTGTTGTCAGTAACAAAATAGGCTCCACCAAGTCAGATGTCATTTTGGAAGTCAGTGACAAGTGTGAGTAACATAGGTCTCATATAGATCTAACCATGATATTATTGTACACTATCTAGAAAGAAGAACTAAAGACGCGCTCTAGTACTGTCAGTGTTGTGCTCTAGAATATATGTGCGCTTCATCGAATGATATATGAGAAGTGATCAGAAGAGGGGAAATATTTTACATAACAATACATTTGAGTTAATACAATGTTAACTCATTGTTACAATGGGACAATCTATTATGCTTGACTGTTTAAATACCTTTGTCTAACACTTGACACAACAACACTATTTTCAGATGGTCCCCAGAACCCACCATTTCTCCAAATTTCATCATCAACAACACTTCAGTATGAGAATGTTACCTTTGACTGTGTGGTTGATAAAGTAGATGCTTACCCTAATGTGACGTTTGTTCAATGGTACAAAGATAACAATGAGTTGACAACGGACTGGAAGACGTTTAACTTGACCAGAGAAGTTTTCAACAATGATGAAAAGGGGAATGACAGTGGTGAATACAAATGTGAAGTGTGGAATACAATTGATAACAAGAAGTACAACATATATTCTGCACCTGTTGATCTTAGTGTGGGGAAAGAATGTAAGTTCAATTTGAATACAAGATATCACAATACCACTGCTGCTATGAACATGGTAGACCAGAAGCAATCATTCCCTTCAATGGTCATGAACTTTAGCTTTGTATAATATATACTGACAGTTCAGAAGTATGGCTTTTCATTTAATTATTCCTTGTTCATTATTGTAGCACACATAGACAGACCGGGGCCAATGCATACATATTTTAACAAATGGGATATAGAGAATACCATTGCAACAAATCATAATATATATTCTTGAGTTTAATATCAAATTGAAACAAACTTTGTAAAAAAGGTGCATTAGATGACACAATAAATAAGTATACATTAAGTAACGAGTGATTTTTTTTTTGTTTCAGATCGACCACAGGGTACACTTAAGTCTGAGGCCACGGCTGAAACACCTCATCGATATGATAGTGTCAATTTCACATGTGATGACACTGATATTACTGCCAATCCTGAGATACATACTTTAGAATGGTCACTAGATGGTCAAACCATCGACTCCTGGAATAACAAGAGGTTCAATATCATTGATGAAGTAGACGAAAAAGACAATGGCACATATGTGTGTACAGTACTGAATAAACATGGTCAGAAGGATTCAAAGCCTGTTGTACTCAACATCAACCCGCAATGTATGTATACATGCAGATGATTACAGTTGTACTCGATCTATATAAATTAGTATATTATCACGATATGCCCTGTCCATATGAAAAAGTCATATTTCACCTGTGATGATAGTGGTATTATTGCCTGTCCTTCGATACATACTTTACCATTGAGGACAAGAATACAATATACTTGTGTAGTGAGAAATGAATATATAGTTATTGTGAATCGCAGCCTGTTATCTTTATCAACATCAACCCGGAATGTAAGTGCACGGTTTGCTGATAGGAGCAAATAATATTTCGCAACTTCAGATTGTTTATTTTGTTTTAATACCAGAAGATGAATAAGAATATCGTATCAATTCTTGATTGAGACAGCCTTATAAGACAATAAATGCCTTACATATATGATATCAAAGCATATGGCTAATTGCCCTCTGTTACAGTAATACATAATTGAAAAAGGCAGCTATAATTAATAAATTGCCTTTTTTCCTGACTTTTGTAGTCTCTCCACGGAACCTACCAACACTTCGTATTGATCACCCAGACACCGCTCAGTTTGAAAATGTAATATTAGTATGTGAGATTGGTAAGGTAGAATCTGAGCCTAAGGTAACATTTGTAAATTTGACCAGAAATGGAAAACTGCTCACTGATTGGACAAATAGTGGGTTCAATTTCACGAAAAAGGTGGAGCAAATGGACACTGGTAACTACAGCTGTAGTTTGGGGAACACAGTGGGTTATTCACCTTTCTCACACAGCGTACAGCTAAATGTCACAGACCAATGTGAGTATAATCAGATAAATATTCTATGGTTACAGATTCAAAAATATATAATATGTTTAGATTCATTAAATAACTTTATTATTGACTAGAGGCAAGGTTGCACGAATCATTCAAAAGCAGTACAACTTTAGGTCGTATTTACCCTAGTTGTCACATTTAAACAACATTTTCTAATTTTTAGCACATGCAAATTACAAATTATGCTAAGAAAAAGATGTGACCGGGCGCTTATATTCAAATAAAAATAAATTAACAAGTACCTACTATAATGTGGTAATATACATATAGAAAAAGTCTGAGGATCGTTCCATATTACTTGTGAGACTTTGTGAGTTGAAGGTGAATCACCAAGGCTTAAAACGATACAAATGTCTCCTACTATCATACGATTCACCTATGTATGTACATTGCCACATACGATTGCACATTACTCTACACAATTAGGCTTAAATGTGTGGAGTGACACATGTCCCATCTGTCTAAGAAAAGGTAAATAAACAAAATGTGTAGTTCATTACATTCGCATTCACATTCTTATTCCAGATCGCCCAGACAAAGCCCCTCTACTCAACATAGACAACCCGACCCCGTACAGCTGGGAGAAGGTGACCTTCACCTGTAACCACAGCCTGGTACAAGCTAACCCGCTGGTGTCTTCTGTAAAATGGATGGTAAATGGCACAGAAAATGATTGGGCTGGGTCTGTACACACCATTACTGAGGTACAGGTCTATAACAGTGGTGGCTATTCATGTATAGCAGTGAATGACCTGGGTCCCTCTGATTATATGGCAGATGTTCTGCAACTTGAAGTTAGTCCATTCTGTAAGTATACTTTATTAGTTCCTTCTTTTCTCTCACCTATTTTGCATTGGTACATATCTTATTTCAATTTAACTACAGGTACAAAAGCACTTATTGTTTGTAGGCATGTCAAATCTGCTAGGCGATAAGCTTCATTATCATCTAATGAAATGCTGGTCAAATGAGCTACTCTCCTAGCCCCATAGATGGTCCACTTTAGACGTATTTTGGTGAACCTCTGTCTATGATTTACCTGATAGGGGGCTTCCATAACATATGTTCGCACCATGGCGGGGGGGGGGGGGGTCATGGCAAATGCATACAAAAGAGTACATGGGGGGTCTATAGCCATTTTAAGATACTCTTTTTGTACACATTTTCATTATTTTTGATAAATATCTGGCCAATACAACTGTAATTTTACTGGTTTGAGTATGTAGTCACATGAAAGGGGCGATTGCATGAGAGGTATTATCTTACATTAGAATAAAAAGGAAAATTGGTTGGTTCTTTCCAAAAAAAGTTGGCCAGTGGTCATATTAGAGGGGTGCTGTAGTTGTCGATGGCAGTGGCTTTAGATACATGATTATGACTTTTTGTCGGAACCTCTAGGAGGGGTCACTCTCCCCAGGTAGATCAACAGCTGCTTAATCATAGATATACTTATTCTTAACATGAGATATAACCATTTCTGTGATGTTTCTCAGATCCACCCCATGGTGAGGTAAAGCTGTCGGTTAATGACTCAGTTGACTCCATCCATGTTAAGCTGAATGAAAGCGTTGTGTTCACCTGTAACACTAGAGGTATGCACGCCAACCCTGCAGAACTTAATGTAACCTGGATAAAGAATGGTACTATACTGGAGTGGTCGACTGAGGAATTACAACACACCATATCTGCGTCTGAGTCTGATAATGGCACTTACACCTGTATTGTCAACAATACTATTGGGAACCTATCCTCTAATAGTGTGAATTTCACTACTAGTGAGTTCTGTAAGTACACTTTATACTTTACATTGTTTTTTGAATTGGGTATGAGTAGGCCTATGGGCTTCCTATTATCATTCTTTATTAAATTATTTATTGACTATTCGTTTTTTTGCTCATTAAGTAATGGCCTTGTGGTTTATCACACTTTCGAGTATATATCCAATATGTGCATTCTTTAAAGAAAATGTAAGAAAATGTTTTGACTATTATATTTTTGTCCTTGTGTACCGTTAATTCTTGCGTATAAGCCTGACATTCGTATAAGCCGCCCCCTAACTCTGGGAAGTCTCACTGGCTATCTGAATTGTGTACTAGCTGCGGCTTCTACGTGAGAATTTGCGGTACATGTAATATTTCATATTGGTGACGTTTTACCTGATTATTTGAATATAGGAACATTGATATAGGAACACTCTGAACAATATATGTTCATCACAGGACAGTAAATTAAAGATATATATCGTGTACAGTGTGAAATAAAAAACCACTGCAGAAAATAATAGTACATTTAGAACATATGGATATGAATTGGGCTTAATAAAGATTCACTGTTTTCAGATGGCCCAGAAAGTGCACCTATCCTTTCATACAACGACAAAGACACCAAGCCCTTGCGATTCCAAGATGTCTTACTTAACTGTAGCTATGAGAACATCATAGCAAACCCTCCAGAACTCAGCATCACATGGCAGCGTAATGGCACTGGTCTGGGAAGCTCTGGGAAGACGCTTGTCATCAAGAGTGTAAAGGATGAGGAGGACAGTGGGACATACAGCTGTGTCATCTACAATGGTATAGGCTCCACCAAGGCTGATGTGTTTATCAAAGTTGGAAATGAATGTAAGTAACACAAATACTCTTCAAAAGGTTTTCTCCTGCAAATCAAGATAATCCTCAATGTTTTCCCAAAGTATTCTACATAAAGCGCTCTAATAGTAATAGTATTCCAATCATGGCACAGTGCTTGTTATTACCCTGGTGTGAGGTAGCATCCCCCACCCTCAGCTAACAAAAAAACACATTAAAGGGGCAAAATCATAACTCACACTTAACCACATAATAGACTAGAACAGTTCTAGAAAATGTGAATGGGACACACTCGGTGAGAATGCCACTTAAAACGTTTGCTTAAGTTTGAACCTGCTGACCAGCCTTCAGCTGTGTCTGCTTTAAAACTATATCTGGCATAAACTCCCCAGTTATGTTGTTTCGGCTATCTCTGGCCCTTTTCAGGCTTATACCCCTACAGAATAACCAGTTTCGGACCAATTTATTCAAATTTTTGGAACATGTGAGAAAACATCCTAATGATTTTGGAAATCTCTATTTTTCGTGTATTGGCCCGATATTTTCCGTTTTCTGGCCCTGCAAAGGCCCATAAACCCCTAAAAACGTCAAAAATGCTAAAAATGACATGTTTTACATGTCCCCCATGTGTACTGAGGCAGTAACAGCTTATTCCTAATATCATTTTCTATTAGGTCTATGGTTTAGTCAATTGATTCACGAGGAGATCACAAGATATGTTCCGTATTTTTTTCTCCACAGTCATTTAAGTGTGTTTTGTCAGCAAAATATTCAAATGTCATTTCAGGTTGATACCTCTGTATAGTAAATAAAGAAGATCCACACAGTCTCTATTGTATCCCAGATTGTGAGGTAACTCTTGTGTCTTCTGCTGGAAAGAAGAAATTTTGAAAAATATCCAATAATCTTGCCTCCAGGAGCATATGTCTATTGGGATACATATTTTCCGTCACGGAGTCACCCGGAATATTCGTCACGGAGTCACCAGCCACCCTAATGAAATTTTAAACCTTCATAGAATTATCAATACCCAATATATTTAAGTTATCTCTGGTTTTCCTGTGTCCTACCCACTCCCTCTAATGTTCTAATGCAAAAATCCACCATTTTTATGCTCATTTATACAAGAAATAGTTTCCGTCACGGAGTCACCCGGGTGACTCCGTGACGTAAAATAGGTTAGTAGGGGTACTTTAGGCCTATACTGTGCAAATTTGGTCAAACCAGATATCATGATGCTTCATATTTCTTAAAGGACACATGATCAGGACACTGTAGAGTGAATTTAACCAATAATGGGACCATTTTGAGGAAACTAGGGTAAAGTTGAGAGTATGTAGTTGAAATGTTCATATTTCTGATAAATGTTCAAAATTTATCGGGCTGTATCTTAAAAACTATTACTCAGAGGATATCCATTCTTGGTATGCTTCAAGATATATGTTGGCCCAGCTTGTAAACAAAATTATTAGTTGCTGTGATGTATTTAGAGCATAATGTTCATGATCATGGATTTTTGGTCATGGAGTCACCTGAAAAAAGGACAATAAACTCCACGAGGCGATAAAAACTGAACCGCTAGGGTTAGACATGTATCAAAAAGTGTTCCAAGGAGCCAAGATATATACCTTTCAATATACTAAACTTGTTTAAACATATTAAGAACTTTCTGATTTGTCCTTCCTCTATCCTAAAACAACATAAGTCAGGAGTTTGAGCCATCTATCTGTTGTCTACAGTGGTCTAGGTTGCCAATTAATGTTTGGCCTTGTTACCTGCACAGATCCCAGAGATCGCCCCCCCCCCTCCTCATCTCCTGGGAGACCAATACATGTTTGCTATTCCAGATATAATTGTATACTCATCTGTAGATTCCTAGTATAGCGCCTGTGCCCCACCAATAGAGAGGTGTAGATCGCGGTGTGTACAGTGAGGTGTAGATCTATAGCGATGCTAAATGATGGCTTAGACTTTGCCGCACACGTCACAAATAGGCATACATAATGAAAACAGTGAGCGTCACTGTGTATCTGAAACGTGTTAATAATTAACTTGAATTTAGTATGCCGATGCTATTAGGAAGGGTACACTTTCTTGGTGAAATTTTATCCCCTTTGCCCAGCCGAATGTTTGACTCTCTACTGTGGTGAACTACTCATCGAGGGAGTCATGCATCCAGCCCTAAGTGGGAGTGGGTGTTTTTCTGCAAAAGAAAAGGGTTCACCCCACTCCTTCTGCATGCTATTAGGAAGGGAAAAGGTATACACGATACTCACATAAAATTGATGAAAAAACTGGGACTTTCCGCATTTTACTTGGTTCCATGTCACAACTGCTTCCTTCTAGATAAACCAACAAAGCCGCCTACTCTACCAAGGAAGAGTTCGACTCTGAAAGTTGGAGATACCCTTTCCATAGATTGTGATGCTGGCGACGTCAGTGCCAAGCCACCACCTCATCAAGTTTGGTATAAAAATCGCAAAGATGTTGTTGCCAACTCTACCACATTGAGTTTTGTAGTTAAAGCGGAGGATAGTGGTAATTACAGTTGCCGCGCTGAGAACATCCATGGACCATCTGCCTACTCCAGCCAGTTTGTGCTTGAAGTAATACCTGCAGGTACCCAAACTTCTCTTTATGTCTTATTCTCTGTTGGGTCACTCAAAAAATAAGTTGTTTCTCACCCCAGCGTGCATCATGAAAATCTTGATTCATGGGAAATCGCTTTTTTTTAAGACTTCTATTGAAAAATGTTCAGAAGAATTGACAAATATGGCCTATTTGGTATCAAATTAAAGCTATTATGGATCAAAGAATTCTCAACTACTAAAATGTGAAAATCTTGCATGAAAAGTCTTTACTTACCCTTTATATTATACTAAAAAGAGAAAAAGAAATTAGGATAAATCGAAGCCCTCGTCACATTTCTCACTGTCGGGTAAAGAGAAACAACTTTCTTTTTGGGGGCCTTGTCCTGGGACTTTCAATTATTGACTGTATTGCCTTATTGTTACAGGATATTTAGTTGATACCTTTGTTATAGAAATGCAATTCCTCCATATCCACCTGTATCATACAATTAAGCATGCAATGAAAAATGAACCATAGATAAATTGGGGAAAGGTACCGCTACCATTGTTCTGTTAACCTACTAAGTTCCACATAATCCTTGAATTTGAAATGCCATGTGTGGATGCATGGAGCCCTCATGAGTCTACTCACAAGTATTACATTTATGTATTATTCCGATCCTTCAGGCCGACATCAACTCCAATAGGGTCAGCATGATACACTGGTAATTTACTCGAGATATACTTGTATTGAAATAGACCAAAGGCACAATACATTAAAGCACTATGCGGCCCTTTAAGAATTAATCAGCCAAAATGCTTGATACTACAATTTTCACGAAATATGTTTATTCAGGAGGAGGGGGAGATCCAACACCAATCATCGTAGGCGTTGTCGTGGCAGTGCTCGTGGTTGCGGTTATCATTGTTGCGGTTATAATCGTTATGAAGAAACGGGACAGGTAAGTTTCTGTGCTTTGCAATTATTGATGCGATTTGAAGTTCCAAAAAGACTTCAGGTAACATGAAAGTACCAGCCCACCTCTCAGAAGACCCCAAAATTGACAAAAAAAAGAAGGGTAAAAGTACGAAAATAAATTCAAAATTGTATAAAAAAATGTAGGGTCGGCCCTGTTTTGATAGTGTCATTCCGGTGACCTGAAAGAAACCTTTTCTTTTTTGGCCTAACGTATATGGTGCAGCACCACACAGTGCCGTGCAGTGTGTGTCACACCATAGAACACATAGAGTGACCTGTAGTAGTTAAATATACCTGTCACAAGGTGTTCCTCTTGAATTGACAGTTGACAGGTGACAGTATATAGATGAAGTTTAGTTTTCACTTTCCCTTTTTTCAATTTTAATTTTACAAAAACAATTGACCCTCCTCGGCCACTGTAGTTGATACTTCACCTGTGTAAGAAGGCAGACGGAGTGCTAGTCTACGTATTGGCATTGTCCATATAGGGGTCAGAAGCCAATAAAACTTTAATATGGGGGATAACAAAGAATTGCTGAAATTCACTTTATTTTAAAACAACTTTATTACATTGAAAGACTAGTATCTTGGGTCCCTGAAAACACGAATTGCATGGGTTAACTCCTAGGTACAGCTTTCATCAATCCATGAACACAACATAGAGTAAAGGTGTCTGTAATCATGCCCAAAACTATAACAACAGGGTTTTGATATCTAAGAAACACCACAATGACTTCTAAATTGATTTATAGGTAGCCTTGGTACATGTGAATAGACATACCAAGTTTGAAAAGAATTGACTATAAGATTCTTGTCCGTCCATTGGCAAACTTTGCGGAAATATTGAGAATGCTAAAAGTGTACATATAATGGTTGACATAATCTTTTTCCTGAGCATAAAGAAAGGTCCCTCTCAGCCCACACGAAGTAGAGTCCTACATTCACAAGTCACCCGATGCTGGACTCTTGGAGCTGTGTAAGAGAGATGCGACATTTCAGGGACTTTATTAAGTGCAGAAAGGCCTTAAGCTTACTTTACTCCAGCCTTAATTTGGAATTCGAGCTTCAGTGTATTAATCGACATTTTACATCCTTTCCTTCATTATTATTTTGCAGTAGTAACAAGCCATCAGATAGAAATGAGGGTAAACGTTTGTCTAGAGTGATTGTGCTTCCTTGTGTGGCTCAGAGTACAATTAAGTTGCTATAAGTTTTATTCGTCCAATGTCTTTTGAATTGAGTTTGAGATTATTCACGAGAGTTTCAAAGTAATTAAGATGATACCTATATATATATATATGTATTTATATAATAGCGAAATTCAGCCTAAGGTAAGTCACAACACAGGAACACAGTAAGTACATTTCTTGAGTGTTTATTCTTGAGCACTTTGTTGGCTCAAACCATCTAAGTGATTTCACGTCCATATATTTCTGTTAGCAATGCCGGTCTGCCGTTTGCAGCACCGACCCTCACCAGACCAATGGTACTTATCAGTCCAACAGCACGGGCGAGCCCAGCATTCCCTCCAGCCCCGTCCTACCTGACTCCTCCACACTTACCACACTCTCCCTTACTGTATAAAACGTTACCCCTCTCTTAAATTAGACATCTCAAAGTTCTTTATGAACGACTTCTTACACAAAAACACTCCCTACAGTGGGATAGGTATGACAATACTCCGTGATCAGTACAGCATGCTGCCCTTTTCCACAGGCTCCTGAGGGTGGTCCCTGACGTGGCTGCCCGCCCCCTGTGCCAAGCCAGTGCCACTGAAGCCACACCGCCTTCCCCAGTGCCTCTAGTCCAGCCTGTTGGCCACATCAGCAACTGCGGTCCTCCTCTCGTTCCTACAATACACCAAGGTACAGGTCCCGTCATTTACCTGCTTCAATTGTTCCTGTTCAGCTGTCCCCTTCCCCGATCCCTTTTGTAATTACTAGTGCTACCCCCTCACCCAGTCCATCTTATTCAGTCCTTATGAAGCCCATGTTCCTTGATCGGTGTTCCAACATAGTCCCTCTACTTGGCTACCGGCACTCCTGATTCCTCTGCTAGAATCGTCCCCAATGAAAGGATCCCTTTTTTAACCACAGCGTAGCCATGACTTACAACGTTCCTGATGGGTTCTAATCATGCTCTCCTCCTTGGGAGTACTCACACTTCTCCATTGGCCGGGGCCACCATCTTCCCTCTCATGTTAACTTGTGGCTGCTCCACGGTTCAAATCGAAATTCCTGGTCATTATGATTCTGATCATGGGGTGCATCCATTTCCTCCTCAAATCGTTCGGACTGAGTTAATGTCTCTCAATTCTTGCATCTATGCTGCTGCTGTCTGAATCTTCGCTGACCTGGAGCTGTACTTTGGCTGGGGGAGGGGTGGCTTCTCCTTTTTCCAGGGTTTTTCCATTCTAGGTGTAGCCACTTCAAAACATCAAAGTGTGACGCTTTGCTGGTTCGACCTGCCTTAATCACGTAGACTGGTGTGCTAATTCTTTTTACCACCATCCACGGTCTGGGACTCCTAAAACGTTGCACGGCCTGAATCTTCTCTTCTACCATTTCCCTTTGGTGCGGCGCTAAGCGTCTAGATGGTTGTTTTATCGGTGCTGCATGCCCTTGTCCTAGCGGTATTCCTGAAATGCAGCCACCTGCTGTTGCTGTACCAGGTAGGTGCCTTCTACCAAGTCCTGTATTAGTTGAGCCATCAGTTTGCGTTATTCATTAGTGGCCTCGATGCCAATTACCTGGCAGAACCCAGTGGGCGTTTCCACAGGCCCTCTCCTCTCTGTTACTATCAGCTGGTCTTCCTGAATCACTCCTAACATCATGTGTCGGTAGACGACTGAGGGCTTCCTACCCAGGTTCAGTACCCTGACATATAACCTCTTATCCTGGGGTATGACCAGCCCCTTACAGACTACTACTGTCATCTGGTTGGTCGGTCGGGCTATACCCTCAATTACCACTGCTTTGTCCTAGGCCCATTGTTTCTTCCTTCAATTAATCCCTCTGTCTGGCAACCACTACTGCAGACCAGTGCGCTCACCACCTACCACAGGCAGGATTCCCCTCCCCATGTAACCCACTTCTCGGTCCGCTCCACCAGTCCTGGAGAAATTCCGACCACAGTATGGCCAGTATTGTTCCCTATATCTGCCACACCATCCTCACATCTTCTACTCAGTCCCCCATCCGTAGTTGGATCTTGGTTTCACATGTTTACGGAGTAAATGATCTATTGGGACTTAACTCTCTCTGGTCACCGTTCTGCCACCACAAGAGAAGATTGACGGAGGTTCCTGTGTCTACTAGAGGATGGATCAGCCGGTTTCTGGCAGGGCCTTCCACTATTAACCCTCCTCCTCCCCTTTTCCTCAGGCTCTCAGTTGGTATGTTGACTGCTGTTCCGAGTGCTATTAGTTTATCGATGGCATTGGTGCTTCCCTCGATGGGGTGTCAGTGCTGATGCTATGGGGTGATGCAGATGCTCCTGTCAAGCCTGTGCCGGACCCTTATTCCCGCTGCCCGCAGAGGGGCACTCCCTCTTAAAGTGACCCTTCTGCACCCAAAGCACCCAAAGCATGCCGTGCTGGTCACTTTCTGGCACACTGTCCCTTGCACTGGCCACCGTGAGCCGGTCCACCCAATAGGTTGCATGGTTAAGTGGCTCATTGACCGTGGCATCCATTGTGGGGACTTTGGTCTGGTTATCTGTATAATCCTTTATGCTCCCATGGTTGCCATCAGGTCCGCTTAATCGAGGATCTAAGCACATCAGGAAACAATCCAGCACAAGGGTGTCCATGGTCTTCGCATCCGCCTCCGGGTAGGCAAGCCTGGTGTATTTTGTGAGCCCACCAATCCCTCAGGTCCTGTCCTATGACAGTCCCGTCGGTCCCACCTGGTTCCCCCACACTCCCCACAATATATATTCATTAAAGACACACAAGGTTTTCTATGGTAATTGGGAACTAGAAAATCAAATAAGAAGTGAACTAAGAAACTTTGTGTTAGCATATTTCGTGAGATGCAGGCTTCTGAATATGTCCTGATAAATATAAATTCTCCATTATTATTAGGTATAGTCTGTAGGCGCGCGATGATAAGATTTATAAGGAGTTCCTCTAGGACATGTCTGACATAGAAGGACTGTCATCTTAAGATTGAGTAAGAGATAAGGGTGACAGATAACAGGTACTATACATGCCTTTGTGATGTCCTTATGTAGTAAAACAAGCAGATACTAAATCCCTGATACATTGAATGATAGTCTCCTTCTAAACGGGCATGATTATAATCATTTAATGCATGTTTCAGATTTTTATAAGTTGTGGCAAAGTCAGTGCATTATCACATTTGCTTTAGTGGTCAGAATATAAGCTTTCCGCTTTCAATATGTAACTTTAATGTACATGGTAAAGTAATCTTCAGTGGAGTAACCCTGCATGTACGTTTTGTCAGACTACCAGAAAAATCTGGACATATGCTCTCTCAGGATAAATGTCCTGCCTCTCTCGACACGGCTCCAAATTGTCAAAGTTGAACTTGGAGCTATCAGAACAAATGCAAGTAACTTCAGTGTATGAGTTAACGAGATCTGCCATGTTCTTGCATGCTCAAGCAATCTAATTAACTTCTGACAAACCGACTAAATTGATCATTGATGAAAATGCTTTATTTAGAGATCAGCAGCCAAAAACCTGTACATTATATGAAGAGTTTTGTTGCAAAACGCAACAAATCCATTCCAGAATTGAAGCCAGTAGTGATTTTTCTAAGGCTACAGTATTGGCACTTATAGTGCCCCTGATATAATGTGTACACCAGAAGGGACATGAAGACATGAAAAAAAAAATGAAGAAAATCAATTTACCTTTTCCTACCCTACACATTTGTCAAAATTTGGTGTCATTTTTCAAAATGGTACTTATTGCGTTTTGGAACCAAACTCCTCATATATGTTTGATGATGGTGCTTGCATTGCACATAAGACTCTAGTGAACAGGCCACTATGCATACTTATACTTATACATCAGGCCTGTTCCCTCTCAGATATAAATTAAGTGACCGGTACTTTTTTTTAGTTACAGGAATGGACAACGAGGGAGCTGACTACGATGAGATAGGTCTGAATCCAGTAGGACGCGTAAAGCCCACTCCAACACCACGCAAAACTCTACGTTCGGACCCTGAAGCTGGTTAGTATAGATTCTTGCATTTTAGTTTGGGAAATCTTAATTACTAATCACTTGTCTTTTCAGTTTAAGCGCATTGATTCTTATGATTAGTTGACTACTAGGTTTGAAAATGAGGAAAGTTGTGGTTGTACCTCTTGAATACTGCTACCATTATAAAAAAAAGGCACATTTTAAATCTGCCTGCATTTCATAGAATAGGTCTATTGCCTTGACAGAATATATCTAGATAGTGAAATCGTTAAGATCCCACAGACTCTCACCCTTTAGCTCATCATCAGATGCTACAATACACATGTGAGAATGATCACACCTGGGGTTTGTTATTAGCATTGACATCATATGTTCCTTTCAAAGGAGGGAGTAACAACACCTACGAGAACCAGAGATTTGATATTCCTGACTATGCCGAGGTCAACAAGCCAGCGAAGGGTGCTGGTGCATCCTCAGATGTCAATGACATTGCTGACTACGCTGAGGTAAACAAACCACCCCGGGGTGGGGCTGCAGCTGAAGCTGTTAACGACATCCCAACCTACGCAGAAGTCAACAAGCCACAGGAGGATATGGCTGAGTACGCGGAGGTTAGGAAGCCACCGATCAGCAAGAAGCCCTCTATCAAACCTCCACCTGGGGTGAGTATATATTAAGTTTTATATTAGTAGACCAACGAGCATATATGAGAAAATTATGCAATTGAAACAGAAAAGTTGTTATTATTCGCCTCCGCTGAAAACTCAGATCTGATCAGACTGGTAATCACTGACCAGGAGGTTCACATCCAGCCTGGAACTCACTGCCAAATTTTCACGAGACAAAGAAATTATCAATTATTCATCTTTACTAGTGTGAATTATCATCAATTTCACTGGGATTTCCATGAAATAAGATTTGATGTCCTGTCATACAATGTTGATATCAATATGACATCATTTTCGCAGAAACACTATTCATGTTACAATAAGTCTAACTTGTTTTTATTCAATGCTCATAGATGGCCAAATCAAAGCATGATCATTCAACAATGATTTATTTGAGATAGTTCAGAGTTTTGGAGGTTCTGTATTTTCATAAGGATTTTTGTATGGGATTTAGTAGAAAGAGATTTAAAAATGTCATATTTATTATTGTAGACTGAAGGCCTGATGTACGCAGAATTGGACCTGAAGCAGGACCCAGGGAAGAAGGCAGCAGAAAAGCCGCGGCCAAACCCACAGAAACCAACCCCAGCACCGAAAAAAATGATTGAGGAACCAACGGAGTACGCTCAGATCGACTACACAAAGTCTGCCAAAAACAACAACCAGGGGGCCAGTTTTTAAGTCTGATAACTCAAAGTACTATGAAACCTCATGTATAGGCCGCCACTAGAATATGCTCATGCAGCTTCTAGGATCGGCCAAAAGACGTAGTGTGGCTTATATTTCAGTATGTGCAACTGAAGTACTGAAGTCACCATTATCAGATCGCAAGTGCGACCCAAAGCCAGGGTGCGGCTTTTCCAGAAAATAGGCGTATACTTGAGGTTTTATGGTTATGCTTTGTTTGCTAACATCTATAAATGGCATTCTCGTTTCTAGTAAAACAATTTGCTACTGTAAGAAATAGAGAAAGGCATCATTCTTTGAATTTGAATATGATGACAAGATGTGTAATACATATGTGTCAGCAGAAGAGAAAATGCATATGTGACAATAATAGTTAAAACACCCATAAAAACTACACACAGGTATTTTGCCAGTGTCTAGTAAAAAGTGCACTTGTTAACAAGTGTCAGTATGACTGGGCCTCAGCTTGGCCAGCAGGTGACCAGCTGACCACAGGGTGACCAATGAGACCTAAGGGAGGGAGAAATCATGCATAATTAAGTCCAGCTGTAAAATGCGAGGAGGTTTTATGGGTACTTTTGTAGCTGTGGTTATAGATACAACACGCTCCTCATTCTACAACAATAATTATCATATCATGTTTGGTTTGTGTCAAAGGTACATCATTTAAGATAAGACTCCAAGATGAGATAGTCTAAAGGTATAGTTTAGCCATACCTAGTTTATTAAGTTTATTCTATCTTGCGATCTGGAAATCTCCAAATAAGATTTCATGAACTAAATATTTTATCACCAAAATACTGGGATTACACATGAATACACAACGTTCAATACGTGAGAAGACTGTGAGCTCTTAATAGCTTGTTACATAACATCACGATGCCTGATACTTTGCCTGATGTATTAAGGCTGATATTTCACCTGCTGATTTAGATGTTCTCTCGGCCAATAGACCCATATTAAATTCATCTCTAGCTACCTTCCCTGCCAATGGGTCCACCGATGGTTACTGCCGATTCAGTACTTGGACACAACCAAAAGCATGTATGTGATGTTCAGCTGTCCACACTGATTGACGTGCCAAAAGCGCCTGCGTCCAATCAGTAGTTGTAGTGGGTGTACTTGTCGATAGAATGGTACAAATCGGCTGAGGAAAAATGGGCCTTGAAGGCAAAACACATGCTGCCCATCCAGTAACAATCGGAGCTGAGCAAGGATTGCTACTCTAGGCTATTCTAGAGAAAGACAAAGTAGTTTTGGCGATATTGACTAACTATATTTTCCATGTGGTGTCATAGATATGGGTTCAGATTACTACTGGCTACCCAAGGCAATTATGTACATAATTCATTTTCAGGCTAGTTGATAGTCGGGTTTTGCTTTAAGCAGTGTTTGTGGATGGGCTTGACTAAATATGGAATGTGTGGAGTATAGAGCCTTGTATGATATTCAGCATGTGTGAGCACATTAACAATATCAAAGTATATTGTTTTATATATCCCATGTGTTAATATAATTGTTTTACTCCGAGTTATAGATAAAAAGTAGGTTGGACCCTCTCATATTGACATTCGCTCCCTAAGGGAAGGGTTATTCTTTAACAACAGGGAGGTTGCTGGATTTTCTCTTTGGGGGGCGGACTAAAAATGCTTCCCCTTTTTAGAGCAAGGCTTAACGTTACTACCATCAAACCTCACGTAGAAGCCACGGCTAGCACGTGAGTCAGATCGATGCTGCAGCTTATAAGATCGGCCCAGATTCGTGGTGTGGCTTATGCGCAAGTTTTTGTTGTTATGGTATCGCCATAATCAGACCCTTAGTGCAGCTTATAGGATCCACCTAAAGTCTCGGTGCCTCTTATACACAAGTTAGGCTTATGGATGAGGTTTTACGGTATACATGAAAAGGGTCAGCCAAAATTAATTTGAACCTGTCTGGGGAAGGAGGTACAAATTTAGGCCCCTCTTCAAATTTTCTTTGGTATGTCTATGTCAAAATCTACCGACCCTCCCTACCATTGTTAAAAAACGACCACCCGCTAAATGACATGCAAAGAACATGGGAATAATCCACTGTTTGTAAACAGCTGATAGATAGGCAATAATAGGTATATTGTATATGTATCTTAGTCTGGTTGATCATGCTTCTTATAATGTAAGTGATATTAATCAAGAGGTTGCAGCTGTGTATGACATGTGCCCAGAAGGGTTCCACATAGTTATGTTATGGATATTGGTAGATATTATGGTACGCTGTAAATAGTTAGTGTGGCTGCTCATGAGCATTAGAAACTATTCTGTAGTTTTACACTATGGTATCAGTGTATATGTGAGCAGTATAATCTGCCGTAAATTTAAAGTGAAAAAGATGGTATTTTCAGGTGAACTATATATATATACAATGTACTGTGTATTAGTTATGTGTGTGCTTGTGTTTTGACTTGGCGGCTTTTATCTTAATCCTGAGCATAGATGATATGGCATGAATGTAGACCAACGAGGTACACTTAAAAGTTCAGTTAGTAGTCTGTATCATATCTATGGTACTTTACTTGACCTCTCTGTATAAAATGAGTATGAAATGCGCTAAAGATGGCTTTATTGTAAATACATTAGAGAGGGTGTTGACGTGTTTTTTGGTTAATGTGTGTAACTGACTACAATCGTATAGAATTAAGATCTAGTCAGAAATATCCAGATCACTCAAAACCAATTAGGCATCTGTTATGTATCATGCATAAGATGCATGATAAAAAGGCATGCACACCTATAGTCCCAGCATTCTACAGGTAGTATAAAGAATCGACTGTAAGTGAAGATGACATTCATTGATGGTAGTTTTTCTTTTGTTATCTCTCATATGACCAACTTGCAGATAATGATATCTATAAGGAGAAAACGTTGTCAAACATGTCCTGTTAAAGCATACACGACAATCCTCATAAAGATAATACGGAAAATATTTTTCCCCATATTGTCAATTACTCAAAACATACAAAATGGGATACTATATTATGATGCATATTACATAATGTGGATTACTGTTCATTGATATTGATACCATTGATACTATCAATACTCTTTGGATGTAAACTTATTTGACCAAGACAATCATGCAGGCGGCTCTCCATGTAAGGCGGTCCGTGACTTAAGTATCAGCTGCCAACTATTTCCAGAGCTAACCAAGTTATACATATTAATCAAGTTATTGTGTCCAATTAAAGTACCAAATCTATTATTACATCATGTTTTCCACAATTTGTAATAGAAGGACGTCTACAAACTTTCTCAGCCTAGTTCAGGGATGAGAGTGCTATTTAATGAGTCGGATATGAAATAAACTTTCAAACGTAGAAAACGGGTTAGTTTTATAGGATTCTACTTCAACGTCATTATCATCTATAGTTTCTCCGAATTATATGCATACAGGATGTAATTGTAACATATGAAATAACAGGGACTTCCTATAGTTTAGGTGTGGATCGTCGGTACCTTCATTTTGGAACCGTTCCTCATGGACTGAGATAGTGTGTCCTAGTATAAAACCCTCTATGAGGGTGGTAGCATGGTACGGTTAGTGGCATGCTATATATATATTCTGCTATAGTGGATTCTGTAGGTTCTGCGGGTCAGACCGTCTCTAAGATGGCAAGTCATCGTGCGAGAGGACAGCTGAGTAGGATATGGTGATAAGACGATAACCCGACATAGTTTGTAGTGTGTTAGTATAGGATGTTGAGATCGACTTAAAGGAGTCTGATCAAATAAGACGTTAGGTATAACGTGTAAGAAAGGTGTCGGTTTAAACTGGATAGACCTGAATCGTATTCATAATAGAACATCAAACAACATAGATTAAATCTTTATGCCATAATACAAGATCCCCTCAGTTGATATTATCATACTTCATGTCTGCTATAGAACTCTCGCATTAAACATCTGATGTGACGTTCAAACTGAGTAAACATGGCGGTCTCCGCTTCATAGGTGATAATAGGGGACAGACGCACTCTCAGACCAGGAAGAATCTGTCACTTCACCTTTATCTTCCTGAGTCATGACCGGCTTATCTAATCTCACCCCATGAGGACAGAGCATGAATAATACCTCACTATAATCAATTGGGAGGTCAATGATATGTAGGTCTATGCTTCAATGTCTGACGTTAGATATGGCGGATGATATCAGACGGCCAATATGCGCAGGTTATCTCAGGTCAATTCTTGTCTACAAGTGACTAGCTACTAAGATACGTGTGGTGGCCTACTGATTGTTGATTGTGTGATTGGCCTAAATCGATAACCAAATATTATCAGTACGAGCTGAAATATAGACCTACTGTTCACCTGTTAAGCTTTTATAAATGTCATAAGGCCTTTGACTGTATATGGTAAATGTAATGACATGGTGCTTTGAAATGCATTGAATTTTGTTTTTGTCTTTTGTTCAATTCAAAATTTCACTTAAAGAGAAAAGTTCCCTATATATCATATAACCATACTCAAACCATGGGATTTGACTCAGGAAATACTATTACCGGTAGTCTAAAGACACAAACAGGCCCTAACTAGCCTAACAGTTCTATTGTGAATATTGCTAAAGCTCTAGTCGATTATATATGCTAACAGCACAAAATCCCCAGTAGCATGGACCAGTACACTAAGATAATTTGAGTCTATTGATTTAACTGTACTGGTACTCTGCACGTTTTTAGTTTTATTAATATTATGTCAGAAATTCGATAATGCTGACTGCCCAATATCTGCATATGGCGTCTGTAAATACTGGTATCAGTGTGTGCTATCTCGGGCTATTCTAGGCCAAAATGAATTAGAAATTTGTATCCAAAATCTACCCAACAAAGTAGGGCCTCTACTCTAAGCCTTATCACTGATTCGTATGAGCCTACTCGCAGGCATTACTGTGACTATACTTTATTTTGCTAGTTTGTTTTTTTTTCGCCCAATTAGTGGAAATTCAAAATCCGCGGAATTTTTGTATGCTTCAATATAGGAATAAATACCCACAAATTAGTCTATTGTGCCACTTCCATGAAAAAGTATACCCGTGAAGATAAATACTTTCACAGTATTACATTCAAGGTCGAGATGTGTGTCACCCGTATATAAGTAGGAAGTAAATATCAGTGAAACCTCGCATGTCGGGAGAGGCAGGTTAAGACATATCGGACACCCGTCCCTATAGATTATTCCATAGTGTGTACATAACCACTTCTTCCTTTTATTTTTCCCTTACTTGATGGAGATTGACGCATGGTCAGGAGTAGGTGTGAGTCAGGCACATTCATTATCTTGCTAATCAGGTGTTTACAGACCCATGCACCAAAATGGTTGGGGGGGTACTCTTCATTAGAGAATTTTTCACTAACCGAAATAGGGTGTGGCCAACGGTGGTCAAGGATCCGAATAAAGCTTGTGCTTTCAGTAAAGCCGGCATTATATTAGGCTTCTCATGGTATCACATTTACAACTCTCTTAATACAGATTCCTCTTGTCACGTTTGTGTCATGGAGTTATGAATACAATGTCTTTACCGTGATTACATATTTTATTGGCAATTAAAACAAGTCATTGCTGACTTATGGTTCAATACCATGTAAGATAAGACCTCTACCTTTTGTTACAGAGCTTTGTAAATATGTCTGGTATGGATAAAGATAAGAGTTGTTTGGCTTTTAGTGTTACAAGGCACCAGGGACACCCCTTTCCGGCTAACAGAGTGCTCACTTTACTCTTGCAATTTGAGAAAGTAGGCACTATAGGAATAGCAGAAATTCGGCCAGATCATTTTAACATATTTCTTGAAATCTAATTAAATAGAATATTGAGTGTTGGGACTAACACATTGCAGAAAGTGTAGAGACCTGGTTTAATAATAACATCTTTGGGATTTGGCTAAAGGCAAATGTTAAGTATGGGTTCTGTAATACTGGAAGCAGAAGAAATCGGAATCTAAGAATGATGTGATTTTACCGAAAATATTTAAACTGTAACGAAACCTCAAAATGTTTTTATGTTAAAATAAAACACTTATCGTAAAACCTCGCGTATAAGCCACGGCTAATACACGAATCAGATCGGCAGTGCGGCTTATAGGATTGGCCCATGGTCGAGGTGCGGCTTATACGTGAGTTTTTGCCACTATAGTACAGTACTAAAATCGGCACATTCAGATCGTGGGTGCGGCTAGTCGGATCGGCCTTAACTAGGGGTGCGGCTTATACACGAGTAAGGCTTGCACACGAGGTTTTACGGTATACATCGTGACACTTCTGTTTCTCCAGTTTGAAATACCAGTATTTTATTCAAAGGCCACTGGACAGTTGGCCTAAATTCAGTTCAATGTTGAATCAACATTGAATCAATATTGACAACCAATTAGCAGTAAAGATTCAGTGTTCTGTGCTTACCGGACTATTGCAATTCCCTGCACCTTAAGACATAGAGTTGAGATCATTATATGATTTCACGCTTTATCTTGCCCCCTGGGATGTGTAATACCCGGAAAGTAATATACAGGATTAGATTTCCCCAGTCTCTACTGTCTGCACCTTTTCTTAAGTGATCATGGAATGCAGATTGGTTAATACATTCAATCATGACCACGAACACCGAAGCGATGAAAAGAAATGAATTCCAGAGCCACCCAGAAGTAGAATCCACCTAGAAAATACATATCTCAAGGTCAATACGTGCACAGATATGAGAATTGATTAGACAGTTCTGGGTCTACTTCAAGATAACAAGGAGTGGCGTAATAAATAGCATGCACTCTAGCATGACCAGACATGTTGGCATCGTATTTTATAATGTAGCTAAATATTTTACTATTCTGATATTGTAAAGAACTCTACAGATATACCTCATATATCGGTGCTTGTAAGAATGTATTATTTGTATGCCTTAAGCCCAAAATCCATGGTGGCAGGAAACTGTGATAAAACCGTATCGCACCTCTGCCACCCCCATTTTGCCTCTGTTTTGCCGTGGGCGCTGGTGAAATAGCGGTGAAATAGAGGCGGCACAGGTGCGATACTGTTTTAACGCATGATTTGGCTTGTTCCTGCCGCCGTGGATTTAGGGCTTTATTGGTTTACTATTGTTATTCCCGGAGAAACATACTTTCAACAGATGTTCTGTGAATGCAAAGAAAAAAAGGAGTGTCAGTCTAGTTTTAGAGCGACTCCCATTGCAGAGTCCAGCAATTCCTATAACTCCAATTAAAAGAGAGTGGGGCAAGGCTGGAATCGCACTCCCCAAGTAGACTTTCCCCACAGTCGGACAGTGCCGGACATTGCAGTTTTCATACTGGATCAGGCAATGCTGGACTCTGGAGGGAGAATTCTAGGCAGATTTGTATTAAAGCTCTTGCTTATGTTTTATCCAAATCTTGGTTTGCTTCTGAAGGAATATGTTATAATATAAGCTGTCTGCCTTGTAAAGTGCTGTGTTTATGTAGTGTTTAATAAAACATTTAAAAAATGAGCATGTTGTTCCTAATCATCTCGTTTGCATCATATGAATTATAACCGTTAATCATGCTAACACATTCCTAAGATCCACTTTCATATTTTGAGAGTGTGGTTGGTTTAAATGGCGCTGTTTGTAGACGGGTGATGGCCCTTTCAAACGATTTACAAATATTAGTAGTCGGTGGGGTATTTGACCTCTCTCAGAAGACAGAACAGTGTGAGGAGAGGAGATCCACTGTTCACTGCCATTGAGAGTGAACAATCTACCCGTTAAGTGGTCTGAATTGAGTTCTTGTTGAATACCCAGACCTCATAAATTGTCAATTCACTTTGATATGCGAGTCTCTTTCTTGTGTCTTGATGGCACTCACAGATGATTATATGAGATTTCATTCTTACCCCATCTAATAATCTATACAAGACACAAAATTTGAATTCCAAAATCACCCAGAAGTTTAAATGAACATAAAATACACATCAATAAATCAATAATAAAGGAGACATAAGAATTGATCAGACGGTGACAGCTCTACTTATAAATTTAGTAGATAACATACCATTGGTCAAGTGGAATTTAATGCATGTCTAGGAATGTGTGACAGAGGCATTGCATTATGCCAGGGCCATTTGACTAATTAAATCGAGAACATTAGTATCCAGTTTTTTTCGTACAAGTGTATATCACTCATACAGTCATAGAGGATCTGTTAATAGTCAATATTGCCAGATAGTGATTCGGAATAAGAGTAAGTACTAAACTGGACACATGAACTTAGCATTCGGAGATGTTAATGTGGGTCTATATCCGATTTTTACCAAATTCTGAATCATTCATTAAGATATTTCAAAGACTGTAAAGGTATGGGGGACGTTAGAATAGTATCAATGTACAGTAACAGTTCAGGAAGTGGGGCCAACCATGGTATTGTATCGTGTATTTTCAATGGGAAGAATAAATTCATGCACGATTTTAATTACCCCAACCATAATTGTCTATCAAGATCAAAATTGGTCAAAATAATAGGTAGTGAGCCTAAATGGAATGGGTAGGAAAAGACTATGGTATTGGTCAATATGCTAGATAAATTTTCAGAAGATTGAGTTTTAGGTTCAATCATCAGAAATACTCACTTTAAGTAACGTTAACTACGGTGGGTCTCTCAGGTAGCAGCTGACACCACCCTGCCACCTGGTGTGTGTTACCTGGTCGCCATGGTTACTATCAGGCCCAGATAAGGGCGTCTCCTTAACCTGGGTGAGGTCACTACCTGACGTATCTTAGACGATAACACGATAACAATGTCAGACTATGTACCTGTAACCCTTTATGGGCAGATGAGGGATTTAATGCGCTCTCCTCTTTTGTCCTCATATCGCATAAATGCAACCCTTGAGGGTAACTTGCCAGGGCTGCATTTATACATCATGATGACCCTAGCGGGATGATACACTCTTAGGCTCTCAGGTGGGTCCGCATGATACACCAAAGTAGTGCCCGCAAATTACTCGTCAGGACTGCATCAGTGCATCGTGGTGACAAATGTCACCTTAAAGGGTTAACAGTGTTCTGAGTTTGTCAGATCAATACAACGTTATCAGTGTAGTGTTTGTCAGCTCTGGGGAAATTTGTAGAGCAGGCTTTATCTTCAATTCGAACTTTCCAGTAGCTCCTTCCTCGTCTGGTTCAATATTTAGTCTAGCCAACACCCCCTGGCGGACAATTTAACTTTTCCATTTTTAGCAATACCTCTTATGATTGGCGTTATATAGCCAGAGAAAAAAGATATATAGAGGTAAATTGGGCTAGTAAATTGCAGACTGTTTGACCCTAATGGTGTTACATTGGACTGGCAGGCTTAATTGTGCGTCATTGCTACCCCCTGTAGGCCCTCATCCCTCATATATATACATTAGCCTGGATCCCGACCCCACTGAACTCCCACTACTCCGATATGGCCAGTGGGACCAGATTACATATACCTGAGACACAAGATTCTACTTCTGGAGGCTCATGTTACTTCCGGCCGCACACACTCAATCCCAAGCTGGCCCCACCTTGACCTTAGTTCCCGAGGGTCATCGCTGGCACCAAAGGTTGATGGTAAAAATAATTACGGTGCGCTTGGTGCTGTAGTATCAAAAATATCATTGGTGGATCCAGGGGGGGAGCGACAGGCCTTGCCCCCCCCCCCCCCAAAAAAAAAAAGAGGGAAAGAAAGAGACAAGGGGACGATTTCACATAACATATTGTATTCTATTTCAGTGGAGTATGAATCATAGGGCCTGACTGAGGGCCCCCAGATAGGGGGGCGACTTTAGATCCCCTAGAATGGCCCATCCCATACAGATTAGAGCATAGGAAATGGTGCCAAGCCATATGACTGGAATAGTGTTCATTCCCCCCCTCTCCTCCTCCCATATACCCATGGTTTCTATACATTAGAAATTTTCTTGGGGGGGGGGGGCATGTCCCCAAACCTCTCTAGTTTGCCCGCTGTGCTTCACTTGTGGTGCACGGGAAAACTGACAGTCACTCCAGGTTGGTCAGGTTTGGGCCCCCCTCTAAAAAATCCTGGATCCGCCTAGCATATATCTAACTAATCCCATAAACCACCTGTACAGCTACCCGATATATAAACATTATTAATGGAAAGAGATCCCCTACTTCATGATAATCTCGCCCACATCAAAGAACATTTATTACAAACATGAAATGTTTTTACAAACTGATAATTTCGGCATGTATCTGTCCACATAAATGTCACTCATGTAGAAGAAAGCCCTGCCCAGAACGTCCAGTTCAGAAATAATATGTCACCGCTGGTGCCATCTGGTGTTAGTTTTATACACTACCATTTAAATACTAGTAGTGGCATTACCACACCAGAATTATAGATGAATTTATCTGTACCACTTATGATTCTATCTGATGCGTCTTGGCATGGGGATTTCAGAACTATTTTCGGTTAAGCTCTATCTTTATTGGTTCTCTTTAAATCATAGATTATAAACGGCAAAATATGGGCACTTATTGGAGGAATTTTCAATGATAAACCTATGGGGCCCGTGGACCCCCTGCTCCCCTCCACTTAACACTATTTCTTAAGTAAAATCAAGCATTAAATGCTTATTTTCAAGTCTGGCCACAAGCTGTGGGTATCATTTTGAAGAGGAAGTAATCAGCTTTTTGGAAATGTAAACATTAGTTTTACTCTGATTAGTACAACCTTTGCGGGATTTCAATTGAAATAGCCATGTAATGGTAAATTTTGAGGTATTTCATTTACTATAGAAATGAATGCAAAATTGTATTAAAATTGTTTCACAAGGCAATTTCAGTTAAAATCCCGCAAAGGTTCCACCATACGACCATAAAAATCGTGAAAACATAGTAGAATCATCCAATAGGCATTGTAGCTCCATTTGGTAATGCTAATACTAGATGAGGAGAATACAAGACTACATGTGAAAAATAAATTAATGATAGTATGTTCCTATCTTAGTGGTGTATGTGCTGGCCTATCAAGAAGTGTGAGTCTCCAGGATATCCGGTATATAAACAGAGCTGCACGATAAAGTCATAAAGTCAGTGGTTATTGCATGAGTGCATAGGATTAACCTTGACAGTCCGTATTCACAATGAAATAAAGTAATGGAGGTACCTTCAGACATCTAAGGAGGAGTAAATACCATAATGTATACATAGAACTATTCTGACCGTCTACATTGAGCGCGTGCTGCTTCCTTATTTACTCATTGCAAAGTTTCCTGGAGGGGGGTGCTAAAAAAAGTGGAACCCTGTTGGGGGGGCACCAAGAAAATTGCACTCCCTTCTGACGAAAAAGCCTGTGCGTACCATAGCTCAAAGGGGTCGGCCACGCTCAATTTAAGTCCACTGCAGCAGAGTTTTATAGGTTTTTATTGGCCATAAGTTCATAACATAAATGGAGTCAGTAAAGGTATGTTGCATATGTATAAAATCACAACAGTAAGGGTAGCATCCATTGGATCGGTTGTTCGTTTACACAAGTCTTTATTAACAGAGTTGAAAGTAACAGCAGACCACTTCCACAGAGTAAAGCATTGCAACAAGTAATTTCCATGAGCATTGATGGGTAATGACAAAAAGGTATCTCGAAGTTCACAGACAGATACATTTAGTGTAAGGCCAAAAAAAAGGTTTGTTTCAGGTCACCCAACCGACCCTATCAAAACATGGCCAACCCTACGTTTTTATGGAATTTTGAAGAAATTTCCGTCTTTTTACTCATTTTGGGTCAATTTTAGGGTCTTAGGACTAGCCGGCTAGTACTCTCATGTTAAAAAAATCAAAAACCTACAGACCCTGTATTATGCGTCGCCCCCTGTGCCAACATATTTTCGCGCATTTCACAGAAATGAAAAGCCACAAAAATATGTACAGCGTGAATATTCATCCTCTATTCACCAGCATATTCCAAAGTCCGCGAATTTTAATTCTGGCAGATATTTTTGATAGATAATTATTGTTTATAATCGACATGGTGAAGTGCATACATTTTTGTAGACAGACAAAAGCCCTAAATCAAAGCGGTGGGTATCACAAAATAAAATCGCTGATATTGTAACAGTTTCATTCTCAATTTAAAAAAGGGTAAATATTATTATCCATTGACAACAATCTTTGACATTTGTAATAAAGAGTCAAATCGCACAAACTTGAAGATCGTACATAGTTATACAGTGTAATCTATACTAAACTATATGTTACACACTTTTTATTGAAATCATCTCCTGTTGTGGATGTAGGGGCGCAGAATTCTTCCACGGCAGCAAACGTTTCTTTGAGAGGTTTTCCACCAGCTATATCCTTTATACAATGTTCTAAATGCCTTGACTTTGGTAAGCCCCAAGCCCAGCATACAGTTGTTATTTACGGGACCTTATCTAACCCAGCCCACAGGAGGTAGCCATGCAGTTTTGTGCCCCCTATCCAGAAGCAAAGGGTTCCATGTGCTTCCTATGGCTTGGCACAGGTGAGCAATTAGCTTAGCTTATCAGCACAGGGATGCTACCCTGTTAAAACTTGTTTCCAATATGAAATTACTGGGATTTCAGATCATACTAGTAGTTACGATATCGTAATTTTCACCCATAAATATACTGTCTCCCTCGAGTCTCCACAATATTCTTTTGACATATTTTTCTTCTTTTTTTTCAATTTTTTAATTTCTTTATTTGACATCTACATGGTGATATACAAGCCAAATATTTCTCATTTCTCAATTCCATGTACATTTTCATAAATGGCATAAATATCAGTCCATTGTTAATCATATATTTCATAGAGATTCACCCCCTTGGGTGGAATACCTCTCTGTATAGATACGACCATCCTTATCCATCAGCGACTAATTTATGATAATTCATGCAACTAGGTTTGATTCTAGATGAAGAATGCGTTGGGAGAGTGACTCAGCTGCGCATTGACGCCTCAGCTAGAGATTTAAAGTTCCTTAGTCAACCTCTCTCCCAGAATGCGGAAAGGGCCGATGTGCATGTTGCTTCTCCCAATTGTCGCCAGGGGGAGACTCTGATTGTCACCCACCGCGGAAAAGCTCTTCGAGAGACGCAACTGACGCAGATAGTGGTAAGTACTAGAACTGCTACCTGCCGATAAGCAGATAGGAAATGAGTCCTTTATTGTGGGCACATTGCCACTGCATAAAACATCACATAGATAACAAACAAAATTTGCCGCATTCTAACACCGGCGCATGTGTGGACAAACCTAGTCACTAGAGTCACTAGATGCCGCCCATTCTGTGCATAATCTTGAATCGCCACTTCTGGCGTAATCTTAATCTTGAATCCCCATTTCTGGCGTAATCTTAATCAGTTTCCATGTGATACCTACACTCTAAGAACAGTGTGTTACGTTTACACACTTATCAACACGCTTTTCTGCAGCCACTTTTAACACACATTTTCGTGTAACACACTACCCACTGCACGCTCTTTGTCAAACGTGTGTTGATCTCAAAGGTGTGTTGCAAATATGTATGTTTAACTCCTCATGCATGTTCCCGCAACACACTGTACTTAGAGTGTATCCTCTATATGGCACCACTGTAAGTTTGTAACATTGCTGTATATATCGGGGGCTCTGCCCCTGCACCCCCTTTTCTTTCTCTCTTTTTTTTTTTTCTGGAATAAGATTACGCCAGAGAAGTGGCGATTTAAGATTAGGCATAGAATGGGCGGCGTCTAGTGACTCCGCAGGTTTGTCCCTTATTGCAACACCGGCAGACTATTGAAAATGAGCAATCCTACTCAAAAATACTGAGAACAAAACACACACTGTTTCCTATTTGAATAACTACGGTCTAAGTATTATTATCTCATTAAACACAACTGCTGAACATAAAGGGGGCTTTCTTTCATCCTACAACAGTCCAGTGTTGTCAGACTCTAGGAAGAGGGTACTGCCAGGCTCTCTGTCTCACTTTGGTATGTGAGTGCTTTTGGCGACAAAGCTAGCGTCAGGCTGATGCTTACATTTTTCTGAGTGTATAGTCGCTGCACTCAGGTTTACATATGTGTCCGCTTTTGTGGAAATCGGAAATAGCTCCGATTCAATGAGACAATTAGTGCAGAGTTCCAGTTTTTGCTACTGCCATACTGATGTACCCAACACACATAGCTGATTCGCAAAGTTTTAATGAAGTAACTATTGACGTATGTCTGAGAAATCTCAAAATGATATTACCAAATCACCATATACATAATAAAGCATTCGGGGAATTCAGAGAGTATATATGTGTGGGATCCCTAACCTTTTATCATTTGTGGTAGAACAGTCTCCAGTGGGGTGCTATCTTTAATATACTTTGACTAAATCCTACGTGTTGTTAGTGAATATAACAATATGGCCTGCGTAAAAATAGAGTGCCCCGTTCTGCAGGTACCTGTGTTGCCCTAGTGGAATTTGGGCTTATAATACTTGTTGAAGCTGGGTCATATCACACTCAGCCTTCGGCATCGTGTGATATGACCCAGCTTTAACTCGTGAAGTATGATGTGCATGTATGTCAATGGCGTGGAGTTTTGTCTATGTATTATTTTGATAAGACTGGGCCATAGTGACTAAAAGCCTGAACTAGGTAGAAACAACCAATTCAGCAAGTAACAAGTAACACTTTTTTATTACCTAGGCACTCCTGGCCCACACCATCTAAGTCTTTGACCCTGACTGGGTTGTAGAGTGTCGTTAATAAAACATCACTGTTTGTGCATTCCCATTATATGCCCAGATTCCACTAGGGCGACACAGGTACCTGCGAAATTGGGCAATTCTTTTTTTATGTTTTGTTTTACACATTTTAGCCTGGGCTCACTAGAGCGACACAGGTACCTGCGAAACGAGGCGATCGATTTTTATGTTTTGATTTTCACATTTTGCTTCATTTCGCGGCAGTGTCGACCTGATTGTTGCCCTGCTACTGGTATTACATAGGGCGACAGTTCCGCGAAATGTTGCAAAATGAAGCAAAATAAAGCAAAATGTGAAAATCAAAACATAAAAATCGATCGCCTCGTTTCGCAGGTACCTGTGCAGCCCTACTATAGCCACCTTAGGGCAGACACAGTCTCCACATATAACGTGGCTTGATAGCGCGACACTCTATATGTGAAAGCTACAGTACTAGCCTGTTAGCCTTAGTATAGCGTTAGTATAGCGTTAGTATAGCGTTACAAATCTAACTTTATATAATTATATATTACAAAATGGGTCGGAAGTCGCCCATAGAAACTGTTGTTACATTGTCATATTCGTGTACGACTCATCAAGAGCTTTCATTTGGCATGTGACAAGTAGTATATTAGCCAATATTCACTCTCAGGCGATATTTTTCACACTATTTTGTTGATTTAAATGGAAATTAATTAAAATGAGATAATTAAGGTTCAAATGAGATACTAGCTATATTATACATACAATTGTTAATCCTATGACCATCATTTGGGTGAAAATGGGAGTTGAAATCTGGTTTATAAGTGAGAGTGTCAGAAGATAACTATTGTACATATGTTAGAAAAATGTCAAAAACTCATTTTTCAAAAATAACATTTTTCTCACCTTATGCTTCTTAAAGAGCCCTTATGTAGACTCTTAAAAGTGTGACTTCCGACCCATCTAGTTAAAACGGGTCACAATCTCTTAAATGCAACATAGCACCAACTTGGTAGATCCAGACATTTAAGAGGAATATCTATCCATAGGCAGATAGGTTCTTGTGTCTTTTCTGGTGCTCTGGCGACTTCTCCAGATTTGCCCCAGTCACGAACATGCAATTCCGAGCAGCTGTTTGGATGCCAAGGCCGCCAGGATCTATACAGTTCCATAGATCCCCCAAACCCCTGCACACTCCCTACACTCTCCCTTTATCTTTTTTACAATCCCCTTAGCTTACTTTACTAAAATAATTAACATAAGTTAACGTGCATCTACTTGGGGTCAAAACGGTACTTAACCAATAATAGAGGCGTAGAGCCAAGGGTGTTATGGACCTATACACAACCCGAGTGCTCCGATTTCCATATATTATTAGGTTTATTATACGATTATTACCTTATATATGTCCTTATTTCGCCATTTTGAATGATATATAAGTTGTCTTGTACAGAGGGTGCAGTCGCCATGTTGTGGAAATCTTCAGTAGGGGAGGTAAGGAAGAACGAGCTAGGCGCGGGATTCGGTCATTATTTCAAATCCAACATACCCTCAGTGTTAACGTATAGGAGTGTACTCACGCCGCGCGACCTGCTGGTTTAAAAACTAACCGCTCCCTGATAGACTGGAATATAACCAGCGTTTCCCTCCCCATGTACCACGGCCAGATATGCATTGGCGCTAGCGTGTTCGCCTCACACACCAGAGGTCCCCGGATCGAATCTGGGTGGAAACGCACCAATTTTAAAGCGCCTATATGTATGTGAAAGAAAATCCCTAGAATTATCTTAATGAATAGGTAAGTAAAGTCCAACTACTACCTTTATAGTAAAAAAGGATTTATAAAAAAAAATTGATTTTATGAGAAGTTATAACAAAAAGTGTAAAAGTTGCTGTATCTCTGTTAATATAAGAGCTAGAGGGCTTAGAATGTGTCTATAGACTTCTTGTTTTATCCCCTTCTTCTGTCTGGCCAGCACGGTCTAGTGGATAGGGCCTTGGACTCGTAGTCTTGCGGCCCCGAGTTCGATCCTCCGACGAAATGCACGGTTTTAACTAAGTCGAAATTTGGACTTAGGAATGCCTGTTATCGCCAGATAACAGCACAGTGTTATCCAAAAAAAGCACGATCAGAGCCCCAATTGTATAATAACCTCTATTATCATGACAACTTAGGTTGGCAGTCGGTCATTAGAAGTATGCCTAGAGCACTTTACCGGCTCTCTACACAAACTGTATTTGGTTTTTGGCTCCCTTGAGTCTTGTCGCTTGGTTTTATCTCATTCCCTGACACCTACTCTTCTTGGTGCCTCCATCTGAGGTATCTTGGCCCCCTGGGGGCGTCCCGCTTGGGTGCGTCCAGCATGGGTGCGTCCAGCATGGGTGCGTCCCACATGGGTGCATCCCACCTGGGTGCGTCACGCCTGGGTGCGTCACGCCTGGGTGCGTCACGCCTGGGTGCGTCACACCTGGGTACGTCATGCCTGGGTGCATCTTGCCTGGGTGCGCCATTCCTGGATGCGTCACGCCTGGGTGCATCATGCCTGGGTGCGTCATGCCTGGGTGCATCACGCCTAGGTGCGTCACGCCCTGGTGCGTCCCGCCCTGGTACGTCACGCCTGGGTGCGTCATGCCTGGGTGCGTCATGCCTGGGTGCGTCATGCCTTGGTGCATCTTGCCTGGGTGCGTCATGCCTGGGTGCGTCATGCCTGGGTGCATCATGCCTAGGTACATCTTGCCTGGGTGCGTCACGCCTGGGTGCGTCATACCTGGGTGCGTCATGCCTGGGTGCGTCATGCCTGGGTGCATCTTGCCTGGGTGCATCTTGCCTGGGTGCATCTTGCCTGGGTGCGTCATTCCTTGGTGCATCCCGTCTGGGTGCATCCCGCCTGGGTGCGTCACGCCTGGGTGCGTCATGCCTGAGTGCATCATGCCTGGGTGCATCTTGCCTGGGTGCGTCACGCCTAGGTGCGTCATGCCTGGGTGCGTCATGCCTTGGTGCGTCACGCCTGGGTGCGTCATGCCTGGGTGCGTCACGCCTAGGTGCGTCACACCTGGGTGCGTCATGCCCGGGTGCTTTATTCTTGGGTGCGTCACGCCTGGGTGCGTCACGCCTAGGTGCGTCACGCCTAGGTGCGTCACGCCTAGGTGTGTCATGCCTGGGTGCGTCACGCCTGGGTGCGTCCCTTGTATGTTCGCCCCACATATCCCACCTGGGTTTGTCTCGTCAGTGCTGCCCCACTGCCCCATGGTACATCAGTGGCTGTAACACACAAGGTAAGCGCTCAGCACAACCCTGACAGACATATTCTTTGCTTCTGGCTCTGTCTCACAACTTTGTGACAATTGGATAGTCTTTGACCGGGTGACGTCTTTGACTGGGTGACGTCTTTGACTGGGTGATGTCTTTGACTGGGTGATGTCTTTGACCGGGTGACGTCTTTGACTGTGTGACGTCTTTGACCGGGCGGCTAGAAAAGACAGTTTTTTTTGGACCGGACGATGAACGAGATCATGGCGACAAGGTGAGGAAAGTTCAGGTTTCATCTTCTCATATTGTCCAGCCCTCGTGGTGCTGGGGGTAAGGCGCTCATGTTTGGCCTCAGCGGCCAGGGTTCGCAACCACGGACAATTCGTTTTAATTTCGTAGCCAAAATGGCTATGCCTACCTTTCATTACCTTGTTAGAATATATAGAAGCGTCTTGGTGTAAAAAAATAATTCTGAGCGTGCTATATCCTCAGATATACGCACGGCAAATATCCACTCTCGCCACGGGAAAAGCTAGAATCGTGGTATAATCGAGTATTCAGGGGTAGTTCATTTCTCAGCCACTTGCGATGAGGCTAGAGGAACTCGTCTAATAAAGCAAGCGTGGGGGTGCATAAAGTATAAATTTGCTGGGGTTTCCAAATTGCTTTCATTTGTGGTGAAACAGCAGGATATTTCCTTTATTGTCATTTGGCTATGTACAGTAAGCATAACAATATCTTTCTTTCTAAGAAAAAATACTTTCCGTACACTTTAGTTATTCAAAATAACATGAATAATCAAAAAAAATGTTTTTATTTCAAACTACAGGTGGCGAATTACTTCTTCCTCAACAAGGACTTTTCGTTTTTCTAAAACAGATGGAGTGGTCTACAGGTCAACAGGTTGATTGGTCGACAGGTGGACAGGTGGACTGGTGGACAGGTCTACAGGTGGACAGGTGGACAGGTGGACTGGTCGACAGGTCGACAGATGGATTGGTGGACAGGTGGACAGGTGGACAGGTGGACAGGTGGACAGGTGGACAGATGGACTGGTGGACAGGTTGACAGGTCGACAGGTACCTAACGTCCAATCTCTCTCTCACATCCAACCCTCTCTCTCACATCAAACCCCTCTCTTACATTCAACCCCTTGCTCATGTCCAACCCCCTCTCTCAGTAGGTGGGTCAATCAGAGCCCGGGATCCCAGGCCTGTATGTGTCACAGTGTTAAACATTCAAATGAAATGACTGTTTTCATCACTCAAATTTTAAAGAATGTCATGTAACACTGAGCTTGTGAGGTAGCTAATATTTGAATGGCCCATTGGAGCATACAATTCTATAAATGGAGACACTGGGGTCACAAATGGTGAATGTTATATAAGGGTGCATAGCAGTCTTCTACTTGTCCTCCAGACAACCTCCTGTGTCAAAATGGGGCTTGGAGCATACAATTCTATAAATGGAGACTCCAGTGTACCAAATGGTGACCCTGACTGGGATATTTACGTGGATAATTATAGAGGTAGTATAAATAATACCATTAGCAACTAGAGGTCAACTGAAATAGCTGGGTGTAGCGCATAGCCCACATTTGGCTGTAGGTAGTAGAAGGGACTGGACATGCTACATCTGTACACACAGACATATAATACAGGTCTTCATGTACTACAGGTAGGTACTTTTAATGTTACACTTTACTATTCATCATGTTAACCAAATATTTAATTCAAAATAGAATTGATGTCGTCATAGGTAATACCTGGTTGGTACATACACAGAATTAAAGTATTATTATGGGAATATAACTGGCTCACTCTCACCAAATCAGTGCAACTAAAAAAGTGACGTACATGATCGGCGGACTCATGTTTAACTCTCCCAACCATACCTACAGGCTGTAATGTATCTTTGGGGAGTTTATTAGAAAAAGAACCTCCCAAAATATTTATAGGGGCCGGAGGGGGGGGGGCTCAATGTGTAACCGATCATGTACGTCACATGACGTACATGATCAGCTTGGAATGTCATGTAACATTTCCTCATTACCCACTGCTTCACATGTCTATGATTATACATATTTAGACCTACAACATATGTACACCTTGCTATGATTGATTTATGTTTTATATATGGTCAGAAAGGGTAATTAAGACAGTCAATAAATAATGGCCGATCATGTACGTCACATGACGTACATTATCGGGATCGAAATGTCATGTAAAATGATTTTAATAGTCGCATCTATACATTTCTAACAGATAACATTTCAATACACATCATATGTACACGTTGGTAAGGTTTATTCATGTTTTATCATGTTCATAAAGGGTAGGGCAGTCAATAAATCACTGATCATGTACGTCACCGATCATGTACGTCACATGACGTACGTGATCGGTATTAAAATGCCATGAAAAATGACCTTAATAGTCGCATCTATACATTGCTAACATATTACATTTCAAGAGACACATCGTATGTACACCTTGGTAAGGTTTATTTATGTTTTATCATCTTCAGAAAGGGTAGGGCAGTCAATAGATCACCGATCATGTACGTCACCGATCATGTACGTCACCGATCATGTACGTCCACCGATCATGTACGTCCACCGATCATGTACGTCACTTTTTTAGTTGCACTGGTTTGGTGAGAGTGAGCCAACTGCCACCCCGTTAACCACCCCCACTGAAACTCATAATTCGTCAAAATAAGTATCAAAAATGGAACCTATGGCCATTTTTACATTTATACATGTATCATTTGTTATCATTTGTGACTTTAGATTTTGTATTTTTTACAGATTTACCTCTTTTCCCTGCCCTCCATGGGAATGGCTAGGGATGGCCAGGGGGAGCGTCCAGGGACAGGGGAGGTTAGTCCATGGTGTGGGAGGCCTTAAACCCATTTAATATTAACCATTTAATAAAATAAAATATTCGATTAATTTACATTTTAAATTGACATTATATGCGTTTTTGTAAAAGTGGGTTTCATCTGGGTTGGGAATGGGCAAACTTGGCAAAGGTATCTCTGGGTTTCCCATAGGCTCAGCATGGGCAGCCAGATAGGGCCCAGGTGGGCTGAGCCCATGTACTGAACTTAGTTTTTAATGGATTTCTTGCATTGCAGATATTTTAATTTATCCTCAATTGTCCCTTTTTTCTAGAAAATGCAAGTTCAATTTATTTTTCTCATGCTATGTTGTCTACCTGGGTATCACCTGGGCTAGAGCTGGGCTAAGTGGGCCGAGGTATGCATGGGTTTTCCATGGGCTTGGTGTGGGCTGCCAGGTGGGCCCCATGTGGGCCAACCCACCAACTTCACTTTCTGGGCTAATTCTACCAACACAACTTTCATGATTATGTTTCAAAGACCTTTCCCCAAAAGAGTGGGTTTCACCTGGGCTAGGCCTGGGCTAAGTGGGTAAGTATTGTTCCTGAGCTTACCACTAGATCTCATCATTGAGAGTACATGGGATTTGATGTCCTATAGACATTTTCTTGTCTTAATTACAATCAGCCATAAATTCACAATTCCTTTAAACCCATTAAAGTGATATAGTTTTCACATTACTTTCATATTATATGAAATTGTCCACACAAGTTTGCATACGAATAGAGAAATGAGGAGCATTCTGACACCTTTCCCCAGGATATGATCATAGTACATAATCCCAGGGCTCCCTCAGGTATCACCATCAGACTCAGAGGAACTCTGACTGTGTCACCCAATGTGATCAGAGTTGTAGTTAGTCAAAGGATGCATTTTGCTTCTCCTCCTTAAATAAAGGGAAGAGATGACACTAAATGCAGATAAATTAATTGACTCACTTGAATACTTGTTGGTAACTACTCTTAATATGTATGGTCATTAACTACATAACAACCAATCTTATAGCTAAAGAAAATGGTGTGCCTGTCCCCCCAGCCCCCAGCCCCCACCCGCCACCCCCTGAATTACGTGTTCTCCAAATAAAGGAGCCCACCTGGGTCCCACTTAGATCTGAACAGGGCCAGCCCATTTCAAACCTGGGCAAGCCCTTCTGGGCCCCAACTGATAGCCCCAGTCAAAACGAAGCGGGCCCCAGATGGGCAGCCCATATGGGCCCCATAAGGCAGCCCATCTGTGACCCATCTAGGGCCCACTAGGGTGTGTTGGCTGGGTGGAATCCTGCAAAGATTGTACTAATCAGAGGAAATTTACAAAAAGCTGATTATTTCCTCTTCAAAATGATACCCACAGCTTGTGGCCAGACTTAAGAATAAGCATTTAATGCTTGATTTTACTTGAAAAAAGTGGAGAGGAGCAGGGGGTCCACGGGCCCCATAGGTTTATCATTGCAAATCCCTCCGATAGAAACCCATATTTTGCTGTTTGTAATCTATGATTGAAAGAGAACCAATAATGATAGATCCTAACCGAAAATAGTTCTGAAATCCCCATGCCAAAACACATCAGATAGAATCATAAGTAATGCAGATGAATTACTCTGTTATTTTGGTGGGGTAAAGCTAATTTAATTAGAAACCATATCTGTAGTTGTCAGATTCCTTTATGGTATGACGAATGTTTCATAAGGCGGTATGTTTTCATTTATCGCAAATTCTAATAATTAGGGATTGGTCATTTTTCAACAACTTGGGCAGGGGTGGGGGTCGGTGTGTTTTAACAAGCAAAAGGAGCAAAAATGTGTTTGTTTCCCCCCTCCTAAACCCCCCCCCCCCATTGTTGTAATCAAATGACCACCCCCTTAGGACTCCTATCAGATACCATCAGATCAAAAACAACAGTGTGGTCTTATGCATAGCTACAAATACATGTATAAAATCACATGCCATCTACACTGTTACCTATAAATACCAAGTGCAACATTTTGAAATAACTATTTAAAAAGGGGAGAGGTTATTATTATCTTCAAATGTATTACATGTACTAAGGATATATGCAGTGTTGTATCATTTACCACTTTTTGTTCATCCCTTTGTCTATCTATTCCTTTTTTCTTCATTATTTTTTCCTCAGTGTGGGTTTTCTTGTTGTACATATATGATAATTGTGATAATGCCAAGATATAACAAAATACAGAAAGCCACAGATGGTAGCATAAGAATTTTTTCTTAAGAGATATAAACATATTTCACATGTGGAAATGTGTACAACAGAATGGTGGAGAGAATATTGCTATTTATTATTAAATGTGTTTTGTTAAATACAAGAAGCCATTGACTAACAGCAGCAAGGCTGTATCAGCGTACTTCCGGTTTGAACTCCTTGTATCAGGGTTATTTGGAGGTCTTGTATCAGAATACTTCCGGCCTTAGCACTGGTGTATGAATTTGTAGACCCATTGTTTATGTTTTTGATAGACCCCTCCCCCCCCCCCCCCTTCCACCTCCCCTCCTCACTTTCAGCAGGCGACCAGGCACAGTGGGGTGACTGCACGGCCTGGTGACTGCACTGCGGTAGTGGAAGCAGATCGGCCCTCACACATGGTGACCCCCTCTTCATATGGGAAGGGAGCGGTCATTTCTAGGTCTACAGAACAGTAAGGGGGGGGGGGGGGCTGGAATAGTTATTAGAGCTTTAGCCTATTTAGAAGTGATTTGTGCCTAGGGACTTGTGTATTGAGAGGCAATGGCGAGTGCATATTTCTGGACATTGTGCTGGTACATTCAAAATGTCAACCCGATCATTGATGAGACCAGTATGAAACATAATTGTCATAAGGTTTATATTGTTTTATATTAAGTATTATCCCAGCATTTGATGTTTAATAAAACAATGATATTACATCATGTAGTTAGTGTCGTAGTCAATGATAAGGCCACCCTCCCCATTTTGTTGAAAAATGACCACTCCCCATGTGTAATAGTCAATCCAAACATCGACAATGGCTAAACATAAAACTACAATCTATAAATAACTAAGTGAGCAGTGAAGCATGCGGGCCACTTAGAGAGGGGGTGTTTACCTACCACATGCAGGTGAGCGTGAGGGTGTATGTCATTGTAAATTAGGGAACGGTAGGAGTGAATCTTCGAAAAACAGAGTGATATTTCGATTATTTTGAGTGGTATCATGATTCAAGTGTCTTCCTTTTTCAAAAATTAACATATTTGAATCGAACAGCAAGCCCAAATTGTAGATATAAAGAGAATGTAGACACCTAAAGGTGGGGGACTCTGCGTAGTAGGAAAACCAGAAGTGCTATGGCCAACATCTGCTTCAATCCAGTGAACAAACATTCTTAAAATGTCAAATTTTTCACCGAGGAGTCATTTAATAATAAGTACAGGATTGGTAAAACTGACTTGGGAGAGTCCGTATCTGGTAACAATTTTTAAGTATCAGGCTGCAGGCCCTTATTCTCCCAAGTCAGTTTAGTCAATCCTGTCTACATATTTTCTTATATCCCAGAGAATAGGTGTCCCTAGTGATTATAGCTTTTCTGCACATAGTCTAAACCCCAAATCATGAAATAACTCCCTCCGTAATAATAGCCATATGTTACCATATTTTAATCACTCAAATAATGTGATTCTTTGTTTGCTTTTGCATGTTTATTCAAGGATCAGCTTATAAATGGGTGGCGAAAGTCCATCCAATGACTTGTTTAATATCTAAACACTTAAACATGTTTAGGTGTTTAGATGGTTAGATTAAATGTGTTTAAGTCTCACCTGATATTAACATACAAAATGTCTGTTTAGGTTTCTTAAGTGTGTACAGATTAAACATGTTTAGCTTTTTGGTGTTAAAAGTTTAACACAGTTTTTACAGTGTAGCAGGTGGAAAGATACCATATGACAGGGCACCTATTTTTACTACATATTTAGTAGGAATTAGAATGATTGAATATTGTTCCAGTGTGAAGGAATATTTGGAAGATAAGTAGCTCTGTTATTAATATTTATAGAACACGCTTCACACTAATGCACCTGACCTATACCTATCTGTGGTGACTGATTCATCTCTCTCCCCCCCCCCCCCACCGTACTTCTATCCATCAAAACACAACAGCCTGGTACAGTTTGATTTTCTTAGGGTTTTAAGGCCCCTCACACGCCAGAGGGAAGCTCACACATGTCCCACAACAGTAGCATCCAGCAGTGATCACCCCTCGGTAATGACAGCTTTCCACACGAGCAGCACTATGGCTGTCTATATGTGTGTTTATGAAGGTTCAACTTGAAAACACAAAAGATCTGCAAAGAGAAGGAGGATTATTATTACACAATTTATCGCACAAGCTGTGCTAACGTTTCCTTTTATTCTATATTTTACACAATATACCATTAATTCAATATATCTCTTATTATTGTATTTAGAGAATCTTCATGGCATCAAAATAACACATAAGTTATATTATAATGTGCCTCTACATGGGTAAAAATCGACACCTGCGACACAGCGACACGGGGGTTTTAAAAATCAACAAGCGCGACACGGGGGTTTTAAAAATCGACGGACACAGGAAATCTTGAGTTAAAATTCGACAGACACAGTAAACCTTGGGATAAAAATCGACAGACACAGGAAATCTTGAGTTAAAAGTCAACAGACATATCATATAGGCCCGGGCATCTAGGTTAGGGTGTGAGAGAGTTTGTGTAATCAGGAGGGGGAGAGGTGTCACCGCCGCAAATGCTACCAGCATTGCGGGGGGAGGCGGGGGAAGGGGGAGGTGTGATAGCCAAAGCCCTGCTACCTGTCCTGCACGGATAAGAGTGGGGGGGGGGGGGCACACTAACGATCTGATAGAAAGCTAGGATGTCAGTTTGTAAAAAAAAGAAGTAAACAATTTAGATAAAAATTGCACCAAAAAAGGAAAAAAATGTGTCCACTCCACTTGATTTAAGGTGGAAATCTTTTTTTTTTAAATACCCCAAAAAAATCCGCCCGCTCCTGAAAAGTGACGCGGTGACCGCTATCTCCTAAAAAGTGACGCGGTGACGCACCCTGTCTCTCCTAAAAAGTGACGCGGTGACGCGCTCAAAATTTTGGGTACCCATGTAGAGGCACTATAATCACTATGCTTTAAATTCTTCATCATTTCCTTGTTTGCGAAACAGCCCATTGCAATGCAAAAACGGTCCTTGCCAGGCAACTACTCATGGGTTGTCATCCTAGCAACATGAGAGTTTCTTCAATGTGATCATTGGGTCTAACTTATGGGGTTTAAAAAACAGAGTTTAAAAAAGGTATTAAAAAAAAGAGATTTTGAATAATGATAAGAAATGTGCATAAATACCTGCTTGCTTTGGTATGTACGACAGCACTTTTCCCTATCTAGAGATAATATAGGCAAACATAGAAAATGTCCCCTAGCTTTTAATAATGACCTTGAAGGAAATTGTAATCAAAATACAGTTGGCCCTCACTTCCTCGAATTTGGAAAATGCAAGGAAAAATGTATGAGGAAGCAAACTGTCCGAGGAATTAAGTCCAAATATAATGGAACATATAGGGGAGATTGCCAAGCACCTGTCTGAGGAAGTGAGAGATCCGAGGAAGTAAATCTTCAAGGACGTGAGGGTTGACTGTATTGCTCTTTTTAAGGGCATGCTACTGCTCTACTCATTTGCATCTCATTGTAACTACCTTTAGTCACTATGTTAATGGTACATTCTAAAAAGTTTGATGAAGGGGTATTATGTCACGGAACCGCCTATTGAATTGAATAGAATTAATTAGAATTTAATAGAACTTACTGTATGACACATAGGTCAGTTATGACCTCCCTTTTGTTGTCAATAAAAGCTATTGTTATTATTATTATTATTATTATTACAAGCCAGAACCGAACACAAGTGTTCGGTTCTGGCTTGATCTCTCCATATAATCTTTAGATTATGATGATCAACTGAAATTAAAGGATGACAAATGAGTGCAGTTGGTCAGATATTGTGCCAGTTGCTACAACTCTGGGCACAGAATGTTTGGAATTGCTGTTGTAACAGAGTGGTCCTAGCAACATTACAATAGTTCAAATAGAATCCCCAGGGCTTGTATACTGGGGGTAGGTACGGTCAAATACCTTCTATTCCAACCTATTATGCCGGTTGCTAGGCATGAAATGTTTGGAATTGCTGTTGCTAGGTAACAGAGTGGTCCTAGCAACATGGCAATAGTTCAAATAGAATCCCCAGGGCTTGTATACTTGGGGTATGTATGGTCAACTAACCTCTATTCCCACTAATTGTGACGGTTGCTAGGCAAGGAATGTTTGGAATTGCTGTTGCTAGGTAACAGATTGGTCATAGCAACATGACCATAGTTCCATCAGAATTCCCAGGGCTTGTATACTAGGGGCAGGTATGGTCAACCAACTTTTATTCCCACTTATTGTGATGGTTGCTAGGCAAGGAATGTTTGGAATTGCTGTTGCTAGGTAATGGAGTTGTCATAACAACATGACAATAGTTCCATTAGAATCCCCAGGGCTTGTATACGGGGGTAGGTATGGTCAAATACCTTCTGTTCCCACTTATTGTGCTGGTTGCTAGGCATGGAATGTTTGGAGTTGCTGTTGCTAGGTAACAGAGTGGTCATAGCAACATGACAATAGTTCCATTAGAATCCCCAGGGCTTGTATACGGGGGTAGGTATGGTCAAATACTTTCTGTTCCCAATGATTGTGCCCTATTAGGCCAAATGTATATCCGGATGATTGACAGGTGTGACCTCAGGTCATCTGCTGACCTGGGGTCACACCTGTCAATCATCTTAGGATTTTGATGAAATTTTCATCACAGCAATGATTGTAATAGGTGCCCTACACTGGTATTCCAGGATTCAGCATAAATGTAAAGTAACATATAGGTAGAAATATATATTTTCTAGCTCTGTGCGAAAGGGGCAATGCCATTTAAGGAACAGGAGTCACTTAAAATCACTAAAACCTTTTTTGCATGATATCTATAAACACTTGTTTTAATTATCAACCCTTTCCCTGCTGGCCTTGAAAAATGTCATTTGGGACTTAACCACCGGCCCTATGTCATGAGAATATGCAACTTTGCAAGTATGTGCTCCCTGGGATAGTGGCTAAGGAGTGAAATTAATTGTATTGGAGACAGAATTGACACTTTTTTGACAAGGGGACGTAGTATGAATGTTAAATATTTTTGGATTGATTCAAAAATTCTTATTCTTTGTTTCATAGCAGGACCTGTAATTTAGTTGTATTGATGCCCTAGGGTATAAATTTTGCTGCCCCATGGCAGCAGCGGTTTTTCAAGGGTATTTCAGATGCTGCCCAGAGGCAGCAGCGGCCCTTAAAGGAAAGGCATTCAGACTGATTGTTGATCAACAGTCAATTGGGTCAATTGTTGCTATTGGGGGAAGCACCAAAGTGTTGAAAGGCTTAGAAATAACTATAATGCTTTGTAAATGTGTCTGGCTGTCTATGTATACAGTGTATATATATATATATATATATATATATAATTATATATAATGAGAAACCATGTAAATAATGATAATTGTGAAAAAGTGGTTTTATTTAGAAATAACCAAATAAAAGTGGATTTATTAGTCTAAATTTGGTTCTAGAAGGAATTTTTTTGCGTTCTGTTTTCAGTTTAGGGTAACTGATGGGATATTTTAAGAAAATAGCATTTTTTCTTCCAATTTCGGCCTCTAGGATGGTTTCCATGGCAACCAGAAAGGGCCATATGTGCTAATTCTTCATTTAAAAATCGTTCTTTTTACATTCCAAATATAGAATGTTAGCATTATATATAATACCGCTGGTAACTATACCCTATATGTTATGCAATAACAAGTGCTGTTTGAATGTATAGTGCATGTTTTGATTTAATTTAGATTTTTACTCTTTTGGAGGGAATTTCTAGGTTTTTTTTTCTCCAAAATGGTCAATTTTCAGACCTTGGGCACGGTCTGCCATCACCAAGAAGAGATTATTTTGGAATCAGCATGACTTTTGTGTCTAGATAGCTGATGGCATCCATAAACAGCTCGTTCACTTTGGGAGATATATCCTGACTATCCCTGGACTATTACCCCCTCTCCCATGACAACGGTAAATTGGTACTAAAAGTATAATACCGCCTATGTTATCTTTCATCTTGTATTTAAGCAGTTATATTTGATGTATGCACTCACATGTGACATTCACTAGGCACAGAACCAACACAACACTTTTCTTTACAAACATTGCATTGCTCTCGTTGGTATCACCTTACTTTTCCACTTTTTATGTTTCTTCTTTATACCAGCTTGGATTGGGGAGTGGACTCAGGCGGTGGCATATTAGTCTCTCATCTACAAGATGGTTGGTTCTAGACCAAGTAGCTCTCTGCTCTTTGAGCTGATGACTTCCCCCATGTTGTGATGGACATAGAGCCTGTCCATATCACACTATGCCTGTGTAGTATGCCCCTCTGTTTATGCAATTAATCAGCTGAAATATTCACATAGGGGCCTACGGGTATGAAGTACCTGATCTGTGCGCTATTAAGTTCTAGGTCAGAACATACTAGTAGTTTCAAACATCTTCAGACATAAAAGAATGTCTTGAGTGCGTCCATGACAGATCAACCACTAGCTCCCGGATGACCATATCAGAATTTGTTCTCAGCTGGTCATATGGCAGGTCAATGTGTACTTAATACCATATGTAAGTCTGGCTTTCATAACACAAAATCTTTCATGGTTTATATCTTTGTACTCTTGTACCCCTCCTGCATCCCCGCCCCCATCCCGTACATGAATGTATTGTACATTTGTAGGATGGTGGGCAAACCCAGACAAACTGACAATGATCCTAATTATATAGTAATCACAGCAGGCTATAACTATATCCATGCATATAGCAGTCACCCAGTATATTGGGCCATATTTTAATAGTAAACACACCCTCTGTACCGTAGAGATACTGACCAGTGGCCTGATCATGTGATACTCGGACTACTGTAGACTATTATAGTGCAATTCAAGCTGTGCAGTAGAAACCCTGCCCGGATGGTGTGATACTCGGACTATTGTTGGCCGGACTAGGGTGACTTGACTGTAACATACCTTTTTAGGCTGGGATTTAGCGGGGGTAGGTATCATATCAGGCTAGGTACCCAGGACACCTATGTTATTAAGCAGATAAACATTTGGAATGGTTGTTGCCAAGCAAACACTCAACCTAGCAACAAACCAATAACACCACTGAATTCCCAGGTTGTGATATAGGTGGGGTAGGTATCATTAGAATTCACCTGAGCATCCAGGAAACCTTTGTTCAGAACACCAGTGGATTCCCAGGTTAGGATTTAGGAGACTGGGTAACAGTAGAATTAACCTGGTTACCCAGCTAGGTACCCAGGACACCTATGTTGCTAAGCAAATAAATGTTTGGAATGGCTGTTGCTAAGCAGCCACTCAACCTAGCAACAAGCCAATAACACCAATGGATTCCCAGGTTGTGATTTAAGGGGGGGTAGGTATGATTAGAATTGACCTGGGTACCCAGGAAACCTATGTTGCTAAGCAAATAAACATTTGGAATGACTGTTTCTAAGCAACCACTAAACCTAGCAACCAACCAATAGCACCAATGGATTCGCAGGTTGGGATTCAGGGGGAGCAGGTATCATTAGAATTGACCAAGGTACCCAGGAAACCTAATTTACTAAGCAAATAAACATTTGGAATAGCTGTTGCTAAGCAACCGCTCAACCTAGCAACAAACCAATAACACCACTGCATTCCCAAACCCTGATTTAGGGGGGACAGGTATGGTTTAACTATTTCTAGGGGCAATATTAACGCAATGGGAGATGGGTTTTGGATTATTTGGCGGCCATCTTGGATTTTGGTCGGTTACGGCCCCAAGGGGTAAATTAAAAAGCTGGCAACATGGAAATTCTTAATCTACACCTTTTTTGGGTCAGAATTAACCATGTTGCCAAATTTCTACCTGAAAAAAATATACCCTTCCATAAGCCGGTGGACTACTAGCTGTGGTGTGCTCATCGCCAAAGCTGGATCATTTTGGTAGAAAGGTCAGCTTTAAGCATCCACAGCGCCCCCCGTGACATTCACATGAAGTATATTATCATAAGTACACAAACTCTGTCCATCTCTACACCAGTTGTAGAGAAATGGAGTTCTGCAGTAGAGCATCAAGCTATGTTGGCTTTTGCAAGATGAGACTTTTTCTAGTTGGTATCTAATTTCCTATCATGTTTGGTGCCCCTCTGCTCTTGACGGTTCAGTGCTAATGGTGGTATAGGTATTTGTATCTCATGCTAGTACATTGGTGAGTAAATTCTTGAGTTATATATTACAATAGTGTATGTATAGAAGACCTCTGGAAATTGACCAGCCTTAACACCATCATTTCATGAGTGCACCACCCTTACATGAAATGGGTCACTACTGGAAAAACATTTAGGTTATAGAAGTCATATTTACAGGTGATAATTAGGGTACCGTATGACCAAAAGAGAGAGAAATCTAAGTTGGTTACTCGGGAAAATCCTCCAAATCTAGTTGATCTGACGTGGACTCACCCTCTTTTCAAATCATGACACAATCATGCATGGACTAGTTATAGTCTAAACATATTGCTATTTCGTTATTTAGATATTGCAGAGTCTAGGTACATATGAATGTACCATCTATAGTGGCTTTGAACATTCTCTCTTCTCACTACTGCGGCTATGATAAGATCTGCTTGGATCCTTACGGTGCCTAATATCTGGGTGACCTTTCACTCTCCAACCCTAATGTAGAATCCCAATACTAGAGCAGTGGGGCTTAGTGGATCTTAATATTTGGTGACTGTAAACTGCTCTTTTAGTATACTGGTGGCCTGGGGTTGGACCAGGGCAAATTGGATCGACATTTCCTAAAGATGCTGATTCCAATTTACACATACAAATAAAATATGAAGATACACCTGTTTGGGGGTGAAGAGGGGTCTCCCCCCCCCCCCCCCCCGGTCGGAAAGTCACTGAAATTAATGGCCCAAGGTCACAAGTCGCTTTTTAGACCATTTATACTATAGCCAAATTTGCCCCAAAATCACCAGGTCGCTTTAATAATGGTACTAGGTCGCCAGGTCGCCTGGAAGACAGTCCAGGTCGCCAGGTCGCTTTTGTGACCCCTCTGGAGCCACCTATTTGGGATCTGAGGTTGTGTGAGTTAACAATCAACATTATTGAATGTGTGTCTTTGTGCCTGACTTGACTTGCAACATTCACAGAGTATCTTCCCGTCTATTTGTAGATCTACGATGACTACGATGCAGAGGATCCAAGAGGGACGATGTGGGAAGTACGCGGCCGAGGCCATCTTTTTCCTCTTCAAGATTGGAGAGGCCATGCTAGATCCCTCAGTACGACTCCACATCTACCAAAGTGTGTGTCGACAAGAGTACCTGAGCAACCAGTCCTCATGCTTCAAACTGCAGCAGGATGAACACATAGAAGACCACATTCAGGAGATGAGTGCCAATTACATCATGGCCTACAAAATCCTCCTCAACTCCCCAGTCATCATTCTTGGGCTCTTCTGCGGCGCGTGGAGTGACCACGTTGGCCGAAAGCTCCCCATCGTCTTTGCCTGTACGGGCGCCATCTTTGCCGTTCTGCTCTTCATGGCTTCCATGATAGAGGGGGTGCCAACTTTGCCACTCGTCTTGACTGGGTCGGCATTGAGAGGTATTTTTGGGAAATCTGCCGTAGTTACCATGGCGCTCCACTCATATATCTCAGATATCAGCTCCAAGGAGGAGCGGACAGAGCGCCTTGGGAGACTGCTCGGCATGAACTTCACGGGATATTTTGTAGGCTCCTTACTGACTGGTGTGATGTTAGATTATTCATCCTTCAACATCATCTTCTGTACGGTGATACTTATCTATGCCTATGTGTCATCATCGCCCTGATATGCATGCGAGAAAGCCTACCCGAGGGAGTCATGGAGACTGTCCGGCCCAAGATGCACCACCCCTTCCATATAAAGCATGTGAAGGAATCACTTGATGTGGTATTCCGCCCCAGACCTGAACATGATAGGTTTTACATTTGGTTCTTCTTAACCTGTTTATGTAGTCAACAAATGACAAAATCTGGGGAGATGGACATCACTTTGCTCTTCACCAAGAGAGCCCCTCTGCACTGGAGCAAAGCCCTTTATGGGTATCTACTGGCCGCGGACTACGCGGCACTTGCCTTCTCAGTTCTGTGTCTTCTGCCAATCCTTGTCTACTTCTTAAAGCCCCAAGATCTGTTTTTAATTTCCCTTGGTGCAACCTTTAAATCCATTCGCCTGCTCATCATGGCATTTGCCAACGAAACCTGGATTGTCTTCTTATCTGTCTTTATTGGATGTCCTTCGGGCATGATCATGTCAAGCGCCAAGAGTCTGGTCTCAAAAATAGTTTCTGAAGATGAAATAGGCAAATGCTTCTCACTGATCTCTTGCTTAGAATCTGTATCGAATCTCGCAGGAACAGTTATCTTTACAAACTTATACACTGCAACTGCTTTGAGGCTATTCCCAGGATTCACTTTCGTCATGGATGCACTGTCTTATGTTATTCTAGTCGGATGTGTGTTAATCGTTTGGCAAGATATGAAGACAAGTTCAAAATGTTATCTGTTGGAGGGGATATCTACTACATCAAAGACATATGGCAGTACGTACAATGATGCTTTAGGGAGAATACAAGCTCCCAATGACGAGGAAGGGGCTGAGAATCGTGGCTTTATAATGGACAACGAGACAGTATCTCTAAATGATACCAAAGCTAATGACTATGATGTTTTTAAATCAGGTTCCGAGTTGATGCCTGTGCTTGAGGAAATGGAGCCCCAGATGGGGGTCAATTGAAATGAAAAGAAATCAATACAGAGATAGCACAATTTGCAGCTTCTGTTCAACTCTAGACAGGATACTGGACAGGCTATAATAAAATAATTTGATCTTTGGCAGGGTGGTATTACTCAAATCTATGGTACATTTGCAGTACTATTAGACAGGTTAACGTAGTTTTAGTGTTATGGATATAGATAGCTATAGATGATCTGTAAAGGGGGAATATGAACATACACTGTCTCACTATAACTTTGTGTATACTCTCCTAAAATTGATCACTATTATTGTGATTAGGATTCTCATGGTCACCATCCACTGGGCTCTAATCGGCCGAGGTTATGTAGGAAATGTGGCTCACTCTCACCAAATCGATGCAACTATTATTTGGCCGTACATGATCGGCGGCCGTACATGATCGGCGGCCGTACATGATCGGCGGCCGTACATGATCGGCGGCCGTACATGATCAGTGACGTACATGATCGGTGACGTACATGATCGGTGACGTACATGATTGGGAATTTTTGACTGCCCTACCCTTTCTGACCATGTTAAAACATAAATAAATCTTACCAAGATGTACATATGATGTGTGTCTTGACATGTGATATGTCAGAAAGGTCTAGATGCAACTATTATGATAATTTTTATTGACATTTCAATACCGATCATGTACGTCATGTGACGTACATGATTGGTGACGTACATGATCGGTGAATATTGACTGCTCTACCATTTCTGACCATGTTAAAACCTAAATAAATCTTACCAAGATGTACATATAATGTGTGTCTTGACATGTGATATGTCAGAAATGTCTAGATGCAACTATTAAATTTTTATTGACATTTAAAATACTGATCATGTACGTCATGTGACGTACATGATCGGCCATTATTTATTGACTGACTTAATTACCCTTTCTAACCATATTTAAAACATAAATCAATCATAGTAAGGTGTACATATGATGTAGGTCTAAATATGTATAATCATACACAGGTGAAGCAGTGGGTAATAAGGAAATTTTACATGACATTCCAAGCCGATCATGTACGTCATGTGACATACATGATCGGTTACACATTGAGCCCCCCCTCCGGCCCCTATACATATTTTGGGAGTTGTTTTTTTCTAATAAACTCCCCAAAGATACATTACAGCCTGTAGGTATGGTTGGGAGAGTTAAACATCGTAGTGCAGGGGGTAAAAGGTGGATTTTGTAGTCTGCCGACGGCCACCAATCATGTACGGCCACCGATCATGTACGGCCACTTTTTCAGTTGCATTGATTTGGTGAGAGTGAGCCATGTATGAGCTTAGGGAGTGTTCATTTATTAGTTACAGAGGAGGTGGGCATAAAAAGTCTGACTGCTCCTGGGGGAGGGGCATAAAAAATGATGCTCCTTTTTTAGCAAGAAGAAAGCCTGTGCATTACTATAGTTTAAAGGGGGGGGCTAAGAATTCCACACACCACCTGTAATCAATAGACGAAGACTCCCTTAATTGCCCGAAGTTCCCCAGTGGAAGGTGGCAATCATCGAATTTGTGTTCGTCCTCCAGTATCCTGTGTTTTTTCTGAACATAATGAGTTAAAGAATCTCCTCCGACGGAGCATCCCCTCAATTCTGACTGGGAGTGGGATCCCCTATCAGGACAAGCAGTATAAAGATTCTATCCATGGATATGAGCTCGAAAGGTGACACACTATCTAGAGTAAGTACTCGAATTACCAATAATACCATTAGCTCAGTAAGTAATGTGGAGAGCCTAGATATTCTCCAAAAAGGTACAATAATCTCACCAGACCACATGTTGTGTTCTTTTGTGCGTATTATATAGTGTATATGATATCATTGACTATGTTTATATCTTAAAAATCCGTTGCAATACTACATATAGGTCCACTCAAGAGACTGGTGTCTCGGAACGCAACAGAAAAATCAAATGCCAATTTTACAGGAAAGCAAAAAGGATGAAAAGTATAGGCAAATATATTCTGAAGGCCAATGATCTCTAACTACTGAATATGAACATTTTTACTATTTGACCCCTTTCTCTGTTTTTTAGTGGCATAATTATATATCATACTGGATGAGTGCCAAATCGTAGAACTCATGAGACCACTGTGTGCAATCTCAAATGACTGCAAGCACAGAGAAGTAAAGGCGTCGCCATGACTCTTTTACCATAGTCAACTCTAGTTGACCCTGATAGCAGAGTCATGATGACTCCGGTGGAGGGGTCACAGCTACCCTGGTCATACCCCTTACTCCTTGTACAAATTGACTCTCCCTCTTGACTCTATCAGTGCAGAGTCAAGTGCAGTTGATTCTGCCTACAGCAGAGTCATTTGTAGTTTGACCCTTCATGAAGAGTCAAATAAAAAATGTGTTGACTCTAATAGTAGTTGCATATGAAACCACGTGGTGGGGCGACCAACACTAGTTTGGTACCAGTGGCAACCACAAGGCAGAGCCACAATCTATACTTGAGATAATTGTTACATACTACACAGTCTTGATTCTTTATAGATCGGTCCACTATGTCTAAATGCTGTGGTTTAGGGATGTCAATCGATAAGCTTTCCAGTTAACATACCTGAATCAAACATGATGACAAACTATACAATACATTCCAAGAACATCAACTGTATAGAGCTTAGTTGCCATATTTGTGGGTATGGGAAATAAACATAAGGCTAGGCACTATGAAAATTTATGTGTGAAAAACTGTGTGAAATATAATGTGTGGCACTGCTTACTACTTCATATAGATCTGATATTGGCATCTTATATGTGTATGGCCAATGGTCTGTAGAATGTGTGTCACATGGGAGACAAACTGTGACTCTGGCTGTCAGAGTCGTGGCGATTCCTTTACTTGTCTGTGTGCAGCGATTATGGAATTACCACCAAAGATCCAAAGAAGCATGCACTATGCTGTCTTTGTACGGTTGAGAAAGTATTCAGACTGCACAAACACATGTACCTTAAGAACCAATGAACGACCCCGTATATGATCACAGCTTTATATATCAGTTCCCAACGTAGTGTCACCAAAGTAGCACATTCTGGGAATATAATATTATCAGTATATTTGTCATGTGTTTGGCCCCATTTCAAAATGCAGCTATATTTTATTAATAGTTTTTGATGCATTGATGTTTGTTTGCAGTTTATTAATCATTCCATGCAAACATTTTCAACTACATTTCTAGTTCAGGCGTGTAACACTACTTTGGTAGGGTGTTCCATCGAAAAATAAGTAGTTGTTTTATGCAGTATTTAAATGGTAGGTCCGATAAAGAAGACATGTACTAATTCAATGTAAGAAAAATGATAATGGTATATCCATGGCGAAATGTGTGAGAAGCATTGAAAGTCAAATAACCCTCTACAATTTTACCCCTGCTGGTCCTACCAGCCCGGTGGCACCCATACTGAAGGTACAGTGAGGGCCTGCACTATAGTGTATAACTACCCTGCGTGCCACCAAAGACACAGGGAGAGGAAAATATATGTAGTTCAAAGTCTAATGTATCAAAGTGTCTGTATGATAGGAGCATAAGTATTTCATCAATTTAATAGCGCATTCCTTGTTGGTCGGTGGGAATATTCTATATTGGCTGCTAAAAAGCCTTAGTGTTGTTATATTGACTATCACTAGGGTTAATTTCCGGGGGAAACTTGAATGGATAGGTCATATTTTATCCACTCATTCTATTGTTGGATATTCCTATGATATTGTGTGTGATCCCCGGATTTTAAATGGTTACATTTAATATGTGTTATATTACTTGAAAGCTTAATTTTTACCATGATTCCTAAAATATCTATCATAGAAAGGGCGGGGAAAGGCTGGGATATGCTCCTGGATGTATACAATAACCCTATATGTTTTTAATCATAATGAGCAATGAATAGTAACCCCCAGAAATGGCATAGACTGACATGTTGAGGGCCCGTCTTACTGCACAGGTAAGTTCCAGGGCCCGCAAATACCCACAGTGGTAGCGCTGGGGACACGTTCTGCTGGCTCAATGGGACTCCCTAACTTTGGCAAACCAAAATAATAGGCTATAATGATTATATACATACCATAGCCTACCAAAAGATGCTTGTAATCTAACCCACAGCACACAATGAACATAATTTGAACTTTTCATTGAGCTGAATTAACAGACAACGGGAAAGATGCTCCACATACCCCCACGTAGAGCACCATTTTTGCTTGGCTGCTCAAAGTCATGTTGATCTTTGCCCCGGCCAATATCAGAGTTACTTGTTTCTAATCAGAATGGACATGGAGAAGTCCCCTGGGGTCCATCTGTCAATACTGACTCTTATCTCTCCCACCTTGCTGTCTGCCAAGCCGGCAGAATTAGCAGAATGACCTCAGTAAGTCTCCATGGCCAAGCATCTCAGCTCCTAGCTACACATAGCGTTGGGAATATAGTCTCTGGGGACTGTTCCTAAATGAACAATATTCTTAAACCTAATATAGTGTTCTAGCATAAGAACCTGCAACGTTTTCTAGAAACATAATACTTCTATAAAGAAAAAGAAATAAAAAAATGTTTAAAAAGTAAATTGAGCACATGAATTCACCAGTATTGACACCTAGTATGAACCAATGCTCCTGTCTACCTGATCCCATTTCTTAGAAAGGTGAGGGAGTCGCTATTGCTCTGATAGCATAGTTAGGGTCACAGTTTTAGAATAGTGGCCAAGAGCCTAGATTTGAAATCTACCCCTACACCCAGTTCAACAAGCTGATTCTGACATATATTGAAGCATTTTTCATGGGCTTTCAGAATATGGATGTTGCACCCGCCTAAAGTGGTGCGAACACCGCCATTCTGGACGGTTTCCATGGCAACCATGATATTTTTCTGAGATTAAAAAAAATTAACTCTTTTCTCCATTGATAGTCTCCCGTACTGTATGGGTTGTCATCTACAGGGCAGGTACCCAGATTATGTAAATTAAAAAATATAATTTACCGAATCGACCTGGACCCATGAATGTAGAGTTCAGCGTTGGCAACCATGATATTTTTCTGAGATTAAAAAAAATTAACTCTTTTCTCCATATTTTTCAAACCGCTAGAGCTACAGTGGTGAAATTTTGCAATGAGACAGGTATCTGGGCCTACTATCCTGAAAATCAATATTCATGACCTTGACCAAGGTTAAGGTCACCAGATTTGACCTTCAACATGTAAAAAATCACCAAAATACTGATATGTCTATGTTTCAACTCTTGTCAACATTCAGAAAATGGCAATTCTCACCATCTTAGGCTTCATATAGTGGAAGGACATCCTTGCTGTACTAGATAGTTGATAAAAATAGGATATAGATAAACTGTTGTCATGGTAACAGTCAAGGTCATTGCAACCATGATATTTTTCTGAGATTAGAAAATCAAACTCTTTTCTCCATATTTCTCAAACCGCTAGAGCTACAGTGGTGAAATTTCGCAATGAGACAGATGTATGGGCCAACTATCGATGGTTTTAATATTCATGACCTTGGTAAAGGTCAAGGGCACTATATTTGACCTTGAAAATCACCAAAATTCTGATATTTCTGTGTTTTATGTTACCCAACTTTTCAGCAGGGTGTCACATCAATCCCCTGTTGTGCCCACCCCTCCATGGGAAGCAACCATACCTGTTTGGTTTCATATTATTGCTCCAGTTTGTCACACTGAGCCCACATAGTTCCCTATTGCTTACTATGGTGTAGAACCCCTCATCTATGGTGAATACCAGGGTGCCTCACTAACACATAAATGGTACTTAATTCCTCCTCCAGGGTTTCTCTACAAACCTGTACTGTAACCATGGTAACATTTCATCTATTTTGCATAAAAAGGATGTCCTTCCACTATATGAAGCCTAAGATTCTGAGAATTGTCATTTCCTCAATGTTGACAAGTGTAAAAACACAGAAATATCAGTATTTTGGTGATTTTCAAGGTCAAATATAGTGACCTTGAACTTTACCAAGGTCATGAATATTAAAACCATGGATAGTTGGCCCATACATCTGTCTCATTGCAAAATTTTACCACTGTAGCTCTTGCGGTTGGAAAAATATGGAGAAATGAGTTTACTTTTTTTAAATCTCAGAAAAATATCATGGTTGCAATGACCTTGACTGTTACCAGCAAGGATGTCCTTCCACTATATGAAGCCTAAGATGGTGAGAATTGCCATTTTCTGAATGTTGACAAGAGTTGAAACATAGACATATCAGTATTTTGGTGCTTTTTTACATGTTCAAGGTCAAATCTGGTGACCTTGACCTTGACCAAGGTCATGAATATTGATTTTCAGGATAGTAGGCCCAGATACCTGTCTCATTGCAAAATCTCACCACTGTAGCTCTAGCGGTTGGAAAAATATGGAGAAAAGAGTTAATTTTTTTTGATCTCAGAAAAATATCATGGTTGCCATGGAAACCGTCCAAAATGGCGGTGTTCGCACCACTTTCATTGGGTGCAACATCCATATTCTGAAAGCCCATGTAAAATGCTTCAATAAATGTCAGAATCAGCTTGTTGAACGGGGGGTAGGGGTAACTCCCTTAATAACGCCCTTTTGGGTGGTCGGCCGCAGCTCTATTTGTCTCTCATACTACGCATGCATGATGCAATAAATAACCTACTGCATGTAGCTGAATATGTTGATAAAATAGAGGCCATAGCTTAAATTGTCTAGTGTAACCTCCATAGACTGACCATTCTATCTTTGGAAATAGATTTCAATTCTTTATAATTATTTTATCCGATTTTTATTTCCGGTTAAAAATGTTTTAAACTTTACTAATGTCGATGATAAAGGAATGGTGTAGAGGTATGGGGATGATCAGAAGAACAATTTTATGGTGTCAATGACCTCTGAATCTGCTTTCTTTAACACTGTACCTAATTCATTTAATACGATAATAATTCATCCCACAAAACCGGTGGCTATCCTCATACCAATCTTGAATGATACATGTATATCCTTATCTGCATTGTCCCCATGGGTACAGTGCTACACTGTTACTGTAGTGTTGGCTATACATATCTTATATATATATAGATCATAATGGTTATAGTATGTTCAGCATTGTGTATGCTGAGAATGCCTTGTCAAGTCTGAACATTCAAATTGTTAATTTGAACGACTTGTTGTGATGTTGAGATAAATTAATATATCCTAGGTCTATGTGCATGCAACATTAGCATCAAATTCTACAGAAAGAAGGTAGTAGTTCAAAGTTCAAATAAAACCATTCAGAGTAAAATGAGTCTAAAATATAGCGGTATAGGTAGGTAGATATATGGGAATGAACAACCGGGTTCTTCAAGGTATCGATAAAAAGAATGCCAAACTAAAATCGACTCAGCGTTATACATATGTGATTCTCCTAGGAAAATATATTTGACTTAAGCTTGGAAATATCTGTACAAGTCTAATTTATAACAAACATGGATACAGTGTCGTTATGACCGATGCGCCTGGGTATCATAATTGTGGGTATTGGCTATTTAAGGTATACACCAGGGTCTACACATTGTGGCATAAAATGAAACTACCTAAAACCATGCTAAAAGCATATCTCCCTTTTGCATATCATCTAACTCACCTTTACTAACCCTTAAAATGCCTCCATAGGGCATTCTACACATCTTGTCACTGTTTTTATCTGCTTTGAAAAGCTGTGCCCTAAGCTATTATAGGTGTCTAGACTGACTAGAAAATATTTGGATAAATCCCAAACTGTTTTTATTTATCAATGAATCATTTGGTTTTTTTGTTGCAAAATGTATCTTTTGATCCTATGTCAATGGCTAAGGTTTTGATTACAAAATGTTGGCCAATTTATTGTCTGTGTTGCGAAATGTAGAGAAAATAGCGTTATTCTAATATTGTGTTTTTTCTCTAAATCAGTCGTAGCTCTTTGGTTTCGCGTATGACTACTCATTTCCATGGATTGATTTTGTTGCACATAATCTCTTATAAAGATCTGAGAAGTTTGGTTCAGATATTACTGGTTAATCTTTCAAAAATATTGAAAAAATAGGGGTTTACGCATACGCGGTCATAGTAAAGGGTATCCTCTCTTCAAATCTCTATACATCAAAATCTAGCACTTTGACGTAAGCCTATTGATTTCTTTGCTGCTGTTACATCACCATATATCAAACTAATATAATCCCAAGTGTTTAGGAGATATTACACATGCCCTTTTTTGTAACGTGCATGATCTTCAGCTGAATCTCTTTTTGGTGCCCCCCCTGCTCCCCAAGACAAGTTGAAACACTCCCCTCACCCTACCCTGTTGTTGGGAAATGGCAGTTCCCTTATCCTATAGTACATATGATACGACTTTTATGATCAACTATCCAAAGGTCATTTTGTCTAACAACCACTTGCCATTTGGTCAATGTCCAGCCAGGTACAGATGGCCGTGTTTCCATACATTGTTGTCATGTCGCCAGAAATATTTCTCATCTGGAGAAAGAAAAGCAAGGTTATCTATCAGCTCAGCTCATATGTAGCAATTCTGGCAACAGGAGAATGGTCGACTGACGCTCACAAGAGTTTGCATATAGTAAAGTCTAGATTTTTTCGCAAGGGTAACATTCTTTCAGTCCCCTCCTCAAGAAAAGTCCACTTTTTGCCCCACCCCAAAGGGGTCCAAATTATCCTCCCATCTATAACCCTTGTTAACTGGAAAAAGAGAACACTCCCTGAAGTCAATATGCATAATATTTTCATTATAAGAGTACAAATAGCAGTTGTGCAGTCTTTGCGAAAACATGCAGGACAGTGGAAATGTCCTTCTAAAATGCCACCAGTCTAGCAGATTTACAAATGTAGCAGGGCCGAATGGCCAGTTGCATGTTGGGCTTTTCCGAACTAGAAGAATTCAGTTGGGCTTCTAAAGTATGTCAATATACTGTACATGTGTTAAACTATATAATCTATCCTGATATGGCTCTAAATTATAACAAATAAATAGTTTTTTTAATGGACAAAACGCTTTTATACTTAAAATGCAGAAATCATCAGATATCCTTAGCACAACCATAGCATACTGATGCGGGGTGTAAAAACGGCCCCCAAAACGCCAGTACTTTCTGTGCTGTGACCCCCAGAAGGTATCGATGTGAGGAGTAAAAAGGGGGCTCCAGATGTCAGAATTCTGAGGGGTAGATAGCCCCAAACGCCAGAGATTTTTTGCATTTTTCATACACTTTGATTGTAGATAATTGCATGAAAGTCACCAGAGGAAAACAACAGTTTGTTGTATTAAGAAAACACACGTTGCCTTCGTGTTAAGAGAAGATTGGATATACTGCTTGATTGCATATGCATATTAATTAGTTCTAAAATGTGGTTATTAGGTAATTATCCAACAAATCGAAAAACTTGCCATTTTAACAACAAGCTAATGTAATGATTTGTCTGATGAGCTTCATCAATGAGCACCTTATAACACGTGAATATACATCAATTATTGTAAACCATTTGGAATTTATTGAGAGTTAATACCCGTTATTAAACAAATACCTGATATTTGAATGAATATTGATACATGTACATGGACATTGGGCCAAAGTTGAAATATATTTCTTGGATCAACATCATTTTTAGACTCTAAATATGATCGGTACAATGTTGGTCCAACATCAGATTTAGACGTTGGCCCAACCTCATTTCTTTGCGAAGTGGAGTCATTTAGTTAGAGATTCACAAAGAGAGTCATGACAGGCATGGCTGATGATAGGGAAAAAAGTAGTTCTATATTAATCAAATGGACCTATATTATGCATGGACAATGACGGACATGTATGACGGAAAAAAGTCTTTATAATCAAATGGGCCCTTGTTATGAATGACTGCAATTTTATGCACTTGCTTATGCCAGGAAGGCGTTTCTCGTTTATGGATGTGCCTTATGGACCTGCATAAGAAAGTTATGGAGTCCATAATTGAACTTATGGACTATGGACTATGTAAGTGTTTTTATAAACTATGCTATGGGGACCATACATGCTAGGGCTTATTTTTCTGTACAAAGGCAGTGGTCTTACTAGCTGTATTTAAAGTGAATAGAAACAATGAAAAGGTTATGGTTTATGGAAAAAAGATGTCCAAGCGTCTCTGTGTATTTTGCTTAGGGTAAGCTCACCTATCTCCGGCCACCCGCCATAAGTCGACCACCTACATCACCATACAACCTATATCCTGTGCTCTATGGGGGTACAAACGCTATTTGAATTAAGAGTTGAAGTGTTAATGCTCTGCATAGCATCCATATTTTTCACCAGTATCACTTTATTCCTATAAATACATATTGTGCAAGTGAAGGTGTATGACCTATTTTGACCACACACAAAATGGAAATTCTTCATATGTGGCACTGACTAGGAAAGCGAGTCTTATTTTTCTGAGTCCCAACCATCAGAAAAGGATGTTTATAGATTGTGGACTGAAAAAAAGTTTATAACATTCACATATCGACGAGTACCGAGACAATCGGACCAGCGGTTGCTGAAATATCTTGATTTGAAGTTTTGCTGATAAGGTGAATAATCTTCGCAATCTTTATTGGACAAGAACATATCAATTTCTATCTCGTGAACATATGATCTTAGAGACATGGGAGTGGCGGCATATTGAAGCTGGTTGCAAGGGCTATCCATATAAAATACAGTGGGGGGGGGGGGGGGGAGTGTGCAGGAGCAGGGGGGGCTGAGGAAGCATGTGGCTATCACTCTACTGTAAACTGCAGGGATAAATTTACCCTTCAGTCTTCCAAACCCCACCCAGCCAGTCATCCAGTCGGCATGATGCACCATATGTTGAGTCATAGGTCAGCATATAATGACCAGGTTCCCATGATAGGAGTGTTATTTTGAAAGCCAAGACAGTTTAATTTGAGAATAAACCTAAACCTCTGAATCCATATTTGGACCAATAAGACCCATATTCCCAGTCAAGGTTACATATATATTTAATTTTGGTGCAAGTTTATTACATATCTCACTTGACTTTTGTACTAATTATGATGTAGAATGAATGGATACACATATTTAGAACTTAAATCAGTTTTCCTTCGAATTAAACATCCAGATTCTTAAAAGGTAGAGCTCATTAGCTAGTACCTACTAATTTCACCATGAAACGACCACAATTTCACAATAAGACGACCTTCATTTACAAGGTGTTAGTAGTAGCCCTCTCACTATGGCCATTGTGTAAGGATTGCTATTTATATAGTTACTTTTCAAAAGGCCAATGTCTGATATAGCAAATATGACCCAATAATGGTTTTAATTGACAGAACTTAGGATCTGCTAAAGGTCACAAAAATCTGTGACGGGAAGGGTCGACTTATGGTGAATCTACCCTATGCCAGAACGTATTAAAACGTTCTGTAGAAAATAATCCTTGATAGTAATACGTTTTAGAACGTCATGGCAGTTGGATGAGACCTGAGGATGAAGGGGAAATGGCGGTTCCAGACCTTGTGCCAAAGAGTTCTAAATCGTTTTGTTTTTTCAACTAGAGCTACCAGAGTTTACAAATGTGTATTAAATATCGATATCAGACTAGATGATATTTATCTTCTAGTTCCATAACTTTTTAAAACGTTTTGGTTTCTGAACTACAGCTACCAGAGTGTACCAATGTGTATTAGACAGGAGAATTTAAATTAAATAAAGAGGAAAATTTGTCCTTGAATACACATCAGTACGTTATGGGAGCCATAAATGCAAAACAAATAATAATTTCTGGGAGTCCCAGGACAGAAAGCCCTGGCGTTTTGAGGGCCGTTTTTACTCCCCACATCAGTACGTTCTGGAGGCTCCTTGGCATAATGCACTGGCGTTGAGAGGCCCACTTTTACTCCCCACATCAGTACGCTCTGGGAGTGCCAGGACAGAAAGCACTGCCGCTCCTAAGGATATGTGGCTATCCGGTCCTCCAAAAATGTAGTCGGTCCTTCAACATTGAAAATTTGTAGGACCCAATGTCCTGTGGGATGAAAAAGTTTTCACAAAGACTGGTTGTGGAACAGATCACATTTTCAATGTCCGATCCAAGCAGTTACAAACAGGTGTAAAAGCTTCATGGGTGCCATAGTGCTTTATACCATGCCCTTGTATCCATGATACATGAATGCAGCACAGGCGAATAATTCCCAATGGCATGCATTCAAGCATCATGCTGATCCTATGGGGTTGATACCCTAGTAAACTGACGATAATTACTGTGTTTAAGCCCTGTGTGGCCTTTAATGCTTAAGATGTAGTATAGTGATGTATGGAGTCTGGTATCAGACAGTGTAATGAGCATTTCCATGAGTAAAGTGTTTGAGTAGCTCTATTCAGGAGCAGCTCAGGCCTCATAAAGCCTGCCCACTCAGCAACAACCCCCATAAGCTTTTGTATTGGGGAGGCCAGGCTCCGGGACTGCATGTAAATATAGGGGCTTCTCTTCACTCCTGGCCGCCTGAGGTGTCCTAAGTGATTATACCGTACTGGCCCGTTTAAGCGCAGGGGTCTCAAATAAGCGCAGGTCTCCTTTAAGCGCAGGTCTAGGACCCCTCTGAAACCCAAAATCTCCCTTTAAAGGTACTCCTATAAGCGCAGGCTCCTGTATAAGCGCAGGAGGTAACAGGGTATTGAAAGTTATAAGTGCAGGGGCGCTTAAACGGGCCACTACAGTACTTGTCTAAATCTTACAGAATACTGGCTCTAATTCAAATGGAATCCTTCAAAAGACATTTCCAATCAGCAATAGCATTTTAGTGTCAAGACTTCAGGCCTAATCATTAGGAATCAGTCTATGAGAGCCTTATAAAATGCTTCATGACACTTTGTAATGCCAGTCTATGAAAGGAAGTCACTCTAGGATGGCTATAGAGCAAACCTTACAGCTGTTTATCTATATATTTTTCTTATTACCACAAAAATGGTTTTCTTAACATCCATGAAAATCTCCTCATGAACCAAACTGCCACCTGGTATGATAAAACTAAACATCAATTAAACGAAGCTTCACCGTAAAATAAATAAACTGTGTTTCACTGTAAAATAAACTGTGTTTCACTGTTCTGAATTACGGATATTCAAAGTAAAATTTATTGATTTTACATTGCCCCACTGTAATAATATATAATGATGATCCATCGTAAAATTTTACATTGATTCTCTGTATATTCAACGGAATATTTTTACAAGACATAGCTTCATCGTAAATGAATAAAGTGTATGAATTAAGTGTGTTTCAATGTACTGGATTACAGATATTCACAGTAAAATTGATTAACTTAACATTGCCTCACCGTAATCACATTTACGATGATCCACCGTAAAGTTTTACATTGATTTTCCGTTTATTCAACGAAATATTTTTACAGTGTTGATACCCAAAATCCGACTCTTGAATTAATCGGTCTGTAGCCCCACATAAAAGCTAGTTCTAATCTGATTAGAACTTTGCTTGTTAACGATAGCAAAGGGTACAAACGACAGGCAGCTATTAAAAGGAGCAGAAGTCATTCCATCTTTATAAGATAGACAACAGAACCAAATGGCTCTCCTTCCACTGGTTCCCCCCCATTGTTAGGACTGCAGGCCCCCCCGACATTTGGCCCCCTGATTGGAGGCCCCCCCGGACAAATGGTCCCCGGGACAAATGCCCCCCCCGGACTTGGGGCCCCCCCATGGAAATTTTCTATTTGTCCTGGGGGGCCATTTGTCCGGGGGGCCTCAAATCAGCGGGCCAAATGTCCGGGGGCCAAATGTCTGGGGGGCCTGCAGTCCTGGAATCCAAGACAACTAAGATAAGGACTATTCACCTACAGCCTATTCAAAAGAATATGACCCGGAAAACACCTGATATTGGACAGGGCAGTAACCAGCTTCAGCTATAGATCTCAAAAGGTAGAATTACTGCATCCCGCTAGTACAGAATAGACCAGGAGGCAAACATTGTCAGTTTGTATAGGATTGTAATACAGATAACTATTTATAAATGAGCAATTTTTACATTGTGGTTTATCTATTACATTTATTACACAACCTAATGAACATTATTGAAATGATCCCTGTGTAAGAACAAAGAAGGAAAAACATACCACCCGCTGGTGTGGTACATTTATACGTGCCCCCCGACGTGTGGTACACTTTCTGGTGCTCTAGACCTCACTGCATCACTGCTTATGAAGCCAGATGCAGCTCTGTTTGATACGGGATGTATGTGAAGCCACCATACAATACTGGCTATGTATGCAACTCCTAGAGATTATCCCAACCAGTATCCTGCCACTGAATACCGTCACTACAGATAGAACCCCTAAATTCCCCTCATCTCCCCCAAACCCAATTCTATAGAATGTGTCCTTAAGTGGGTCTAAATGTGTATGTATGACAGAAGTATGTTTAAAACAAGTTGCTAATTAGATTTTTTTCCTTTAGTTAAAATAATATTCATACCCAGTGAACAAAAAAACGTTATACAACATTTTATAACATTATATAATGTTTCTCTATGGCTCCTTACTATTGCATAACGTTATATAAAGTTTTCAAACTGGTAGTGGGAGGGACTGGATTATCACAGACTGCATTATCAAGGGTTCAATGTAGGTTTAAAAAAAGCAACAGGCTACCCAGCTAACAAAAATATGTTATTTTACGTCAAAAACCTTCTGAGGAGCAATAGTGAAATGTTTTATAACGTTGTATGTATGTTTTTATATAGTTGGTATTTCCTGTTGATTCACCAGTAGCATAGGTATGTATGAAACATTGGTACTTCCGGTTCTGCGGAAAACCAGTTCCGCCAGACAGAAATTAGTCTGCTAAACTCTACACTGTCTCCCTGATCCCTAATATTGTAATCAAGTTAACTATGTATACATGTGCACAAGGTAACCAGCGCCACAGGATGAATGTTGGATGTACTCGGGCTCTCATGCATACCTAAGCACGGCTGCAGTTAGAATCTGCTGCATTGATTCGCTGAGAGTCATCATGATACAAGAATGTACCTCTTGTAAATAAACTTGACAGGGCTGCATTTATGCATCACAACAACAAATGATTAGAAATGTCCTACCTCTTACAATCACACATCAACAAAGTGAGTGACTTCACAAAATAGGCCCCCTACATCCGGGGAAAAAGCCCAGGAGGTTGAAAACGTTAGCACTATGAAACATCAAACAGCATATAGTTCATCTTTGATTCCAGCAGATTTGGGGAAGGTGCAGGGGTTTGTAAAGATTGTCCAGACACAATGCTGGCCAGTAAATTTGTTTATGAATTTTGACAAAACAATAATGTTCATTCAGGTTTAACTTTATCTTATATTCTCCAGCTGAGAATCCTGCTTCTTTAAAAAGCTCACTTATAAAGAACAGTCAAATAAAATGTAATGAAATTAACTTTTGTAAAAAAATCAAGCAAGCTGGAATCCTGTCTCTAACAACACTTATATTACACATCATACAGACATAAGCTCCTGCGCAATGTAATAACCACAAACACTTCCCAGTCTTTTACCTGGAAACTGGATAAATTAAGAATGTACTTGAGCTGCTACACTCACCTTAACACCAGACCAGATGACGCAAATCATGAAAGATTTAGATAGCAGTTCTGGTGGATAATGACAGCCATGTTGTGGACACCTTGATAACCATGCATCGAAACTTTGTTAACTGATTAAAATAGATATGCTAAAACACAAAAGTACTCAATTAAGATAATTGAAGTGCCGTATAGACATATGTATATGAGAGATTTATATTGTACATGGGAAGAATGAATATTGTTCCTTTATCCCTTTTCAATCATTTGCATTGACATTGAAGCCAACCATAAATGAGGTTTGTCTGTGTTATGCAGGTGTAGGGGCCGGGTATAATTATATTGCAGACACAATCCTGTTGAGGATTGCATTGCGAACGTTGTCTGAACACTTCAGACATCTGACAGATGGAAGCACCTGTCAAAAGGGCCCTTCAAGGTTAAATATAAAGTTTAAAATTGTCCTAAGCTTTCCACTTAGGTATTACAGGAATCTTGTTTTATTACATTTAGAATTAAATTCATGTTGCCATGGTAATAGCCTATAGGAATAACTCTTATGTAGGCGTTATTTGGGCTTCAAACGTTCCTGTTTGATTCTAAATATAGAAGTAGGAGACCAAAATGGAATGCCTCGCAATGACAGATTACGATGGGTTACAAAATCTTATCTCAATATTCAGGCATAGGATAGAAGCTATCTTTAACTATTCATGCTTAGCAGGGGTCACAGCAGGTTGTATTTACCCCTAAAAGCCCCTGTGAGCAGCTCAGACCTCCTGTCTGGTGGTGTCACAAGGAGTGGCAATGATATATTATTGGAGGGTTGGGTTACATCTTCAAAGAGATAGAGAGATTACCATTTATTTTTTATGGAATACTACAGTCCCATTGGATTAACCAAAGAGGGCCGTATTACACAACCCCCATGAAATAACCCTCTTCCGTATTTCACGGCCTGTGACGTCATCAAAAATGGCGGTTTGTTTACAGTTGAACGGGGTAGAAAAAAGCTATTTTAGCCCCTCAACCCCCCCTAAAGGCACTAATGATTTAATTTGAATCGAAAAAGATAAAAAATAAACACAAAGGCATGCTCGTTTTTGATCTGTTGGTGGGTTATTTCACTTATTGGCCCTCGGCCGCATTTCACTCGGCCTATGGCCTCATGAAATACGGCCCGGAGGTCAATGCGTGAAATAACCCACCAAGAGACCAAAAACTCGTGCACCTTTGTCTATTTATTTTTTATGAAATACAGCCGTCCCATTGACTTAACCAAGGAAGGCCGTATTACACACCCCCCGTGAAATAACCCATGGCCGTATCTCACGGCCCTGTGACGTCATCAAAATGGCGATTTGTTTACCTTTGAACGTGGCAGAAACGGGATAGAAATAAGCTATTGTAGGTCCCCCCTATCATAATTTTGCTATATTCAATCGAATATCATAAATAATAAACACAAAGGTACACTTATTTAAGTCTGTTGGACTGGTTATTTCACTTGTTGACCCTTGGGCCGCATTTCACTCGGTCTACGGCCTCGTGAAATACGGCCCGAGGTCAACTCGTGAAATAACCCAGCCAACAGACTGAAACTCGTGCACCTTTGTCTATGTATTTACATCACATAATGTTCTGGTTTAACATATCGAGACACTAAGAACAGCTAAGATATGGTGGATAACAGCCACAAACACTTCCTTGTCTTTTACCTGGAAACTGTGTGAATTGTGAATGTACTTGAGCTGCTACACTCACCTCAACAACAGAGCAGATGACGCAAATCATAAAGAATTGAGATACCCCTTCTGGTGGATAATAACAGCAATACTGATGTTTCTATACACCTTGGTATTGCATTGTAAACTGTTAACTGTGTAAATGAGGGATTGATGTTATATGCAACAATACATGGGAAGAATACATTTCAGTATGAATATTGTTCTTTTCAAGCATTTGCATTCACATCTAAGTCCAGCATAACCTGGTCAATTCTGCCTTATAATGACAAACAGAATAGCACATCAAAGCACTATGTGGACCTTATAGGGTTAAGTGTCTATGACGAAAATGTTATTCTGTGAATGCATGATGTGTCAAGTGTATTTTGTATTTGTATTTGATAATTTTTTATTGGAATAAATGATGATAGTACAGCGCTGTATCTTTTTCATTTGGTTCTTCCCATACTTGTGCTACACAGGATCCGGCATCATCTCTAGTAATCAATTATAAATGATGTGGTGGTCACAGATCAGAGTGGTAGTTATGACATGATTAAACATTGACATGGTCCCTGCCTCAGTACCTGTACAGCCATCATATATCCATGTATTCTGTACTATTTATCATGCCTTTAAAACACAGGTGTAGTAAATGTTAACTACAGGGGTGTTTACGACTCTGGGTATGTGTGTGAAATCATATAACACCCCAAGCCAACTGAGCAACTCCTATCATGTGTAGTTTTACACCTTTTTTGGACAAAAACGCTATTTGGTCTCACCCCCTCCCTCCGACTGATCCTCCCAGACATTTTGTTAAAATAATGACTACTCCCTAATGACAAGGACCATGGAACACAAATAACATTCTCCTCACGGACATATCTTTTTACCTAATTTGGTCTGCTTGATATTCTTTCCATATACTTTGGGTAAAACAATGTGATTGGGACATTTTTGACAAAAGCGTGTGAGCCGCATGCCATAATCCTCTATTCTCTCAGAAACACTTCTGTACTATTGTAGATTCAATTCAAATGTTTTCCAAGATTCTCTTGTGTTTCAAAAGTATCACAACATTTAATTCAACTTCAATTACCAAAGTTTTAAGGCTGTTAATCATACAATATTCTTGATGTATTATAGACCGACATAGCCTATATTAATTTATCACTCCAGCACTCTAATCCAGTGGCCGAGATATTCTGCGACTCATCATCACGGGGCTTTTTGGGAAAACTATTGCAATCTACGAGTTGTAACCAAGGTGCGTAACATACTGTGATCAATGCTTAGGCTTCGAATTCCAACTCAAATTTAAGCTGTTATCACTCTAAATTGGAGTAAAATACATTTTAATGCGTGTGTTGGAAGCGCAGCCGTCAATAATAGCTGCGCCCTTAGCTACGTGAAATAATTCCGTTGCTAAGGAACGCAGCGTGCAAGGCAGGTTGTGTCTCTCATTGGCTGATGGAGGGGCACTGAAGGAGGCCAACGTAGAGTACCTATTTACCCCTCTTTTATGTAGAATTTAGGCTCTATTTTTCATTAATTTCCAATCTTAATGTTAGCTTATCTTTTAAGATCGACAACTGAACCTTTTTTCTCGTGTGATAAAGATAGAATTTGGTTGTTGACTGATCCTCTTGTTGATATCTGACTCTGCCAGTTCACCTCGAGAGGCCCAGTCAACAACCAAATTCTATCAATTTATAAAAGGTGTTAACATTATATCTAAACAGGGGGATAACATGGGTATTTACTGCATCATTCCGTTCTATTTGGTCCACATCTTTCTATAATTAACTTATAATGGTGCTTTTCAAAATGTCAAAACAATGGCGAATTTGAGTTTAAAATTCGGTCTCTTGTTGTCAAGCCATTAGTAATGAGGTTATGTTTGCACACTGGTTAGAGAGGCTATTTCTTTTCTCTAATGACCTAAGTCGAAGAAAGGTGTGTGATGATATGATAGAAAACTGAATGTCAATCCCTGAAAATATTATTTCCAATTTGACCTTATATATAATCCATAATGACTTATTCTGTATATTATATTGTAGTTGTTGGTTCTCCCCTATATTCATCCTATCCCACATGTAGTCCACATAATCAAATGTCGGCAAGACCATACACTTGAGCAGTCAAAATATCCACATAATTTCTGATATTGGCCAGTTGATGTACCTCATTTCTCAGGTTGGCGTTAACATTCTTCCTAGACACTTCAGAGACACTTCTGTACTATTGTAGATTCAATTGGAATTTTTTCCAAGATTCTCTTGTCTCTTGAAATATCACAAAATTCAATTCAACTTCAATTACCAAAGTTTAAATGCTGTTAATCATACTATATTCTTGATGTATTATAGACTGACATAGCCTATATTAATTTATCCATATTTGACGAATACTGTCAAATATTGCTTATTGTACAAATGCCTATTTCAGATCATGGAAATAAAACTAGATAATCGTTTTATTGTTTAATCAAAGAGTTTGGTGCTAAGTTGCAATAATTGCCATTTTGGAGAAGACACCAAATACTTTTTTTTGAGTATGAGAAAGTATAAAAATACAATCCCGTTTATTTATACTGCATAGGAAAAGAACCTATACAGCTAGAAGATATCCCTATACAGTTTGTTAAACTAAGTAATCTATAAACCTCATCACATGTTTATAACAAGATAATATATGGTTGGATAGAAGGCGAGGGCACCCCGTGTACTGGTAGATTATAAATAATGTTTCAATTGAATTTTATGTAACCTTTATAACAGAAGCGTTCATTGTAGCTTATAAATAAATACTTACACGAATAAATATCACAATGGTCATTGGCAACAAGAAATTGAGATCAAACCAAGTTATTCATGTACATGAGATATTGAGTAGCTTGATACATATTCACAAATTATGTGGTTATAGTTGACAAATAGGGTATTTGGGAGGGATGGTATTCTAAAAGTGTAAGGCATAGTTTGTGCAATCCTAGCCATTTTTTCCTATTTAATTTGAACATTTCGTAGTCCTCAATAGATCTCACCTCAACACTCAGTGCATTCCAGATAACAAATAATAAAGGCATCGGTCAAGTAAAGACAATTTTGAAACAATTTCTACTCGAAATTATATTGAAGCACAATAATTACCACTATGGTAGCCTTACAGAAATGACTACATGATTTAATTCTGCAATCTCAATTTGATAAGGATTGGGTCAACATGATGCATGAATGTAGAGTTAGTGAGTATATTCTCCAGGGCTACATTCATGTAGCATAATTATGATAGTCTAAGAAAGTCTATAAAAATAAGTAAAGTACCAGAATAGAAACATTTACATAACTAACAATCTGACTGCATTTATGATATTCTAGTCAAATGATAGGGGACCTAGCGGAAGCAAGGCAATGCGCCTAAGCAAGGATGATGCATCTACTTTTGTATTTGTTACCTAATTTACCCAATAAAACACATTAAAAAAACATTCTTAGTGCACCTTCAAAGTTAGATACTGTTAGTATAAGGTTCGTGAAAATAGCTCCAAGCAATGATTAAATCATGTACAGAGTTCAAGATAATAGGCATCTTACAGGCAACAAGCAGAGCCTTTCGGAGTATCAACCCGTAACCTTGGCACGATATGTGAATGCTGGTGTTTGATCCAATATGATTAACTGTACTGTTACAATGCTATAACCATCTTGTAATATCGATTTATGCTGGAATTACGGAATAGTATTATGTAATGCACATACTAGGTAAATATGAAAGTGACGCTAAGTGATCGTTTTTTTGCCACAAAAACAATTCTGTAATCCTGATTTTTGTACAAACAGAATAAACCCCAAAGTACAATTGTAGATAAGTAGATGGTTTGTAAGTGTTAATAGATCATACAATAGTAATTCTATAGCACCTGGATCAATATATATATATATATATATATATATATATATATATATATATATTTATATATATATATATATATATATATTTATATTGAAAGTAATTGAACATGTATGGGCCTGTTATAATTCGAAGTAATTACATTTCATCATATATATCATTCATATCGGTAATTATAATAACATGAATATATATTTTGCAATTCTGCCTATTGTCATCCCATTTAAAGTACCCATTACTAGTGGGATTATTACATCCCAAAATTGGGATTGTAGTAGTTATCCTGGAGAGGAACCGATACTACTTTGTTTACTTTTAGCTTGCCTTTCATCTAATGGTTTTGTCATTTGATTTATGTGCGTCAGATCCTATACATTCAATCCCACCCGTCCGCTCCCATCCATCCCCTACAGTCTATTTGTTTCCATCCCTATGTTCCCATCCATCCAGTCCCATCTGTTTGCTTCCATCCTGCCATTCATGTCTGTGCTTTGTCCTTCTGCTGTCTCCACTCCACCGCCAGCATCTAGATTGTAAAACATTATGGCATTATTACACAGAAAGACATTTTAGAGTGATATTTGCATTGATGCTTAAAGCAATGGTTATAATTTTGATATGGGTTTTGCTATAATTTTGGCATAATTCAGTTCCATGTCCAATCTTCAATGTAGGCCTATGTAGACATGAGTAGTTAATTCATAATCATATATATATATATATAGGAGGTTGGACATTCACCCAGTAAGTCTTTCAGAGTTGTCTTCCTCCATGTGCCACCTTCAACTGCCATCCGCTGCATCTGTCTTCATGTATCAAGTATCCTGGCCTCCTGGTCTGATCATAAAATATAAAATATGAATGTAGTATTAAATGTAAAAAAAAGTTGCTCCTTTTTTTTTTTTAAATCACAGTATTATTTTGAGAAAATCTCTACACTCCCCTACTATTATAGAAATCCCTCAGTCATTAATGTAGTGTTGGTGAGTTACTTGTCAACACTATACATTGGTAAATCATGTGCTTGATGCCTTGTGGCATAGTGCCATCATTTAAAGCTGCATTGGCAATATGGGTCTACTCTTAGTTTTTTCCAGTATTGTTCTAGTGAGTGGTGAGTGGTGAGAGTAAAGCATTAAAGGGGCATTCTCACCACTCACAGTTAACCACATAAAATGTTAAAATGTGGCAAGTTCTATAGCACTCAAGTATATCTAAATGCTGTGTCTCCCAGTGGGCACAGAAATCAGTTCAACATTGAATCAATGTTGAATCAAGATTGAATCAACATTGACAACCAACTATCAATGTTGATTCAATGTTCAGTGCCCACTGGGCTAGTGTATTAGTGTTTGAGGTGCTCCAAACAAAGGGAAGTCACTCAGTTAAAATCAAGTATTTGTTAGAAAGAAGAATACTATAATTGCATATAAAATAAAACAGATCCCGAGGACAGATGTGCAGGATATATCTAAAAGTAATTGCAATTCAAAAGGTATATTCAAACGTCAATGGAAGAAGAAGTGAAGGTCTATATTTAGAGGAGTGTAAAGTGTCATAGAATGGTAGTGTGCTGCTGTGTACACTCAGTGAAAATAAGTGTTTTTAGAAATATGACAGAATGTAAATTAATATGTATTGATCCTTACCTTTCACTGGACTATAAAATAAATACTAGACAACCAATATATATATAGATGTATACATTACATTGGATACATATAGCTGATACAATTTGTAAGTTCAGGATGTTGTACATAAACCAATACAATTATCAAAGTAGGTACATTGTACATTTGGTCAAACCTCCATCTGGAAGAGAGAGAAAATATTAGGGGAACTGGGAAGAGGTATAGTTGTGGGTTTTGGCAAAGATTTCAACAATTAACTGCAATGACTTAATGAAATACTAAACGGGACAATGACATGGACATTATATCTATAAATGCCACTGTCCTTTTATCTACAATGAGCCCATTCTACACAATCAGACAATGGCATAGACATTATATTTGTAAATGCATAATGGGTCCATTGTACAGAGTCAGACAATGGTTTGGACATTGCATCTATAAATGTACAATGGGCACCATTGTACATCTACAGATACAATGCCTCTTATACTTCTCTGATGTACTCAGTACCACGATCCAGTTGGAGCTGCAGTGGTGGGAAGTGGACGTCAGTGCTGGTTGACGTGTTCAGCAGAACACCAGGACCCTCAGTGCTGATGTCTTCCACTGTCAGTGTAAACCGTTTAGCCTCAGGCAGGTTGTCACTGGTTGTACCAAAGGCTGCAGCCAGCAGGGCAGTGTTCTGTACATATCTGAGGTTGTTGGTGTGCAGCGTATCATCAAATATCCCCAGTACCGCGCCTTCAGGTAGGTTAGGTGTTTCTTGTAGAGTGAAGGACTGAAACCCTGCCCCACTGACAGACACGTGGCTACTGAAGATGTGTTTATATATACCCGAGTCACTGAGAGGTTCAAACATGGCAGCATAGAAGGAGCCTGCTGCTGATGTGTAGAAGGACAGGCCGCGCACACGGGAGGTGCAGGGGGCACTCACACTGGGAAAGATGGTCAAACCCAGAGCTGGGTCAGTAGGTCCCATGATCATCGGTATTGATGGAGAATTCTTTGTACATTCTGAAAGTAATTATAAGTCTGTAGTAATTATTTTTCCAAATTGGTCAAGTTTTCAGCTTTTATTTGTTAATTGGTCATATTTTAGTTTTAGAGACTGCACATATGGTTACTGCACATTGATCTTCTTTCAATTTTCTCACTGGTTAAGGCTAGGGGCCATCCATTAATTACATACGCACCAAGGGGGGGGTGGGGGGGTTAGGCCAAATGCGTACAGATGCGTACAGGGGGGGTGGGGGGGTCTAGACCCATTTTGGCATACACATTGTGTATGCACAGGGCCGCTTTTTTGGTCATTTTGGACAAAAACTGGTACCTTTTTAGGTCCAAATACCCAAGCAAATTTTGAAAATTTTCTTGGAGAAAACTCTCATTAGGGTCCAGTCATCGTTTATTAGCTGGGGGCCGGTGGACTTGGTTGATCCCCCCGCTAAATTCAGCTTTTGCAAAGCCCCCCCCCCCCCACCACCACCACCAAAAAAATCAGATATGGTCGTGGATCATCTTTTAATAGTTTGGACCACCCCATCATGGAGACTATTGAAAGTATGAAGTCCACCTCCGCCCCCCCCCCCAAGGAGGACGCCTTTTCATCATAACCCCTCACAATATCCAATCAATGTCAGGTAGAAGTGGTTCTTTATGGTTCAATTCCTGATGTTTAAAAACGGATATTTTTTTGGTGAGAATAAAGGTTGGTGTAGACATGTATGTAACGTTTTTGTGGGGGTGGGGGTTTAGGGGATATTTCTAAATATCATGAGAGAAGGTTAAGTTGCTTCTTTTTTTCTCTCCCTCTTTCTCTGTCTCTCTCTGCCTCCCTCTCTTTCCCTCTCTCTCTCACTCTCTCCCTCCTTCCTTCTCCATCTCTCCCTTCCTCACTCCCTCTCTCTCACTCTGCCCCCCCCCCCTTTGTCCCTCTCTCTCTCCCCCTCTGTCCCTCGATCTGCCTCCCCCTCTTTTATCTCAATATCATGGGGGCTGAGTTGCGTTAAGCATATTGGAAGTTGGGGTGGTCAGAAGAAAAATTGTCAGCCTAAAATATAGAGAAAACCAGGTCAATAGACCCCTCGCTCTTAATGGAGTTGGCCCCCCTGACCTATTCTGACCATGATTTCCCTAGACACTATGTAACTGGAAAATCTAAATCCACCATAAATCAGCTACTAACCCATCTTTAACCCTAAATGTTCCTTAGTAAATTTTATAACATCCCTTTATTTTATCAATGGGGGGGGGGGGGTCAAAGTGAAATGAGTATGTACGCATGGGGGGGGGGGGGGTAGTCCAAATGCGTACATGGTGCAACAGGGGGGGTGGGGGGGTCTATTTTGGGCAAAAATGTGCGTACGTAATTAATGGATGGCCCCCTAACAACTTGGATAGAAAACAATTCTTCTCCTAATATCTAAAAATAGAGAAACAGACCTTGGTCACCTTGGCTGCTATCTGAGCTACATATGTGAATGGCAATGGATGGTCCCCTTCCTAACATTACATTGAATGTCAGCTGAGAGTAGTTTGATTTTTGTCCTTGTACAATACAGCCCTAAGCTCACATGCAGAATGCAGTGTTGTTCAACAGTGCTGACTGCTTACCTTGGTCCTCTTGGTTAGATATGTGTATAGCTATGGAAGGTCGTCTAAGGTAATTTGGGTTGCGAACGGATAGTTGAGACTCATGGAGAACGTTAGGCGTCCAGGCTACATCCCCGTGCTGCTCATTATATACAACAGTAGTATATCCTTGCTGGTCAGGACTTGTTACACTGTTATCAAGTACATGATCACTTGTTCCTGAAGGTCTGTGTGTTCCATAGATCATTCCTCTCCTTACAATAACAAATTCATCAGCAAAGTCTAAATAAACTGTGGTTTTCCCGGCAGCTATTGCTGTTATTTCCTTGGTAAAGTACAGAACGCTATCAGTTCCAGAGGCAGTTTTTTCCCAGAGATCAATGTATACTGTTCCTCCTTTTTTTGTGTGAATGCTGATGGCTGACAGTCGCCCAGAACACTTGGTGGTGAGCCCATGAAAGACTTGGCAATATGGACCAATGCTATCTGGCCGACTTATGACTTCAAGTTCCTGTTGTGCACTACAACCTGTTAAGACAAATATTCTCTTAGTGTATTTTAGTGAAGCATACTATTTATGCTATATTGGGGAGGAGTAATGTTTAGAAATAAATCACAGTGAAATCTTATTATAAGGAGGGCATTTTGGCAAGGCAAATTTCCTCCTTATTAGCAATGTTCCTTATAACCAATATTACATAAAGAGAGAATGGCCACATAACAGGAAGTTCCTTATTTCCGTCCTTCTTATGAGGAAATCTCACTGTAATTAGATTATCATTGTTTGAAAATCATAATCATTTGTAAAATGTATTCAATTAGGAAGAGCCAATTTTTTGTTCATTTTGCTTCTGTATATGTTTTGATAAATTCTGCTTGTCACAAATTCATTTGATTTAATCCTAGATTCTTTGGTTTATTTCTGATTAACAAGATTCATGTAATATGATGGCCTCCTTATATGCCAGACACATACCTGGGTACCAAGAAACGGATTCATTGGGCTCTATGTGGAGTTGTAGAGCAGGTATCATGTATGTGTCTACGGTGTCTGTGTTGTCACTTGGTGTCAGTGTAGTAGTCCCAACTACAAAGTCTCCCTGATCTTCTAGCCAGGACGTCCTCCATACCAGGTACCCTGCACCCACCGTCACAGCCAGGGGGTTCACGCCATTAGAATTTGAATGGACACCAACTGTGTGTCCCGGCACCACAGCAACTGGAGATACGTCCACACTGTGTGGTCCAGTTGTAGTTACCTCTATCCTTGTTGAAGAGACAAGAAGGTAGGAGTCTGCAGTAACCTTCACCCACACATCAAGCCGCATGGTCCCAGCCTGTCGGGCATAGATGGTAGCTCCGGTAAGAGTGCCTTGTTGCTGAACTGTCAGTCCATTGAAGAAGTGGTGTTGGGTGGACATTGCCGCAGTTCCTTCATAGATCTTCAATTGTGGAAAGTATGCCTCTGACACTGGAAATGTATGGTAGAGACAATAATAAACTATTCGAGAAAATACACATTTCTCAATCAGAAACCTGTGATTGAGCCACATGGCTCTGACAATCTATGTAATGCAGACAATAATTGTATATAATCAGGTCTGAGACATGGCCATATGATGACCCTGGTCTCACTTCTATGCTGGTCATCATTTCTGTTCTGTGGAGATGTTAAAGTTATGATATCCTCTATAGGAATCCCCCCCAACACCTTCACAGCCCCCGCCCCCCACTTGAAGTCCCTATCATAAGGAATAACTAAGGATATACAGGGAGAGTGGAAGCTGTGCTATGAGGTTTACATTTTAATTTTGGAAAGTTATATATCTGAATAACCAGAAAACCTGTAAGAAGAATATATATGTGGAAAATAGGCTACACATCAAAAGTAATTTTAATTTTAGGAAATGTAAGATAAAAAGCGGAAGTGCATTCACAGAAAATCTAGTACAAAATGTACAGACCAGCACAGATCTAAGGACAGGGTTGAATCAATTCGATCAGACGGAACAGAAATGGTGACGAGGAAATTTGTGAGTCTGCTCTATTCTTGAGTAGTCCCGGACCTGACAATCTTCTTCATCCCATGACGTTCTTGGCGGAGCATGTAGATTATATAAGATGCGTCAATAAACTTATTTAAAAAAAGGATTACTTACCCTCTTCACATGTATCACCCGTCCTATCTGCAGGACACTGACAGTAGTACTTGTCATTAAGGTCAGGTACGCACGTCCCTCCTCCTCTACACAAAGAGCAGGTACACACGTCACCCACCAGAGCCTGAAAGTACAAGTCACTGTCAGCAATGCCTGAACCCTTATTTCATTTGGTTCAGACATCTCAAACTCTACCTTGGAAAAGGGATATGTGCAACTTGTAAACTGCTCGTCGACTTTGAGGGTGCTCATTTTGTAACAGGGGCTGCAGCTAGATCTTATGAATTAAGAAATGATTTTTCGTACCCCTGAGGCAAATCAAAAAGCACCTGCATTTGCGGCCCTTTGTTTTATAGTAACATGCTGACTTATTCATTCAAAACTTTGTTTGCCCCCCCCTGGGCATAACGGGTTGAACAATTTTAATTGATATATTTCAATTGTTTACCCCCCACCCCCCCCCCCCCAAAAAAAAAACAAAAAAAAACTGTTGTTAAAAATTGAGCACTCCCTCAGAGATGGTGTTTTTTTTTTAAGGAGGTCCTAAATATTCCTACCCCTCTTGATGGGGAGTAGCGTCAAAATGTGATCCCCGTTTTTTGTCAAAAAGCATACCGGTTGCTATAGTTCAAAAGGAGGGGAAAAAATCTGTGCCTTTGGTAAGGGTGGCAGCAAAACCTTCCACATACTCAAGTAAAATGCTTTCAAAGCCCATCTGTATTTATTTAATAAACATTCCTTTACAGAGACCAGTGCACAATAACTCACACCAAGTGGGCACGAAATTCTGTTCAATGTTGAATAAACGTTGAATCAACATTGAATCAATGTTGACAACCATTTATCAATGTTGATTCAATGTTCTGTGCCCACTGGGCAGTTGTAGGACATTATCCTACCCCAGCATAATGAGAGTATAACCCCTAGAGTGGGGGCTAGATGCATTGTCCTCCTTGGTACTACCCTACCGTCATTCATTCAACAACCAATCTTAGTGCTTAAAAGCTATTTCAACACACCCATACCCCTGCCACTTATACAAGACTGGCTCTTATTCAAAAGCCGCCAAGTAAATGTGACAGTATGCGATGGAAGATTTCCACACCAATTCAGCCAATTTGTGGGCTGGACTTGATGCTGAACTCCAACTGACCGTACTCTGGACCAACTCTTCACATCCTGCTCCTCCAACTACCAACTGCTACCAGGGGGCCAATCCACAGTGCACTCCCATGATCCTCCCATAATCCTCCATGAATTACTCTGCCAGTAGGTCGAAGGTTCACTAGCAATCCTCCTTGCTGCATTCGTAGATCCTTTGATGCTTGAAGCATTCTTCAAACATTTATTTATAGACTCACAGTCATCAGCTTGTGCACCCACATTGTCCAGACCAATCCTGGCTATCGGTTTGTTCTGTAGCTTTTTAACCTCTTCACTCAAAAGGGATCGTCTCAGCATCCTTCTTCCACCTCCTCCCAATGAGGGGTTCCCACCACTTCCTGTCGGTGAGTTGCCCCCACGTCCGGGTTTCCTTCTCTCCGCTTTCAATTTATCAGAGAGTTTCTTTAGCTGAACAGCTTTCACCTCAGCTAATTCTTTTGCCAATTTGGCATTAGACACCATTAAAGCACGTTAGTCTTCTAATGTCTTGTCTTGTTTCTTCAATGTCACTTTTTGTTTGTCTTCCAGACCTTTTTGTTCCCGAAGCAGCCTTCAATGTTGCTCAGCTTGCACAGTAGTTGATAGTACATGAGTCTGATTGGCTACTGAGCCAACCCGAGGTTCATTCGCAGGTGGTTAAACCGCTACCTCTTTTTTGCCGAGTCTTGCACCCGACCACACTATCGGAGTGGAAGTCGGTCCAGGCTTCTCAACCAGAATTCCACGTCCTGTTCCATTTGGAACCTCCGTATAGCTCATATACAGAAGTCTAGCCACATCACTTTCGGATTCTGAACTTTCATCCGAAAGCAAATCCTGCAAATGCTTGTTTGCCTCTTCAATATATGGTTGGAGTGCCTCTTTCTTTGCTCTCAAGATGTCCACATCAGCATTCAGGTCCACTCGCTTGATTAAGCTCGTGGTTCTCATCCAGAATTGAAATGGAAAATGTAAAAAATATTGGGGGTCCCGAGCTCCTTTTTTTATTACAGATTTTCGAAAAAAAAGAAGTACTCTCTATTTTTGCCAAAAACATGAATAATCCTAGGTTACGTCCTCAAATGGGAAAAATAAAATCATGGTCCAAAAATGTACTTTCGTTTGAAAAAACGTGATGGTTTTATGACGATTATTTAAATCTATTGTATAATTTTTCAGCAAAATCTAAATATCACTGAAAAAAATCCATGAATTCTTTTTTTCAAAAGATTGTTTAGATCAATAGCTCACATTTTTAAGGCATTTGGATTGGTGGTCCCGGGCATATTTTTATGGTTTTGGGCCTTTGAAGTAAAAAAATAATGCAAAACTGGACTAAATTTCATATTTAAAGCCTTAAATAATGGGTAAAATGGCAAAAAATTTGGGATAAAATGGTTGTATATCCTACCCTTGGTTATTTCAAAGAACCTGATGAGATCTACATCTCTCTAGATAATGATTTATTGATAAATAAGTCCAATATTCTAACTTATATAAAAAATAGCTAATATTATTGGCTATAAATGTATCAAATATTCAATAAAGTCCGATAAAATACTCGATTTTGCTCAAAATTAGCTCATCTTTTAACATGGCTTTGTAAGCATGTATATATATCTAGTTTTCTAATATTAGCCCAATCTGATATATTTAAGCTATATGGTGCCTCTACATGGGTACCCGTATTTTTGACCATGTCGCTGTGTCGATTTTTAGCAAAAGGTCTGTGTGTCCCCGTGTCGATTTTTATTCTACACCATTAGTATACATTCTACTTCATGTGCCATGTCCGTCAATTTTTAAAGGGGCCGTGTCGCACGTGTCGATTTTTAAAGGGCCCGTGTCGATTTTTACCCATGTAGAAGCACTATATATGCGCAGTGGTCCATATTCAATGAGTAGCGATCAACCTTAAACTCCTGCTTCGTTCAGGAAAGGTTGTCAGTAAGTTAATTGATACCTTTCGGTACACAGCTGCAAAATCTTTCCCACTTCATCACAAAGCACCAACTTTCAGTGACAGATTGCCCGCTCCAGGGACTTCAGATAGTTGTTCCATTCCTGTTACCGTTGTTGCAATGCCAACAGTTCATTTTCCGGCTTGGAGTACCTGTTTTCTACCATGTGCTCCCAAGCATCGTCAAGTTGTCCATTCTGAGGTGGAGGAGCTGAGACCGCTGATCCTCCTGCACAGATTGAAAGGCTCAACTCATCTAGAGAATGATTCGCTCTGCCCTTTGCATGTCCGATCGGAGTAAAGCCAACCCTTCTCGCTGGGCTAATCTGATGACTCAGACCAGCACCAATACCAGTGATGGGGTTACCAGCCCCATCGACCTGTGTTACTCTCTCCAGAGTACACACATTCAATAATACAGGCCAACCTGCAAACACCGAACTGTTCACGGCACCAATGTATGGAACTTGTTTTCTGTCCGAATACTTATCGTTAGATTAATATATGAGATGAAAGAACAAGGTGGACACAGCAAAATAAGTTATCTTTATTTGACCGAACCTCACAAAATCCACTACTCAGTTCACACTCAATGGGAGTACGAACACAATGGCAGGTAACTTGTCTCTTTATCTAGCCTTTCAGATGAGCAGCGCAGTTTAGAACATACACTAACTGATGGGTCCTCCTGGACATCAGATTGTATCGGCAGTCAGCCTGCGCATGTACACGCAAACCGGAAGCCTATAGCGACCCCTACCCATACCCAAGGCCAGACTGAAGGGTACTGACAAGGCTCGCAACACAATGTCCAACAGAACCCGTAACGATATATAGAGGTAAACCTGGCTCCTACAGTTTTACAGACATTATCAGGAGCATCCCTGGTGAACTGATTCATATGTTACCATTCTTTAATAATGATGTTTTTCACAGCCTTTTTAAGACCCCTTTTAAAGAATTTTTTTGTGTTCAGACAACCTTATTGCAGAAGGAATTCTATTCCACTCACTGATAGCAGTAAATGTTGAGGTAGGACTTTACTCAAGGTATGACCCATGGTTTCAATTTGGTGTGGTATTCCTTGTCCTTTCATATTTGAAAGGGGTGTAAGCGCGGGTGATATTCTTATTTCACATGATGAGCATCATTATATAAACTACATTTGGATAAGAAAAACGAGCTGGTTGCCTGGTAATATGTTATGACTGCAGAATGACATGTACTGGTTGCCTATTAACATAGTGTAGTGGGTCGCCGCTGTACTATTTCTATGGAACCAGTTTGGGTTATATTTGGTATGTGTGTTGCCGTGTATCCAGGCCGCACTCCTGTCTAGTGCTGAGTATATGGTTATATAAGTCTACACCTGAGGATTGGTGGAGCGCGGCCTGGTTATGTGCATTGAGCCGTGACCGCCACGTGTCACCCGACATATCTCGGGTACCGTGTCGGCCAGGATGCACCGGTGCGTGGTTACCCGGAGTTCCTCGGGAACTCAAGTGTTTACGAGTAATGAAGAGAGTTACATAACGATCAGCACATAAGACCTGGGGTTCTGCTAATCGAGGACCCAGTCTTGCTGCGCACTTCGGCCAGCTTGACTGCTCCACAACAGAGCTTCCCCGAACTCTGTTGTACCTTTTAGGCCTAGTCCTGTCGCTGCTTCCAACTTGGTCACCCTGCGTCTTTCTCTGTTCAACCCTCTGGGGGAACTAGAGGAGATAGACGCATTGGTGGACAACTCCGGGTACAGAACTCCCTATGCAGAGTCTGGTCCAAGTGGAGTTAACCAAGATGGAAGAAAGCCTTGGAACTCGGGAATTATGTACTAGACCATGAGCGTATACCTCTTGTATGTTCATATGACCACTGGTGTTCAGAAGCCTATTTGATTATTACTATCCGTCTGTATGATTATGAGCCATATGTCAGAATAAATAAAGTGTAATTTCTGAACAACCTATTTTCGAATCTTGAGTTTTTCATAGCCGATGCCTATTTTAGAATAGCCAACAGCTACACTGGTGCCGTGACCACTTTGGGTAAGTATTGATTTACATTTATTTTTTCTTTTCTTTCTGAAATTGAGAGGTAAGCTCTTATATGTTTGAACCAGAATTGGTAGGTTTCAAGGATAGTTATTACAGGTTGCTTTTGTGTGGTGAAGATATGTCAGATACAGAGGTACCTCCCCCGTCGGTTACAAACCAAGGGGAGGGTATGCGTCCTAGATTACGATCTAGGGTGAGGTTTAATGCTAGGCAGAAGGTACATACGTTCAATCAGAATAGGGAAATTGGACATGGAGGGGAGGATGAAGCCCACGACGTGAGATCTGAGGATTCACAAGGGGACCCTCCAGCGAAACGTCCAGCTCTGGAACCAGATAGGGGAATGGAAGGACATGTCCAGGTGGGGGACACATCACGAGAGGATGTGACGCTTGAACAGGTTACCATGGAAGATGCTGGAGAAGATAGTGACTCTAGTATACCTAGTCTGGAGGGTACGGTAGATGTACCAGTGACATGGGAACGTAGACCAGTGCCCACTGTAGAAACAGTGGAAAGGACTAAAGTAGTAGTCCCAGTTAGTCAAGAAGGAGTGGAGGTTGTCAAAAGGGACGACCTAGTGAAAACTCCTGAGGAAGGGAAGGAGACAGCTGTGGCAATCTCCAAGGGGGATAAGCTGTTTCCAGATCCTTTTAGGTTGACGATACCTGGTCTAGAGGTTCCGCCTTATGAACCCAGGGAGAGGTGGAGCCTGGATGACATAAGGACGCTCAGATTGAGAAATGAGCATGAGCACATGAAGGAAGGGATAAGAATAGAGGAAGAATCCCTGAGGAAGTTGAAGGAGGAAAGGGAAGCTTTTGAAAAGAGTTTTTTGGCAAAAAGGTCAGGAAATATTGGGGAACATGCAGCTCAGATAAAGCATCTGGAACAGATTTCTGCCAATGTGGGTCTACTTGAAGGAACTGAAGTCAGACTGAAGTCTGAAACAGAAAAGCTAGTGGTGCGGAATAAAGAAATTAGTTCCGAGATTCTAGCAAGACAGTTACAAGTAGCTGAGTATGATGAGTTACTGAAGAAGCAAGATAGTAAGCTGGGAGAGTTAGAGACGCTAGCTCATCAAGCTGAAAATCACATGGTGAATAAACTAGAACCAGAAGGGACGAAAGTAAATGGGGACCCAGTGGGAAAGGCGCAAGAGGTGTCTAGAGATGAGACCTTTGTGACTGCCAATGAGCCCTCAGTATTTATAGTCAATACAGCGGAGAAGGTAGAGAAACCACCTGCCACTGAGGATCTAGATGGTTCCATGGTGATACATACAGCAGATATGTTATCCAGTGTGAGTGGACACTCATCCATGCAAGGCAATAAGTTTGACAAGAATGAAGAGTTCATGTTGGAACTTTGTGGTAGAGTTGAAAAGCTGTTTCAAGAGAAGTTAGATTGCTTTCTTGAACAGAATCAGTGAGCGTGGAGAATGACACTAGGAGAGAAAAAGGAGACGTTCCAGTAGCTCAGGCTACAGGAAATAAGGCTCCTGTGGGACCAGCTAATGCTGCTCCAGCTCCGGGTGCTCATTCTACTCCAGCTCCAGGAGCAAGGCAGGTTCATACAGTTCCGGTAAATGTATCTACGGTAGGTAGACCAGGTTTGCCCAGTGGAGCAAACATGAATGCTCGGCCGCCAGGTCAAGGGAATCTGGCTGGGCCTAACACCTCCTATGGGGGATGGGGCAATGTGGGACCGGATAACTGTTATGGGAAGGCGAGGCCTATGTTCAATATACCACCTCCCCCATTACCTGGCAGTCATATAACTCCAGGAAGCATGTATACACCAAGGACCGGAGGTACTGATCAGAGTGGGACGCCTTATCAACATAGAGGGAATATGTCGATGGAGGATGAGGCAGTGTTCCAAAGCAATCCAGCGATTAGAAGATTGGGGATTGATGCGGTACCGAATGACGTAGGGAACTATAGAGCAGTGGACTATGCTTTGAGTCAAGCTGAGATTCCGTTGAGAACGGGAATGACAGCTGTGAAGAAGCAGGCTATCAAGATGAAGCAATATGATGGCTCGGTTCCATGGAGGAAATGGTTCACACCATTTTCGGCAGATATGCGACATAATGGTTGGGAAGGCGATGAGTGTCTTGCAGCTTTGTCGTGGTGTTTGCGGGATGGTCCTGGTGATCCCGCCCTAACGAGCTTTGAATTAAGCGGGGGAAGAACGTACAAGGGATTAGTGGAAACAGCTTCTTGGGCTTTGGGTTCCACATCCGGTGCGGATCCCGCGTCTGAACTGGAAGAAAGAGTTCAGAAACTCGGTGAAGGACACCGACAGTTTGGAATGGCTCTCCGAGTGCTAGCAGCGGAAGCATTTGAATCTATGAGTCCAAGTGATCCATGGCTGGTGAGGAAATTGTCCAGCCTGTATATAGATGGACTTAGGGACGAGAGATTGTCGAACGAGATTGCTTCACAGTGGAAGACCACTATGTCACTAGCAGACATCTTCGAGCTCACAGAGGATGCTCTGAGAAAGAGGAAGCTATTGAAAACTGTGGAGGCAGCCCCTGTAGCTGGAATTGAGATACCCGGAGAGGAGGGTGAACTAGCTACAGAGGGTGTGCAAGAGGTGGCAGCTATTGATCCTAAATGGGGGGGACGTCGTACTTTGTATAGAAGACGAAAGGTTCCAGGATCAGACGCTCAAGCGCCAGAGGAGGGTGCATTGAAAACCATGATTGGAAAAGTCATGGATGAGCGTAGTAAAGCTGAGAAGGCTGAAAACGTCGCAACTCGTGGTCGCGGTAAGGGGAAACCCAACAAAGACACGAAATGTTACAATTGTGGGAAGAAGGGTCACTTTGCAAGGACATGTTGGTCCAAGGATACCAGGAATGTATCATCGGTCGAGAAACAAAAAGACGGACCCTCTTCTGACCAAAGCCCACCGCCGACGGAAAACTAACAGGGGTTGTTGTCGATGACAAGATAACAACCCCGCCTGTGATTGTCAAAGGTACTATCGAGGGAAAATCAAAAGATTCCATTTCATTGGAGCCGCTGGGGTTAGCCGCACCTGAGTCTGATCCGCCAGGTGGAGATGGGCCCCAGGGAACGGACGAGAGAGGTGTTGAAGATTTAGCTCATCTGGACACCGTCCGTAAAATTGAGTTGGCGGAAGAAGTAGAAAGGTTTTGTGCTTCGCGACTCAAACCCAACGATCCTATAGTTAAGTTTCTCAACTCGAGGGGATATGACTTGGGCGGTGAGACTGGAGTCCAGAGATTTACCTTACAACCCTCCCCTTTAAGGGAAGAGATGGTATTTGCCTGTGCAGATTCAGGGTTGCTTGGGGGAATTTCTGATCGATACTGGAGCTAGCCACTCCATGATGGGTCACCATTTCTTCAAGAAGCTTGCAGGTCTGCCGACTAGCCCTGTGGGGCCGGGGTCGGTCAGAAGTGCTGATGGATCTCATATACGGACACATGGCAAACAGGTGATACCCTTTTGGGTGAATCAACATTCATTTGTTGTTTCAACAACTGTGGCTGAACTGACAGATGAGGGAATCTTGGGAGTGGATTTTTGTTCTCTGTATGGAGCGGTATTGGATAGTGTGACAGGGGAACTCACTCTTCGATATCCACAAGAGATGAAGGTCCAGTGTGTGCTCCGCCAGATTTCAGGCGTCTCATCTGTCTCTCAGACAGTGCGAATTCCTCCCCGCCATGTGTGCAATGTAGTTGTATACTGCCGGGATATGGAATTTGACCGCATGGGAGTGGTGGAACCGAATCAGGAGCATTTGAGTAAGCTAGGGTTGGTTTCCATCAGTGCCTTGGTGCAAAGTTCAAGACGAACAGTGGTACCAGTCAGTAATATGACTTTTCAGGATGTGTACCTGGAAAAAGGGACGACCTTTGGGGACGTAACATATGCTGATGTGGTAGGAAGAGCTGACTCACCAGAGGTGGAGTTAGCAGCAAGGAGGGCAGTGGAATTAGGAGCTTTGGATCCATCCGCTATGCCAGTGGTGTTACAAGACATTGGAGAGCAGGATAGGAAGGAAGGCTATGGATTACCACTGCATCTTTTACCATTAGTGACAGATAGCCACCTGGAGAAGGAAGAGGACAAAGGGAGTCTGGCTCAGTTGTTGTGTGAGAATGCAGACTTGTTCTCTGCTCCAGGAGAGCAGTTGGGTAGAACCGACCGAGTAACTCATCGGATAGACACCGGTTCTAGCCCGCCGTTACGCTTGCCTTACCGGCGTCTGCCTTTGTCTAAGAAACAGGCATTGGAGGATGAGGTGGACAAGATGTTAGGGGAAGGGATAATAAGGCCTTCTGATAGTCCATGGGCTAGTCCAGTGGTAATGGTTACCAAGAAGGATGGCACCTGTCGGTTCTGTATAGATTACAGGAGACTAAATGGGATTACAAGGAAGAATGCCTACCCCTTGCCACGCATTGACGAAAGTCTGGATTCCTTGGGTGGCAATCACTGGTTTTGTACCTTAGATCTGCAGTCAGGATACTGGCAGATTGGAATGCACCCAGAGGATAAGGAAAAGACAGCGTTCACAACCCACAGGGGGTTGTTTGAGTTCAATGTGATGCCATTTGGCTTGTGTAATGCTCCGGCTACTTTCGAGAATATGATGGAGACAATGCTAAGGGGCTTGTTGTGGAAAAACTGTCTGGTATATCTGGACGACATCATAGTTTTCGGGAAAACTCGGGAGGAGTGTCTATCGAATTTGACCATGGTGATGGATCGACTGAGATCCTATAACCTGAGACTGAAAGCTAAGAAATGCAAGTTCTTCAGGCAATCGGTGGAATATCTGGGCCGAATAGTTAGTGGCACAGGTATTTCGGCGGATCCAGGGAAATTGGAGGCAGTAGCGAGTTGGGCAACGCCAAAAGATCAGAAGGAAGTAAGATCCTTTTTGGGTTTTTGCTCGTACTACCGCGATTTCATTCCCGGATTTGCTGAGGTGTCGGCTCCCTTACAGGCGCTAGTAGTAGGAAAAAGGAAAGGAATGTTGAAGCTACCTCCGTTTATTTGGACGGAATTAGCTGGACAGGCTTTCCAGAAGCTATCCTACTGAGGGTGATCAGTTCATCCTAGACACCGATGCTAGCAACGACAGTATAGGCGGTGTCTTGTCCCAGGTACAGGATGGGAAAGAAGTGCCCTTAGTATTTGCTAGCAACAGCTTGAGTAAAACTCAACGCAATTATTGTACCACCAAGCGAGAGTTGTTAGCCATAGTAGTATATATACGAAGAAATTCCGCCATTATTTATATGGTGGGAATTTCATTCTGCGTACAGACCATTCATCCTTGAGATGGCTCCTTAATTTCAAGGAGGCAGATGGGATGATGGGTAGATGGATCTCCGCGTTGTCTGAATTGGGAATAGAGAATGCCCAGATTCAGCATCGGAGTGGAGTGAAGCACGTGAATGCGGATTGCTTGTCTAGGAGACCAATCCGAAGATGTGCAAGGTTGGACTGTGAAGATTGTGGCATACATAACGCGTTGGTGGCTCCAATAATGAATTTTGATCCAGCCTGGGAGGAGAACTTGGTGTTCTGGTCGGCGGAGTCCATACTTGAAGCTCAGCAGGAGGACGAAGGTATCAACGTGATACGGAATCTGATCCTGGAGAGAGCTGCTCGTCCCGTCAGACCTGCTCTGTCATTAGAGTGTGTGGAAGTGAGGAACTTAGTGGGCCAATGGTCGCAGTTGGTAGTGCGAGACGGCCTATTGTGTAGATGGAAAACTCTTGAAGGCAAAGCCAGGAGGAGGCTACAGATAGTCTTGCCAGCTTCTCTGAGATGGGAAGTATTCGAGTTTTTCCATGGTCATCAGACTTCCGCTCATTTTGGCAGGAAACGGACTTTGGACAAACTAGCGAGGAGATATTACTGGCCTGGGATGTCTAAGGATGTAATCGATGGTTGATGGAATGCCCGACGTGTTGCCTGGTAAAGCCGGGCCCTGGGAAGGGTAAAACATCTCTCAGACAAGAACTGTTCGGAGTCAGATTTGCGAGGATAGCCATTGATATAATCACTGGCTTCCAGACAACTCCAAACTCCAACGTGTGCATGATGGTAGTACAGGACTACTATACCAAGTACGTGAGAGTGATCCCAATGAAGGATCACACGGCATTAACCTGCGCACAAGCTTTGGTTGAGGAGTGGGTACTAACATTTGGTGCACCTCTCATGTTACATTCAGACCAGGGTAGGGAGTTTGAATCGCGTCTCTTTCAGGGGATGCTGGAAGAATTGGCCATAGTGAAAACACGCACTAATCCTTACCGACTGCAGTCGGATGGGATGGTTGAGAGGTTCAACTGCACGTTGATTCAGGGGTTGACCACGCTGGTTAATTCTAATCAGGATGACTGGGATACGTTTTCCCAGTATGTGGCTCATGCATACAACGGTACAGTGCATGCTTCAACTGGCTGCACTCCTAACAGCCTGGTATTTGGATCTGAGATCATAATGCCTGCAGATTTGGTCTTTGGCAGTGTGCTGCGGAGGAAGGATGTCCCATGCCGAGTGGCATTTGCGGAATCTCTACGCAGGGAATTGCGAGAAGGCTATGCATTGGTGAGAGGCCACTTGAAGAAAGCAGCCATCCATCAGAAAGTAGGGTATGATACAGGCTTGAGAGAAAGGAAGTATGTAGTTGGACAGAAGGTGGTGAGATTGAAACCACCTGTACATGGAAAATTCTCGAAAGGTTGGGATGGGCCGTTTGAGGTAACAAAGGTAATATCTGATGTTACTGTGTTGTTGAAGAATGTGCGAGGCAAGATAGTCGCAGGCCATGTGGATCGCCTGAAGCCTTGGCTAGGTCGCCGGCCCGGCGATGAGGATGAACCTTTGGTAGAAGTGCCAATGCCCCAACCCAGGTGGGTGCGTAAGAAACAGGTTACAGCACCCCCGCCTACAAAGAAGACTAGAAAAGCAACGCCAGCTAAAAAGGTCGATGGTAGGAAGAAGAAGAAGTCAGTTACTGGAAAGGAATCTAGAGAAGTTCCTCGAGTAATTGAGAAGAAGAAACCCCAAGGACCCATACGTAGAAGTGCTCGTATAGCGGGTCGAGGTGCTGTTACGTAAGAGCGGCGGGGCTGGGTTGGTTTGTTATGGTTACCCGGAAGAGTTCGGGTTTCCATGGACTCACCCGGTAAACCCCGGAAAGTTGCGTAACTGGTGCTGATTGTCAAAAACACAACGAGAAATACCGGATTTTTTTCTTTAGTCTTTGTGACGGGAATAATGGTGAAAGTGACAAGTAGATGGCATTGGGGTACCCAACGTTCTGCTTTACTAAAGTTCGTTTTGAATGTTTACATGCTATGGTCTGTGAGTTGGTTTCCCATTTAGTATTTGTCGTGATGGTTTCGGATTAAAATCCAATTAACTAAGTCGGTAATTTTTCTAAGGATGAAATGAGAATCCTAAAAGAAATACTATGTGAAAAGGACGGGTGTAGAATTCGTTCTAGTAACATGAGAATGGGACTCATACGTCTTCCAAATTTGTTCGGACCACCAAAGAAATTTACTTTGACACATATTTTTTTATTATGTCTGTTTAAAGTACGTTCTAAAGTTCATATGCTACAAATAATACAGCCTTGATGAACTAAAGAACTGCTATTACATGAAATGATGTGTGAAAGTAGAATCCGAGATAACCCGGCGAAAATTGCAACTACTACGCAGTTTACTTCGCTACCCGGTTTTCTTCGGATAATACCGGATAACTTCTTCGGGAAGGGCTATCCGGTACCCATGATCCTTTGCGCTTGGATGCGCACGCACGCTGGTTTGGCGCGGAAAGCGTCAGTCCTGCGCATACAGTTGGAGAGAGTGGATGCGAAGGCACCTCTCTCCGCGTATGTTAAACAGCGGTTAGACCATCTAGACTGCTCTACATGTGAGGGAGAGAGGAGACACTAAAGTGAGGTAGTACAGGAGGACACTTTTGTAACAATTTTCCTGATTCTAATACTCATTTAAGCTCATTTGAGAGTGGGCTCCTCTGGGCCGCCCTCTGTTTAGTTATCATGGCGGATGACTATCCGTCGGGTAACTCCCGTAGAAGGAGTCACTCGACGGAGGTTACCCCTCTGTCGCAGGAACAGAGAGAGTTGTTAGCTTTGGGGGACCTGGAGTCAACAGCTCCGGTCTATTGTAATCTTCCAAAACAATTCAGTGAAGCGAATTTACCAAAATTCATGTATCAACCACCGAGTAAGATGAAGAATAGGGGAGTGAAACGCCGGAATGGCAGTGATATCTCCGAGATAAGGAAAACTGAACAGGTTAAAACCACACAGTATCTCCTAGCTCGGGGAGCACATGTAAAGAAACTGGTAGATATGGGTTTGTCAGTGGCGCAAGCTAGGGGGTTCGTGTCAGGGCCGGGGTTAAAAGGACTCGAGGCCGGGGGATTCCCCTTGTTCCAGGTTGGGAATATTGCGTCACCACCTTCTTCGGGAGTAACCCGAACTGACCCGAACATGCCCGGAATACCGGTGCATTCGGTCAGTCACGCTCCAGTGGGTGCTCCGTGGGGTTCTATGTCGTATGACCGTGCGGATGGTCTACATCCGGTTCATGGTAACTTTGTACCCGATTGGAATGCCCCTAAACAGTCAACTCCGGAGCGTATTCCAGCCATGGCAGTCATGCATTTGGCAGCTAAATTTCAGAAATTTGAGCCGGATGAAGTAATTCCTGGGAGTAAGATATGCAGGGGGGCATACATCCGAGAATTAGATAAGTTCAACGAGAGGAAATGTACCAAGCTATTCAGAGCTCCTTCCGATAATTCTAAGTCCAAACCCTACACGGGGGCGATTACTGGGGAGATAGGGAGCCGAGCTAGGCTACCCTCCTATGAGGATATGGAGAGGGATATGGAGTACTGGTTAGAACATACTAGTTCAGGGGCACATCAAGCTTACAAGCTTTGGGACGAGGTTATAAAGCAGAGTATGGGGACATACAGGGCTGCCGACCTCTCCAACGAGGATAGAGACCGTATGAAATGGGCCTGGATGACATTTGTCCCACCAGGTATGCCTACTTATAAATCTGGGAGAGGTTGGAGAGTAGGTTCGGGGCAGTGCCCATTCAACGAGTGTATGGACAGAAGTCCAATAGCTGAGTATTTGGACCTGTACCAGTTCGCACGACATCTAGTGGAGTTCCACGGGCACTCCAAAATGATGTGGCATTCTGGGCCAAGTCTAATCGTTCAGTTAAATGTATGAAAGATGGTGAACCTTTCAGCACATCTAGAAAGGGTTGTATGGTAAGACACTTAGTGGATGTACACCATATGAAGGCTGAAACTGCCATGTCCAATCTAGATATTCTCGAGAATTGCCCGGAGGCTTTAGGACTCACGGACAGAGAAAAGTGTGTGAGGGTACCAAAGGGGTTGGCATACACCTTGGTGTTCAACCATAACCCGAGAAGGTTGTGGCTGAATCGAAAGGCGTGGCCATACTACATTCAGGACTTTCCAGAGAAAGCCTCTGATTACCGTAGTAAGATGGAGTTGGCCACTCCTCCCAAAGGTAAAGTGTTGTCTGAAGGTAAAACTGTGGACCATGGAGTGCATACTCCTGTCTCTGTTACCTTAGGACAGGGACGAACCACAGGTTCAGAGGAGTCCTCAGCTTCTGCTGGGTTAGACTCATCACCTGATGGTCGATCTACCCCAACCAAAAGACGTGCTCCAGGGTCTTCCTGTGGATTTAGTAGGAACACTACTGAATCCAACAAGGAGGGTTCTGACGGATCATTACCGAGGGTTGCTGTTAGCCCAAGGCTAGCCATAGAGGAGAAAATGGTAAAAGACCTGTTAGCTTCTCCTGTAGAGGAGGAGGATGACTGTGTATTTGTGGGACAGGAGGTAATACCTCCTACCACACTCTCTGAGGCTGGTAGGAACCCGGGAATGTCAAGGAAGATATTAAAAACAGAAAATACTTCCACTGATAATCAAGGGTATGTAACAGTAAAAGATAGAGTCAGTAAGTGGGAAAGAGGATTCCAAAACTAAGACAATCTATAGAATGATTGATTTCCAATCTGAGGGAGACGATTGGGTGGATCATAAATTCACCCCACCCACAGGCAGGGTTCAATCGAGTAAAATAGAGATGAGAAAGGAACAGGAGATTGGTCGTAGACTATCCTCCGTTCCATCACCATCTACCTGTATGGGGGGGGTCTCTCATTGAACTCTCCATCACCTGGGGTGGGTGAGGAAGAGATGTGTTTAGAATCGGTCCCTCTGCCTAAGCTGACTGGTGATATTGATCGCCCTGAGAATGTTAGTATCAGGAATCTTCTAAAAGAACAGTATGTCACTGGACTTAAGAGTTCATTTGACACACTGGATCTCGCTTGTCAACTAGCTCTGCAAGGAGCTAGGGCCCAAGCTGAGCAATTGGTAAAAGAAAGTCGTTTGGCCGAGTTAGAGAAAGTGGAGACTGCAAAAGCAGAACTCCTGTCTAAAATGTCCAAAATGACTGAGGAGAATGAAGCCCTCAAACGACAGTTGGGACAACGGGATGACATGGTAGCAACCTCTAGCAGAATTGTAGACGATTTGAGATTGAACATTGAAAAATCTCGTATGGAAAGTCAATTTTTGATTGATGATCTCAAAGTCAAGTTGGATCGCAGTAAGGATATGGTCAGTTCCGCTGAACATAAACTAACTGCTGCCCGGACTGAAATTAGTCTGAAAATTAAAATTATTTTGAAGTTAGAACACGAAATTGGTGGTCTAACAGAGGAATTTTCTAGCTTTAGGAAGGAAGCTCAGCAGAAGGATGACTTCTATGAAGAGTTGGCTGAGTTTTTCGAAGATTGCTATGAAATCCCATTGTCAAGTTGGTACAACGAGAGTGTGTACAGGGTTGAACGGGGTTCTGCCCCTCTTCCCTTAGGATTTGACGGTGATGCATACGCAAAGGTTGAGAGCTGACTCCAGGGCTAGTGATATCCCTGGGAGTCCTCCTCCTTCACCTGCAAGGGACGAGATGCACCTGGCTGACTGCAGTTACGTGGCTGCCTCCTCCATGGCCTCTGGGTCATCGGAGTTGGTTCCTGTGACGTCTGTTCCTAAGACGTCCGTTCCTGCGATGTCTGTTCCTGTGACGTCTGTTCCTGTGACGTCTGTTCCTGTGACGTCTGTTCCTGTGACGTCTGTTCCTGTGACGTCTGTTCCTGTGACGTCTGTTCCTGTGACGTCTGTTCCTGTGACGTCTGTCTCTGTGACGTCTGTCTCTGTGACGTCTGTCTCTGTGACGTCTACTGCTGTGTCGTCCACCTCTGTGTCGTCTGCTGCTAAGACGATGCAGTATACTACAATGGGGGTGGACACAACGGTGTCTTCCCTTGAGACTATGGATACTCCTGCCGGGGTGTCCACTCTTGCGAGGATGGTGGTGAATGAACTGCAGACAGAGTCGCCCAGCTCGGCACCTGTCTCAACACCAATACTCGACGCCACCTCTTGTCAGTCACCTTACCAGATAACGGAAAGTGAGACTAGAGAGGCGGTCCAGATATTGATGGAGCTGACCGATGCAATTGCAGAAGCTGACCTACGTCTGACTGTCCGTGATGCTGAGGTGCTTATGGCTCCTGAAAACGAACTTGAACAATCTATGATGGTGGATCCTCCAGTGGATCTACCTGTGACAACTGGTTCTGTGTCTGGGAACCATCGTCCATCCACCTTGGACATTCCTATATCCATGGCGAGTGTACCTATGAGTACTCAAGTGCATTTTCCCAACCCTGACGCTTTGCAGCTAGGGTCTGGGATGGACATTTCCATTGAGATGAGTGACAACCGATCTAGTGAATGCATGTCGCCAGTGTCCAGAAATGAAGAACTTTTGCTGAGTGGCGAGTCATAAAAACATTCCCAGTTTGCAGCATGTATAGAACCTCTACCATGTGTCGTCATCAAGGTTGAACTTTTGCAGTAGTGGAGCTATTCAGGCTATTAGCACATGATCTCCTTCTTTAAGAAGGAATTTTCAGGTGAAAAATCCTTCGGTTATAAGGCCAGAGACATGTCTCTCGTCTCCAGAGACACTGGCCTCCTGTTTAAAGAAGGCATCATCATTGAAGAATTATAATGATATCTCAGAATTTGGACAGAGACGAACCCTAACCCCAACCCTAACCCCAACCCTAACTGTAGTCTTTTAGAAAAAGGCATGGCCCAGTCTTTTTTGAAATTTGTGGTCAAAGAAAGTGTGCATATGACAGAATTCTGTAGTCTCCAGGTTCTGACTACAATTGCAGAGGAGATAAATCCTTGTTGTAAGAGAAAGGAATATGTCTCTACTACTACTCTAGAGACAAAAGACATGTCTCTGGGCTTTTATTGGAAGGTGTTTTCAGCTGAAAATTTCTTCTTGGAAAAGGAGATCATGTGCTAAAGGGGTGCGCTATTAGTGCACCACGGACCATATGATGCTTTAAAATACCATAAACTATGGGTCACAAGATGACTATATATATATATATTTATAAAAGACTGAGATGACAGGAACAGTGGATCATTATCGCCTATTTATGAAAAGACTTTGATATGATACCATATTACCTTTCATCTAGGTTTTGCAGTTGTTGACATATAAAAACTGTTAAAACCATCACCAAAGAGTGTTCTATTTGCCATAAGACAGTATTTGTAAAACGGGTTCTGTTTGATTTGATGACATGTGCTATAGGTATGGTTATTGTATGCCAATTGTAATACTCTGAATTAACCGTCCAATAAGTAAAAGTATAAGGGACTGGATCCTGATGATACCTACTAAAGTGAAGGGTTACTTGACTGCATTCGTACTATGTGTGGATCTATGGTAATAACATATCAATGAACCTGAAAAACGTGAAATTTGTTCAGGTACTGATGATGAAAATTGCGTAAGTTGTTATGGAGATCCGTAGGTTCTCGTTGATTGCTTTCAGAAGGAAGGTTTCAAGTGAGGAGCTGGATCATTCTATTTTTCAGCTTACTGCGTCTTTGATCTGTAAACTGAGTGTGGAGATTAATTCTCCCTAACGGTTGAAATATGTTGCCATGACACTTGATCTGATTGCCTTAGCATTTCTATATGGAGAATGCCACTTGTGTTATTATGTAGGTTACATCAAGAAGGACACCTATGTGACCATGATTTGCATAAGGTTTTTGGAGTCCTTGATTTGACTGAAACTGCATTTACCGGATCTACGCTATGTGTTCATTTATTCCAAAAATATTGATCTTTCAAACCTTACTCTGGCACGTAAAGCGAGTGAGTCTATCCAAATAGACTGGTTGGGTCAAGGTTTACTATAAATTCGACACTTGCCACCTTTTTTGTTTCCAATATGTCTCGTATGAAAAAATTGGTAACTTTTAAGGAGAAGTGCTCATATTGATCTGTATGTATACGATACCTGTTGTAACAAATCGTTTTCGATAAAACATGGTTAGTATACGGTAGCATGTCTTAAAGGTTGTTTTTTTTTTTATGATATAAAGTCAAGTTTGTTTTATAGGGCTTGACTGGCTGTGTGGAGTTTATCCTCTTAGTCCCAGAAATCATGACTGTTATTGAAGGATGATACTTGATTATTGTGTAACTGGATCCTGATGGTTGATATGATTGACGTTAATATCAAAAAGGATGAAGACATATCTATAATACTCAAGAGATATATTAGTGGTTCTAATAGAAAGAGTTACGCTTGTCTCCACTATGTATATGTTTGGAGACAATATATGTTTTTTTGGGTTGCTTGGAGATAAAATTTGTCATTATATCAAGATAGTATAAAAATACTGCACTTTGTGCCGCTATTTAGACGCTGTGATATTGTCTGAAGGGGGGTAGTGTAGTGGGTCGCCGCTGTACTATTTCTATGGAACCAGTTTGGGTTATATTTGGTATGTGTGTTGCCGTGTATCCAGGCCGCACTCCTGTCTAGTGCCGAGTATATAGTTATATAAGTCTACACCTGAGGATTGGTGGAGCGCGGCCTGGTTATGTGCATTGAGCCATGACCGCCACGTGTCACCCGACATATCTCGGGTACCGTGTCGGCCCGGATGCACCGGTGCGTGGTTACCCGGAGTTCCTCGGGAACTCAAGTGTTTACGAGTAATGAAGAGAGTTACATAACGATCAGTACATAAGACCTGGGGTTCTGCTAATCGAGGACCCAGTCTTGCTGCGCACTTCGGCCAGCTTGACTGCTCCACAACAGAGCTTCCCCGAACTCTGTTGTACCTTTTAGGCCTAGTCCTGTCGCTGCTTCCAACTTGGTCACCCTGCGTCTTTCTCTGTTCCACCCTCTGGGGGAACTAGAGGAGATAGACGCATTGGTGGACTACTCCGGGTACAGAACTCCCTATGCGGAGTCTGGTCCAAGTGGAGTTAACCATTATGGAAGAGAGCCTTGGAACTCGGGAATTATGTACTAGACCATGAGCGTATACCTCCTGTATGTTCATATGACCACTGGTGTTCAGAAGCCTATTTGATTATTACTATCCGTCTGTATGATTACGAGCCGTATGTCAGAATGAATAAAGTGTAATTTCTGAACAACCTATTTTCGAATCTGGAGTTTTTCATAGCCGATGCCTATTTTAGAATAGCCAACAGCTACAATAGTAACGTGGCTACATAGTGACATATACTGGTTGCCTAGTAGCATGACATGGCTGCATAGGGGCATGTGCTTGTTGCTAGTGCTGTACTGGTTGCCTAGTGACATGGCAAGGCTATATACTGACATGCACTGGTTGCCTAGTGACATGCCATGACTACAAATTGACATGTACTGGTTGCCTAGTAACATGCCATGGCTGCATAGTGACATGCAACTTACCATGAGTGTTAGTGGTTGTGACGGTGGCTGGAAGCTCAGACAGTGGATGACCACGTCATGAGTTACAGATATGTGTGTCACGCATTCTTTATCCATTCTGTACTGGAAGTCGGAGAAATGCTCGCCATTAAACCCCAACTGAAAAATTAAAAAAAGTATGTTTTAAAAAGCTTGATTCTTAATTTGATTCTCTTCACTAGGTAAAAATATTTCCTTAAGGGAGACCATAATGCAATTCTTAAAAAAAGATTTCTCAAACCATGTCACTGGGTTACCCAGTAGGGGCCTACTATAGGGACAGAGTAAGTATTGAATACTATATCTTGTAATTAAATGGCTTTACCTGGAAGAAATTCATTCTTTAATTTCCTACTTATTGGATACGTCAAAATAAATCAAAGTACATGTCTCTTAATTATACCTTATAAAAATTCTTATTCATCATCATACATGTATTGTAGCAAACACGTACAAGTACTTCTATTCACATCAGCAGATATTCCATGAAAAGACATTAGACAGGTTAAGAATGGAGAACATGTACTGGTAAAAGATACAGCAAGGGCTCAAAGTAAAAGTGCAAAAATAAATATCTGAAGGACAGAATGTCCTGCATGGTGAAAATGTTTTTTTTTGTGTAGACTGCTCACTATTAATTTTACCATGCCCCATGCTTTACCTTAAAGGAGTCCTGTGTGAAGAGGATGGTGAGTTCAACGTCCTGCCCGAGTGTCAGGGGTAAGCCCCCATCCCGCTCCGAGCTGCCCCAGCTCCCTCCTGTATAAAGTAGAAACTGCTGGTGGGTGTTCAACCACTAACTACAGACACTATTCACACCCCTACAGTAGTCAAATAGGCATCTTATTGCATTTGCTGACACCCATTAAAACTTTCAAACAGGCTAGGTAATGGGTACTGCTTGAAAATTTAAATAGTGTTTATAAATACATGAATATTTCATTTACATATGTTTATGTATAGTAAAACTATGCTATGTAAATATGTGGTTTACTGTCTTAGTATATAACGGAAGGTCTCTCTTTATGTAAATGTAAAATCAGACTTTTTAAACTTTAATTTGATATCAAATATGAGTAGTATAGTATGTATCGGAACGGGACTATGGTGAGCTACTGTTTATTACTCAATCGATATGCAGCCAATCAGAGGCCGCCATTTGGTCATGTGACCCGTTGCCATGGTAACGTGACCTACTTAGGACTCTCAGCCAATCAGAAGCCAGCATTCTGGGTGACCTACTGACCTACTTAGAAGCTCTCAGCCAATCAGAGGCCGGCATTCTGGTAACCATGGTAACGTGACCTACTTAAGTCACGTGACCTACTTAGGCTCAGCCAATCAGAAGCCGGCATTCTGGTAACTAGGGTAACGTGACCTACTTTTTTATGCTTTTTTAGCTTGCTTCTTCGATTTGCAACAACCCAACAGGCCGCAAAGTCTCACGCCGCCGTCACTCGCACCACACCCCGGACGGCCTCTCTCCAATAGACATTGCACGACTTTGGATAAATCCAACACCATTTCGGCAAGGCAGAGAATCTTTGCCTCCATGAAACGTCCGCCATCGCAACAACCCGTTATTTCTGTCACAACAGCATCATCGATAGCTTCTGACTCACTGTCCGTTGGCTCAGCTTTGGGATTTTGCTCATGCGCATGACGCACTTCTTAAGGTTTCTTGTTCGACATGCTTCAATTAGGAAATGAACGCAATGAGGTCCACAGGTGTCAGCAGAAGTGTCTTGTAGTTGAACGCGGTTTCTTTGCCACTTGAACGGAGCAGAGCGTCCCACGAAAGACAAGAACTCCGCACTTAGCGGCGGTAAGCCGAAGGAATCAAAGTAGTACACTTCACCCGTGCTCGACACGTAAAACGCCACCCAATGCTGACCTGGTAAATGTTGCGGATCTGTGTTGCTCACGAAACAAGTGTCTTTGATAGGGTGCTTCGGAATAGTGTCACAAGAGAAAACACCTAGGAAACGATGTTTTGTGTTAACGTTTTCCTTCAACACTCTATTTATTTCAAGCGTGTTCATACGATACGCCAAGTACCGCCGTCTTGTCTTCAGTTCATGTGGTAGTCGGTGATGGGGTGTCGATCTCTGGTCAGCTCGACGACGTTGTCGTACACCAAGTAGAGTAGCACCGTTGTTGTCGCTTGTAGCGCCGAGCGGAAACTGACTTCCACCCTCAGCTGACCCGCTCTTATAAGGTTCACGCGACACCCGTCGTGCGATCTGTCTGGGGTTAAATCGAGGGGGAACACTGTGTAACCGTTCAGGAATTGATCGTATGAAATACCACAGGAGCGCGCGCCCTCGTACATCCCCGTTTCCGTGTGTAGCGCCAAGTACTCTCTCACGGCCGCTTTGGTGTTAAAGTCGGGCACGTAAGCGTCGTTCGGCACTTTCTGATCGTTCACTATCACTTGAAGCGAGCTGATGTCGTAATGCTTCATCTCGAACGGGTTCTTGGTGTAGCTACCGTTGAAGGCGTTGTGGTCCAGGAAGCAAATCATCATCAACTTGGGAAGCTGGCCTGTGTTGGAGTGCGTGTAGCTGTGATCTCTGTTACCTTGAGGGATGGCGTACGTTGTCACCTCCACTCTGTTCACCGGGTAGTCGAAGGGGCCGTGTTCTATCACCGCTCTCTCGTGCGTTTCCGCTACAGCGTCCGCCACCAACACCCGTCGCACGTAGAGCTTTGCTTTGTAGATCTTCAAGCTGTAGCCTGCGTCAGCGGCGCACATCAGATAGAAAGAGGGCGCTGCCTGTTTCAGAGTGAGATTGATTTCTGTCTCTCCAGCGATGAGCTTCGGTTGATGAGCCAGGTCAAAGTGCAGTCGCGCCATCAGCGAAAAGCGCTTGTTGGAGATTAGCTTCCTGTGCGCTTTGTACCCCGCATTCGCGTTAGTCAAGGCGTCAAAGTGACCAGGCTTATCTTCATACCACCCCTGGGCGCTCATGACGCCGCCCTTCACGTCTTTGTTGTAGTTGAGTAACCCTTCCAAGTAAGCTCGGTAAGGGTAGGTCTCGGTGTTGCCAGACACTTTGAAACCGCCGATGGAGACTTGGAAGTCTTTGAAGAGCGAGTGAGCCAAGTTGTTCACCGGAGCTACCGCGTCGGTGTCCTCGAGGGCCGCTCCGTTCGCTTTCAGCACTTGACATTCCAGATGAAGGTAATTCTCGTTCAGGTCTGTGTACTCTTGCAACTTGTTGATGGTGAAATTTATGTTACCTCCATCCTCTAAAGAGTTTTTTGTTTCTATCCCGAGGAAAGACGACTTTAAGATAGTAGTCTGAGTCGGCGCTACGGTGTGCAGGTCGAGCTCAGAGAGCGCGCACTCGTTACTGCTCTCGTGTATGTAAGCCATTGTGTTCTCTCTTCACGCGGACGACAGACTGACGCCGGCCGCCTCCAGTCTTTTTATTTATACCTGAGCGCCTATGCGCTTACCGGTCGAATACATCCCCTCTACGTCTCTTGCAAGAGCCACCGCCCGTCTGAGGAGAATGCCGGCGACGTTTCGACCCTTTCTTAGACGCGACAGTCGTCTTTCCTCCCGAGAACGCCGTACTCGCCAGTCTCTTCAGAGCGCCTGCGCCTCGGTCTTTCACGCTGCTCTTTAAAGTCCGACCCGCCAGCACATCTTTAGCTACGCCCACACCGGCGCGGAGCAGCGTTTTTCCCACTGACTTCAATAGCGGGGTAGCCGAGGGCATCAGACCTAACAGAGCGCCGCCCAAACCGTGCCCACTCTGGAAAGAGCGCCCGCTGTACACGTTGATGCCATTGCCCAGCTGCGCGTTGTAGTAATCGCTGTACCCTCTGCCGACGGTGCGCCTGGGTGGAAAGTACGGAACGTGTTGACGCATCATTTTTTTCTCTTTCAGCGCTCAATAGGTCTCAGATGAAGTGTCACGGTCACCTCGCCTCTACCGAATGGGATGGAATGACCGGATCGGTCTCTTAAATAGATGCCGACCTCGGTAAACCTCTTGGATTTCAAGGGGAAATAATCCAAATGGGGAAAACTGATAGCTTGCACGCCACCTCGACGCTTTCCGCCTCTGTCCACCGCGACGCAGCGCAACAGCGGCACTTGCATGTCGCCCACACGTCTCTCCTGGATCATGTCGGTGTATATGTACACAGAGTGCACGTCCCCGTAAACATCCATTGAGTAGGCGCCGGTAGTCGGCGACGCGAAACACGTCTTCTCTCCGAAGCCTAGAACGCATGCGAGATGCTGAGTCAGCAGGACAGCACAGTGTCTCAGCGGTTTGATGGTGACGCGTTTCGTCTTGGCGTCGTACGATAAGATCCGCATCGGTTTGAGCAAGAAGCTGGAGCCCTCTACTCTGTCATCTCGCAACGTCTCACTCAAGCGCTCGATTAGGGTGTGGTTGCTTCCAGTGAAAATAGGAGGTATCTGGAATATGTTTGGCATGAAACTGCGCACTCCCATGTCTTTCTCCATCTTTTCGATCATCTGTCTTGCTTGATCGCTGATCGCCTTCTTTTTCACCGCCGGGGACAAGAACTGCTTGTATACGGCATTCGTCTGTCTCAAGTCGACCTCTCTCTTGAACCTTTTTGTTTCCGGTTTCAATCGCTGCTCTTCCGACGTGTCTGGTATCTCCTCCACCGTTACATAGCTCGCTTCCTTCCAGCTCAGCTGGTATTTTGAGCTGAACGTTAGCTTGCTCAGACCGTTCTCGTTTTTCATTCTCTTCCAGTCTACCTGCGGTTTTCTTACTTCGGCGAATATAGTGTCTTTTAAAACGTTGATCGCCTCCTCTAGCGGACCCTTGGTGCGCAGAGGAACAACGATGATCAAGTCGTCGTCATGCACGTTAGTCCATTCTGTAGGGAGGATGATCTCAGTCAGAGCCGCTTCGTACGCTTCGGGCAGAAGGAGCGGCGAGTCGAAGTGAGTTCGGAAAGACGTCAAGCTGTTGTCAGGATAATACTCCATAGAGCTGTTGCTAGGTAGGGTGATGTTCATTTTTTTTTTTTTTTTTTTTTTTTTTTTTTCTACGTTATTTTTTTGACGGGGATCCACTCGTTGAACTTGTCGTCGTAACCTAACCAACATACGAAAGCTAACTCTTTACCGTCGACGGTCTTGCGGCGCAACACCTCGTCTATCAGGTAGTTGTTGTTGTAACGACTCTTGTACACCTTCTGAACCTCTTCCGGGTAGAAGACGCCTTTTATCTCCTCGCCCTTGTCGTCTTTCAGCTCGAACCCTCTGCTTCCCAACGTCTTAGCAACGTCGACCACTTCCTCGCGCCAGTTTCCCTCGTACCCTTTGTCGAAGGTGCCTTTAGTTCTCAACATCCTCACTCTGTCACCCGGAGCGATGACGTCGACGGCGGACGTCTTTGTTTTTTTCTTCTTTTTCCATATTTCGTCGATTTGTTTGTTAGTTAGGAGATCTTGTCGGTAGAAAACTGTTTCGCTGTTTTCCGAGCTGACTTGAGCCGGCGCCATTTTCAACGTCTTGTGGTGAGTGCGATTGTAAGAAGACACTACATGGTGCAGTACGTCTACGTAGCGATACGTGCGCTTGTGTGTGAAATAACGCCACAGCTTCTCCTTCAGACTGCGGTTCAAGCGCTCCACTAGACTAGCTTTGATGTTGTCGTTCTCGCCAGTGAAAAACTCTATGCCCTCGCTCTTCAAGTGATCTTGAAAGATCTTGTTCAAAAACTCTTTCCCCTTGTCTGTCTGAACAGTGCGCGGTCGTCTCTCGCCAGTGTCTTTCATCTTTCGGAAGGCCTCGGTAACATCAGCGCCGCTCTTGGATTTAATGGGAACGGCCCACGCGTACCTAGAGAAAACGTCGATCGCCGTCACCACGTACTGGAAGCGGTCGTTGTGAGACGCCAAAGCCTGCATGTCCATCAGATCTATCTGCCACTGCTGATCGATTGCACCGGTTATAGTCTTGTTCCTTGCGAATTTTCTCCGAATGGGTTTATGTTTAGTGTAGGCGTCCAGCGACACTAAAGCATCTCGGATGACGGCCGGGTTTAGGTGGCGAAAATGATGTTTCTGGAGTTTAGTCACGCTAGTGAAACTGGAGGGCGCTTTCACGTCGGTATATCTAGCTACTACGCGCTTCTTTTCTTTTTCCTTCTTGGTCAGTCTCTTCACTGGTTTTCCCATCGTCGGCCTGATGGAGGAGTAGCGCCAGGAGCGGGAGTGAACGACGCCGCCACCGCTAGGCGGTTGCGCCCTTTCCTTTTCTTACTCGCCGCGCTCCTATAGGTAGTAGGAGTTTGGAAAAGTTCACTGCCCTCCTCGTCGTCAGAGGATTGATCGTCCACCTGGAGAGAAGAGTCTGCTGCTGCTACTGCTGCTGCTGCTGCTGCTGCTGCTGCTGCTTCTCCTTCTTCCGAGTCGAAGCTTGGTCGTTTCCGACCTCTGTCAGCAAGCCGTGTGTCCAAACTTTGGCCAGGTCCGCTCGCTTTATACAGATGGTTTCCGATCAGGGAGTCTGTGGGAACTGCTTCGCGCAGCGCTTTTGTGAACGGAGAGTAGCCCGCCGGTCTGGGCGCCGTCTTCCTGAACCTGGCGGCGTCGTTCAGTAAGTCCACTATGTTGATGCGATGCTCAGGTGGTATTCTCCGACCCGACATCTCGCGCACCGCACCGTCCTCGTTCCACTTGACCACACCGGATTTCTCCAATTGTTTGTACAGCGCCACGGTCCGGATGCGATTCCTCTTGGGAACTTGGTTCACCAACCGCTCAAGTAGGGACGCGCTGGCTTCTTCAGCAGACTGACGGAGGTGAGCCGGGGGCGAAGAAGTGTAGGACGAAGAGATGTTGCTGTTGTTGGGATTCGCGAGAAAAAATTGCAATCTATTCAACAACCTTCGGTATTTCAACATTTTCTCGCGCGATTCCAAAGTGGGATCGTTCAACACTAAGTCCAAGTCCCTGTAGATAAACTGTAGCACCTGGTGCAAGGCCGCGTCGGGATGAAGGGACTGTTCTGCCTGCTTGTGGTAATAGGCCATATCGGCAGGTAGGCGGGCGGCGGTGGCAGGGCGGAACTCTCGTTCTTTTCAGTACGCTCATCAGGAAGAGGAGGAAGGTTTGGAGCAGTAGAAGTACTAGCAGCAGCGACTGCAGTAGTAGCAGCGCTAGTAGTAGCAGCAGCGGGCACATGATGAAGTAGACCTGCTCGTGATGATTTGTAGAGCGTCTCAGGATCCACGAGCGCTAAGCGTTTGTAGTGTTGTTGCTGCTCTGAGTCCGTCATGGGGACGACGGTGGCGATGACGCTGGCGGTGGCGGTAGTGGTGGTACTGTCGGCGAGTAGGTGTCGAATGAGGTGTCTCATATACGGAGAATGCTCTTTTATAAGCGGTAAGGCCATCCCTATGAGAGCCGGAATGAGGAAACCTCCCTCTTGTACCAAGACGCGTCTCTTTTTTTTGATGGGCGTAGATTTTTTGCCGACCTCCCTCAACACGTCAGCCGATTCTCGAAGCTTGTCCAGTTGTTTGTCGCTGAGCGGGATGTTCCCTACCAGTAAATTGTGACAGATCTCACTCAACGCTGCGATCAGATCGTCGCTTCCAGAGTCTATTAGATGCGAGCAGTCCTTTGGCGAGCACTTAGCTAAGTGCTTGAGAGTACCAAAGTGTCTTTCGAGTAGATGAGAAGACATTTTTGCTACTGCTTTCTCTTGTTTTTTTTTTGTCTAGGTCTAGCGGTACGAATACTAGCTGAGAGTGTATGGACGTCAAAGAGGAGCGTATTCTCAGATCGTCAGGTGTTGACTGCTTGAAGTCCAGAAGGAGGTATGAGTGAGGTCGCTTGAGTTCATGGGTAAATATACTAGAGAGGGCCGCCGCGTTGGAGGGAAACACCTGGCGAGACAGACTAGCTATTTGCCCCATGTCGCGCGGGTTCTTGAAAACGATCATATAGTGAGCGTTCAGACTCATAGTTCAAAGGTCAGGTGATTTCTGGAATAGGTTCTGAGTGATGTATATGACGCTCACGTTCCAGTGATGGGAGTATTTAGTAAAGATGTCGGCTACCACTTGCTGATTGGAATTGCTCATCAGATCGTCCAATATCAGTAGAGTGTGTGGTCGTAAAGCGTCTTCTGCTACTTCCACGTATCCCGCTATAGTCTCTTTGCTAGGAAGACCTTCTCTGAATTCCACACCGTACTGATTTTGCATTTTTTCAAACAGAGGTTGCCACTCGCCGTAATGGTAAAAAGTCTTTTCCACCGGCGGCGTGACCAAATTGTTCACGTCGCTCAGAAATTGATCCACCAAGCGCGATTTTCCACAACCCGACGGACCGCTAATGATACAACTAAAGGGTCCTTGTAGTCGAGCGTCGAAATGAATTTCTGTGAAGAGTTTGCTTCTACTACTCGACATTTTTGGGTTTTTTTCAGCACGCGTGAGAGAGCAGTTGTGTGTCTGACTGTCCGCTGTGTTTCTCACTCGAACGGTCGGTAGTGAATGGTTGTGGAGAAAAGTCAGCCGACCTTTTTATTGATTCCGGCAGGTGTCACAGTAGCGGCGGCAGAGGTGTCTTTTTTTCTCTTTTTATTTTTGCGATAAAATTCTATTTTCACTCAATAGTCATAAATGTTTTGTATCAGACTCCAGAGGAGTCTGATACAAATATTTATTTTTTTTTTTTTAAAGAAGAGGGGGAGGAGGAGGAGGAGGAGGAGGAGGAGGAGGAGGAGGAGGAGGAGGAGGAGGAGGAGGAGGAGGAGGAGGAGGAGGGGAGAAAAGCGCGGATTAATATTTTTTTTTTTTTTTTTTTCTTAGGCAAAGCTCGTTGCTTTGCCGCTTTCTTTTCTATTTCTGTGTTGTGACACGATCGTCTCGAAAAAGCAATAAGGCGTGTGAGCGCGGCGGTGACAAATACATATTGGAGCGTATGGTTTAAAATAGTGCGTCCCTATCTTCTTCGATTCGGCTGCGTTGCAATATGCGGGATAACAAGTGACGATGTCAAAACGTTTAGATACCGTGTTCACGTCGGCCACAAAGCGCGCCCACCGAGTGGGAGCTGCAGTCACTACCAAGAAACCAATCGGCTTGTCGAATCGTTTCATAGCGCTTATTCTCACTTTATAAGAGGAGGCGGGGTGAGGAGAGTGGCAGCGCTCTTTCTTTTCATGAAACGCCCAACGAGTGGGGGCGCTGAGAGCGGCTATTATGCAATGGTAGAGTAAATACTGTTCTGAGAAGACGGCTCTTGGCCATGCCGCTACGTTTTCCTTTTCCGCTCTTGTATAACGACGATTTCTTTGGCACTCGGCTTTGCTTTTCTCGAGAATTCGTACGCTTCAAGAGAAGCGTGAACCTCAACTACGTGACGCTCTCTCCTTTGAGATAAAAAAATAGCCGGGCAGTTGAGGAGGAGGGCACTTTGTTCACGTGACCGTCTTTTAAAAACTCGCGCCCTCTGCAGTGCCATAGTTCTTTCCTCCGAGACAAAAAAGACTGAGTGAAAATAAAAAATTTTAAAACAAAAAGCTCAAAGAAAAAAAAATAAGCAATAAGCAGACTCAGCTCGAAATTCCCTGCCGGCGTGATGGCGGTGACTGCAGGCGGCGGCGGCGGTCGGCTGGCCGGCGGTGACGGTGTCGGCGGCGATGGTAGAAGGGCGTGTGGAAAGAGAGATGCATCTCAGTCTTTTATAGGAGCGGCGAGTCTGACATTTTCAGCTGTCGCATGCTGACCTGCTGCTATCATAAGAGAAACAAAATCCCTAATCACGCTTTTCAGCTGGATCCTTCCACCCCGCCAGACATGGATCCAGATGGGAAGGTGGTTTAAAATTAAATCTGTGTACCGACTGTCATACAATAGTGTAATTAGTTGAACGCGTGTTACCTGTATAAAGGATTAGCAGGTCATGGGCTCAGAGTGTGTATAGAAAAACAACTACAGGTAGCGTGAACAAAGCGACCCCCTCCCTTTCTGTCACTCTGTCTGTGACTAGAGGGTGCGCGTGTGGTAAGCGGCTTAAATCTAAAGAAAAACAAATCACCCTCTCCTGTCGTCAGCAGTCAGCCGGCCGGCGGCTGGAAAATGCGATTAGAGGGATGATGAGCCACGTAGTAAGCGACTTAAGGCTAATCTAAAGACCTGCCGTGAGTGGGCAGCTGGCCGGTGGCTTGAAAAAAAAAGGGGGGAGAGAAGAGAGAGGGGGGAGTAAGGGTATATAAGGGGGAGTGAAACCGTATTCGTCATCGTCATCATCATTAACTCTACTACTACTACTACTACTACTACTACTACTACTACCACCGCCAGCACCACGCCTCAATTTGCAGATCCCCATGATGGAAAGTTGCGACCGTGACATGAAGCGGAATGACGAAGCGGCGCGCGAATGTGAAGCTGATGCTGTAGCCTCTGCTACTGCTGCTGCTAGTGCCGCTCATCGTGCTACTGCTGCATTTACTGCGGCTGTTAGTGACGCTGGTTGTGATGACGTTGTTGTTGTTGCCGCTGCGGCTGTGACTGCTGCTGTTGCTGCCGCCGATGCAGCTACTCATGCCGCCGATGCCAACGCTGCTGCTGCTGATGCTGTTGCGGCTGCCGATGTCGCCGCTGATAACGCTGCTAGTGCACGCTCTGCTGCCCTTGCTACTGTCGCTGCTGCTGTTGTTGCTAATGCTCACGCTACTGCTGCTACTGCTGCTGCGGCTGCTGCTGCTGCTGCTACCGCTGCTGCCGAGGCTGCTGCCGCTGCTGCTGATGCTGCTGCCGCTGCTGCTGATGCTGCTGCTGATGCTGCTGATGCTGCTGATGTTAGCAGTCGCGTCGACAAAGAATCGTCATTTGTCACTCTTAAACCTCCAGTTGAACGCGCGACGGGTAGTAGGGCTACCAACGCGACGGCCGGATGGTGCAAATGGTGTCGTCGCTTCTGCTCGTGCTCTTGCTTTTCTTCCGGTCCTACCTGCTGCTGCTACAGTATAATAGTGTTATAGTGTTTGAATGAGAACGCACGTAGTTACACATAGACGATGTAACAGATGTGCTTTTTTTTGAAAATATAATTTTAGCATAACATGGAACTTGTTGTGTTTATTTTCTATATATAAGTTACATAACTTTTTTGTTTGTTTGTTTACAAACAGTCACGTGTCACATGGTGTTTTTTACAAACAAACCCTAAGTAGGTCACGTTACCCTAGTTACCAGAATGCCGGCTTCTGATTGGCTGAGCCTAAGTAGGTCACGTGACGTAAGTAGGTCACGTTACCATGGTTACCAGAATGCCGGCCTCTGATTGGCTGAGAGCTTCTAAGTAGGTCAGTAGGTCACCCAGAATGCTGGCTTCTGATTGGCTGAGAGTCCTAAGTAGGTCACGTTACCATGGCAACGGGTCACGTGACCAAATGGCGGCCTCTGATTGGCTGCATATCGATTGAGTAATAAACAGTAGTTAACCATAGTCCCGTTCCGATACATACTATACTACTAATATGCCAAAAGTTGTCTTTTTGAAATTTAAGATGTAAAGAAATTTTTAAAAATGGGGTTTCACCAGATCACAATTTTTATGACATGCGTTGTGATGAGAAACCATTGTTACCATTTAAAGCTCAATCCCTTGTTGGTGTAGACAGGCATACAACGGCATTTAGAGCCTATGCCAATGAAAAACCTGTATTTTCTTATAAGCGGCCATAGTGTACATACCCTGGAAGGAGTTGCGGACCACCATGTTGTACTGAAAGCGTGGGTTGATGTGCAGAGCTATAGGCACACCATCATACGCTCCCCCTCCACATACAAGGTTAACTGAAAACCTGTAACATACAATCACACATATATACAAGAGTGACATATGGCTGTGTATTACGAAATTGATAAAAGTTAAAACTCAATGACCGGCACACCTCTATAACTGGCATAACTCTACAACCAGTGCATCTTTGAGACCGGCGGTGCATTTTAAGACTATGTATGGTTTGTAAATATCTTTCTGCAGGCTGACTATTTGTAAGAATACGCACCATTTGCATTTCATGACTATGCATGATTAAGTTGAGAGGTTGTCACGACAAGCGCATTTATGTTTACTACAGTGGCCCAGAATTTGAAAAGTGACATTCAAATGTAAAAAGAAAAAATCTAAACATGAAAAGTGAAAATCAAAATGCCATTTGAAGTGAAGATCAAAACACAAAGGTGGAGATCTAAATGCAAAAAAAAAAAAAATCATAGCACAAAAATTCATAAGCAAAATGTAAAAAAGTAAATCAAAACGCAAAAAATGAAAAACCGAAACAGCAAAAGCGCCTTCAGATTTCAGGTTTGACATTTTGTGACAGATATATTATAGCATTGGGTATGGTCGATAAGCCAGCGAAGGCCATTATGGAGGCAAAGACATCAAATTTCTCAAAAGGGTCGGATTTTCATTTTTTGACATTGAATTTTCATGTTTTGACTTTGACTTTTCACATTTTGATTTCAACTTTTATGCTTTGATTTCAACTTTCACATTTTAATTTCCACTTTTTCATTTTGAATTGCTTTTCATTTTGCCCTTTTGGGCCACTATAGTTATCAAAGTAAAGCTGATGGTATATAACTGACTTGTTGGCATCTGGGGGTACATTTCCCTTCAAGAACACCAAGAGTCCAACCTGCGGAGGCAGCGGCAACACATATAGGTATTCGATCGCCTGCAAAGAGATTGGTATACATATTAAAACAGTTGTGCAACAGTTTGGTAGAAGTATGAATTTTTGTGTCATATCTGTCATAAATGGACTGACAGATATGACACAAAAATTGGACAGTGTTTTTCACAGAAACCTACAGTGGCCCAGAAGGGCCAAATGGATAGAAAAGTTAAAAGTGGAAAGTGGAAATCAAAAAGTGAAAAGTGGAAATCAAAAAGTGAATAGTGTAACTCAAAAAGTGAAAAGTGAAAATCAAAAAGTGAAAACCAAAAAGTGAATACCAAAAAGTGAAATGGGGCTTTGAGGTTGGGGGATTCCATTTTCAGAGTCACATTTTCAATTTGTCAACAGCTTGTGACAGGTATCTTTTAGCATTGGGCTATGGTTCAGAAGCCAGAGAAAGCCAGTAGTGGGACTAAAATGTCAATTAACACAATAAAAGTCAGATTTTCCAAAACTGTACACTTTAGCAAGAAAGTTGTCAATTTCCGTAAAAGGGTCAGATCTTCGAAAAATTCGATTGCCAGAACCTCAAAAAATGTAATTTTCACAGAAAATGTCCAATGTGGCAAGAGAAATGGTCAGAATCTCAAAAAAAAGTGATTTCGAGAAATTGACAGATTTGGCAACAAAAAATGTCTCATATTGGATGACATCATAACTGATGATTTTTTGTAGCTTTAAGGGAATGACATTGAGTGATACCCTAACTCATTTGGAGGTCAAGATTGCTAGAGCTAGGGTGCCAACATTCCCCACAAGAGGTGTTCACAGTTCAATCTGTCCTGCTTCCAACAGATGTCAATTCTCTCACTCAAATCCCCCTTAGAGAGTGGTCATATTTTAACAACAAGGGGGGTTGGTGGATGTAGAGTAGGGACCGAACAAATTTGGACTCCTCTTAAAGGGAGGACCAAAAAAAATGCCCGTGTGTTACTATAGCTCTAATGGGTCGGCTGTGCTCAAATTCAACTTGTCAGAGGGGGGACCCAAAATAATTTTTTATGCCTCCCATGGGGGGACCAAAAATATTTCGACCTGCTCTTCCAAAAATCCACCGACTCCCCCCCCCCCTCCTATTGTTTAAAATTGACCAAGAGAGGTCTAAGATATTTCATCCACTGCAAATAACGTACCCCTGGTTCTGTGAAAAAGGACCACTCCCACACATTAATAACACTTTAACATTAGCAAGGATGTATATGGTATGCAGCCAACTGTTGATCTGTGGTACAGGTTTTAAACTTGCACTATATTGCCCTGCTGGCGCCACTGTTCTCTCACTGCTGTGTCATTAGACACGCCCAGGTAATCTAGTATGCATGTATGAAAACTGCATACATTAAACTGGACTATTCCAAAGTGCATTGAGGTGTCCCAGCACCCTTTAGCCATAACCCTGCGTTGCATCCTATGATAGCCACACAAGGAACTGGCACCTGGGAATGGAGTTGGTGACCGGCCTGTAGTGGTAGTATGTGGAGAACGGGCAGGGGTAATTCAAGCTATTCACACACTGTTAGCCAGAGAGACTGCCCCCCTCCCCACCCTTCCATTCCACTCCACACCTCTGAGTGTAGTGAGATGCGATTAGGTAATGGGTATTTAACACACCTAGTGCCTTGTGTTGGGTGCAATCAGTAGGACCAGTCCAGTCCAGGTCCAGGTAAGCTGCGGTTCCTCTACCCCAGGGGAGGGGTGGCACTTCATATATTTTGTACACATATGAGTGTGGCTGGAAAGGTACTTTTCCTACAAGGGGCCACTTTACAAGAAAAATCATTGTCCTAACAAGGGTCCAATTTATCAAAAATCGTCCCAACAAGGGTTCAAGTTTTTGCCAAAACAAGGTAAGGGATGTCAGAGAGCCAGCCACACAGCTGTAATAAAAAATATCAAGTGCCCCCCCCCCACCTCAGGATGACTTGAATCAGGTTGATAAAACACTGGTGAATGTTCAGATCACGGCCCTGCACTAAGGGAGTGGTCATTTATTAATTACAGGGGGGGGTTAGAGAGATTTGACGCAGAGACCCGAGCATATTTTAGGCCCCCCCCTTGAGCATGTGGAATATCTCGCACCCCCCTTGCTAAAGGCCCCCTTTGTACTATGGTAACTTTTTTGGCTTTTTCGCTAAAAAGGGGCTTAAATTTTCATACCCCCAGAATTTTTTACCCCTCGATCCCCCCCTTGAGAGGGGTCGGAATTTAGACCCCCCCCCCCTTTGAGAGTGCTTGTAATTTTTACACCCCCCCCCCGTAACTAATAAATGAACACTCCCTAAGGTTAATTGTATGACTTGTGGCGGCCTGGGTTGGTGCTAAAGTCATCCTAACACTAGGGTAACTATAGTTAATGACCATTTGAGTGCAGCTTGTCTGACTATGGGGTTGTGAAGGTAAGGGTCTTTGTGGGTGGGAGGTGCATAAGACAACCTGTGGGCGGGTCCTGGTATGAACCATATCATAGCATAGGGCACAAGATGGCTGATCTCTGACGGGGACAGACCCCCTTTAACTAGGGTAATATGGGAAGGAAGCTTCCATACACACCAAAGGGGAGGGGGTGGGGGTCATGGCAAAAGCATACAAAAGCTGGTGGGGAGGCATGAGCCATTTTAATATACTCCTTATGTACACATTTTCATTATTTTTTGTGGAAAGAACTGCCCTATTTAGGATTCTAGTGGTTAAAGCGTGAAAGGGTAAAAGAGCAGATTGCATCAAAGGGATTATATTACATTAAAACAAAAAAGAAATTTGGTTGGGTCTTCCTAAAAATAGTTGTATTGATGGCTGGTTATAATATAGGGGTGGTCATATTGGGGTCTGCAGTTGTTTAATATTGCTCATAATGGGATATCCCAACGGCAGTGGCCTTCAATACATGATTATAACTTATATTATTGGAATGCCGGGTCAGGGCATATATAGAGCGGAAGATTACGACATTGGAGATCTACATGCATGTTTATGTGGGTATCCTTAATAAACAGGTTATTCATGAGCTACAATTTTGAAGAGGGGTTGGACTGGGGGGGGGGGAAGGATGGTTCCTAATATGTTTTATTGCATGATAACAAGGGGGCCCATGAATTTGTGTCTGATGTGGCATCCGGGAAATAAACACTATAGAACCAAACAATTAAGTACATATTCTGTATGAATGCCATCACTATAGATGTACACACTAATTGCAGAACGCAAACAGGGCCTGGCCCTACGTTATTGCAAGTAAAATAAATGAATTAACAACAACAACAACAACAAGTGCAAGGAATATTCAAATATTGTTAGAAAAATTCAACCCCTGGGAGATCCCTGAAGCATCCAGTTCAGGTGTTTTTTGATAGGGGAAGGAAGGGTCAATGATGTGGTCTTAAAGACCCCAAGAAAACGTTATAGATGACAGATAAGAAATTAGAACAATTGTATAGAGAGAGGAATAAATACATATTTTCATTATACATACTATTTATGTAAGTTTGAGTAGGTAGGCCTGAGCAATGATTAAAGCTTGTATGTTTTTACCATACTAGGGTAGATTCACCCAAAGACGGACACACAGCTTGAGTCGGAAACTTTTAGGCCTATTTTTCACTACTGTGCATATAATCTATTTATGTATATGAATAGGACCGTAAAATCCAGCTGTTCTGCTTAACCACACATATTATGTATACCGTATTCGACGTAATAAGCGCCCTCCCCCTAATAAGCGCCCCCCCCCTTTTTCAGATATTTTCTCAGGTTTTTTTTTCTGTGTTTCTCCGATTTTCTAATCGTTTTCACACCTTTGTGTGACATGGAGCACTTCACACCTGTGTAGGTGTTAAGCCCAAGCCAAGTGTGAAGGCATATAGGTCACACTGAAAATCCATAGGTTAAAAGGGTTAGTCAGTACAGACTAACCTAGGTTGGTCATATGAGTGTTAGTCACAATGGCAAAGTTATATTAAAAAATGACCGAGGGGTCAGTCAGTTGTGGCTAACCTAGGTTCATCATTGGTGTGTTGTATTTGTATACCGCTAGAGGGTGCCACCTGTGATGACCACTCGGTGGCTCCCCCTGGAAATAAAAAGACTAAGGTGGGTTGGTCAGTAGTGACCAACCTGACAATAATAACTAATCTATGTTGGGCGTATAGGGATCCAAAAAATGACTAACTAGGTTAGGCACTAGTGACTAAGAGGTTGGGCGTATAGGGATCCTAGGAATATCAGTGCAGTTAGAGCATTGTAGAGGCCACTCCGGTTTGCAAGTAGCCTATAAAAGACAGCCATGGGGGGCGCTTATTAAAATGGATTTTTGAGGCTGAATTTTTTACTCAAAAAAATATTTTAAGCGCCCAGGGTGCTTATTACGTCGAATACAGTATGTGTTATTATACCCCAAAGTCGTCCTGTTTTGCATTCAGGTGCTCGTAGGAAATCTCTAGATTATTGTGAGACCAGATTCCGAACACCATGGCTCTAAAGTTATATTGTGAAGATTGTCGATACATATGCTGTATATAAAAGACCTAGGCAGTAAGGCATGCATATTCAGCTTTCTATAATAAAGAATACATAGGGCCGTGTCTTATGAGTTTGTAACAATTGAAACGTCTTTGGCCGGGTGTCGTCTTTGACCTGTGTCGTCTCTGACCAGTGTAGTTTTTGACCAGCAAGTTTTAAAATGGCTGAAATGGGAGCTATGTACACAGAAATGGGGGGAAAAGGTTAATGGATATTTTAACACTATATACTACAAACTTCCCGGCATTTCTGTGTACATAGCTCCCATTTCAGCCATTTCAAAACTTGCTGGTCAGAGACTACACCGGTCAAAGATGACACAGGTCAAAGACGACACCCGGTCAAAGACGTTTCAATTGTTACAAACTCATGAGACACAGCCATAGGTATAACTACCAGGAATATCATTTTGAGACCCTTTTAGAAAAGTGCTCCAATTTCACCTGAAGTTGGACACCAATTTTTGATTGGTTGTCTACATTATACAGATAATGGAGTAATCAGCTTTATGACTTTAATACAATATATATCAAATATTACTAATCTTATCTGACGTTCTACCATGAAAAAGTGAAAATATAATGATCCATTACTTTGTACAGTGAGAATATACACTTTTCTGGTATAAGTATGGTTTACGGTAGTTAGGCACATATTTCATGTGGAAATATCATACATATCTTTTATGAGTATTGCACCCTGGAACTATTGGTTCACTCCTGCCTGATCAATTAGGTGATCTACCCGGTAATTCTTCACAAAAACAGAAGAAAACTAAAGTGTCCGACTTCAGGTGAAACTAGCCTTTCTCATTCCCAGTTTTTGAGTGACTATATTTAGTTGAAAAATACTTTAGTACCATTATATTATGCATAGATTATGAAGTTTGAACCCTCCCCTATCCATAGGTACGACACAATCAATGATAGACGAAACATGGCCTTGCTTATTCCCAATGGAAAGAGGGTTGCATTGGCAGTGACAACGAGCGTCCGAAAGTGGGGAATCTACCCTAAATGATACTCAATGCTTAGCCTTCATGACGGCCTGGCCTGGGCGGCGATATGCTCCTTATCCTCAGAAAAAAGGGGCGTGCGGAGGGACGGAGGTCAGGTCAGCAAATGAGTATCTACTTTGGGGGGGGGGGGGGGGGGTTTCTCTATTGCATACTTAATGCAATATGGGGGGTGGGGGGTCTATTTTCTGGGGGGGAAAGTACATACTTTATGGAAGCTTAAGTTGTGCAACCGAATGTTAATGGTCATCTCTGTGACCTTCCCTCACACAGAACAGAACTTGAGCATCCACAACAGACACCAGGGTATACACTGCATAAACCAACCAATTTAAGTAACTCTGAGCAAAACTTAAAGTGACTTTAAAAGTTCAAGTTATTTAAAGCTAGTAAGAAAAGCTGAAGAAATGCCATTTATCAACAATGATTTTTGCATAAAGTTGCTTGAATCATATGGATCGTGCAGTGCTTTCTCTGTAATGTCCAAGGATGTATGTATCATGTAGCCAGCTGTTGTTCTGTGGTGAAGGACATTAAGTGTTGATATATAGAATAAGTGAGACATGATAATATAAGGTCCTACCTGGACATGTCCAGATGCCATCAGGCACAGCGCTAGCAGTAAGTGCATCCTGCTGGTCCTGTCTCTAGGAGACAAGTGAAGCTGGTGGTTGCTGCCTGACTCCTACCATGGGTAAACAGGTTAAATATGTAACACCGTACACACAGTAACTAAGATGACAGAATTAGTGTTGGCTGGGGTTTGTTGATAAGTGCCACGTGGACATAGTAGCATACAACAGATCAACCACTTCCAGGACAACCTGGAAACAGGATAAATTAAGAATGGGTTTACACTGACATGCACGTCTGTGGACTGGAGCATGTGACGCAAATCATGAAAACTTTAGATGTATGGTGGGTTACAAGGAGCAGGCAAACAGAAAGGGACCTCTGAGAGCTCCCACAGAGTATCCTTTCTGCTTGCCTACTCTTTGCAATGTCAGGATACATGTTGTATATGGTCAGGCTGCCGTGCATACCTAAAAATGTAAAGGCAAGTGTATGAAACTGATGTGGGTGGCTGTATCACTAAGTCCTGATGAATTTAACCCTTAAGGGCCAGCGTGATGTCTCAAGGCTCCAATTCAAAGCTCACACGAATTGCTCTAGTACAGCAGTATGCCGACCCTCCCAGTCCATGGGTAATCAAGATAAATGTATGAAGTCAAGTGACTTGATAGGTATCTCAACTTGTAATGCCTCATAAAGACAAAGGGCACAGTTCATTAAAACTATCTGCACACCTTAAGGCCACTCAAAAAAAAAAAGTTGTTTCTCATCATCGCGCGCATCATAAAAATCATGATTTGGGGAAAACTTTTTTTTTATTTCACATTTTTGATGAAAAATATGTTAAAATCGCCAAAATGTCCAAATTTCCCTATGTAAATTGCCCCGAGTAAAAAAAAAAAAAAAAATTAAATAAAAAACACCCTCGTCATATTTTTCATTGCTCGGTGATGAGAAACTTTTTCTTTTTTTTGAGTGGCCTAATGAAGTTTTATATATAGGGGAAACAGGCTACCCAGCTAACAAAAATATGTTATTTTACGTCAAAAACGCTTTAAGGAGCAATAGTCAAATGTTATATAACGTTGTATATATTTTTTGGTGTATTGGGTACTTCTTTTGATTCACCAGTAGCATAGATATACATGAAAAATAGGTACTTCCGGTTTTGCGGAAAACTAGTTCTGCCAGACAGAAATTAGTCTGCTAAACTCAACACTGTATCCCTGATCCCTAACATTGCAAACATGTTAACTATGTATACATGTGCACAAGGTAACCAGCGCCACAGGATGAATACTGGATGTAGTTGGGCTCTCATGCATACCTAAACATGGCTGCAGTTAGAATCTGCTGCATTGATTCACTGAGAGTCATCATGATACAAGAATGTACCTCTTGTAAATAAATTCGACAATGCTGCGTTTATTCATCACAACTACAAATGATTAGAAATGTCCACCCTCTTACAATCACACATAAACAAACTGAGTGACTTCAAAAAAGAGGCCCCCGAGGAAAAGTCCAGGTGGTTGAAAACATTGAAACCGTGAAACATCAATTTGCTAAATAGCATGTAGTGCATCTTTGATTCCAGCAGATTTGGGAAAGGGGTTTGTAAAGATTGTCCAGACATAATGCTGGCCAGAAAATTTGTTTTTGCATTTGGGGTTAATTCAGGTTTAACTTTATCCTAATATTCTCCAGCTCACTTATAAAGAACAGTCAAATAAAATGTAATGAAATTGACTCTTGTAAAGAAATCAAGCAAGCTGGAGACCTGTCTTGAACAACACTTATATTACACATCATACTAACATATGTTCCTGCGCAATATTATAACGGCAAACACTTCCTTGTCTTTAACTTGGAAACTGGATAAATTAGGAATGTACTTGAGCTGCTACACTCACCTTAACATCACAGCAGATGACGCTAATCATGAAAGATTTAGATGTCGCTTCTGGTGGATAATGACAGCCATGTTGTATACACCTTGGTAACCATCGATTGTAAACTTTGTTAACTGGTTAAATTGGAGATTTGATTGAGGCAATTAAAGTGCTATATAGACATGTATATATGAGGGATTGATATTGTATGCAACAATAAATGGGAAGAATACATTTCAGTATGAATAGCGTTACTTTATCCTTTTTCAATCATTTGCATTGACATTGAAACCCAGCATGCATGAGGTTTGTCTGTGTTATGCTGGTGTAGGGGCCGGACATGGCTAGGGTGAACCATCCATGGGTGGCCCTGTTGAGGAACTGAAACCTACAAGACTGACTTTGATTAAAGAGATTCGAGTAGAAAGAGTGATCCAATCCTCATGAAGTACGCAGCACTTTTCATTGGGACACTGTATGGAAGGCTATAGACAAGTCAAAAATATTGATTTCTATCCAAAAAGGGACCTTTAGCAAACCTGACATAACTCATAAAAAATGGACATAAGATCCCTAATTACAGAAAGCCTGGATCTGAATTCCCAATGTACATGCTCACACAGTCTAAATGCCGTACAAGTATAGCGTTCATGGTGGTTATCAATAGTAAAATAAAGTGTATACATAAGCCGGGGAAGAAATATCTGAAAGTATAGGATTTGATAAAATATAGGAGTTTATAAATTTCTGTTTCATTCCTAAATATTGAAGCTAAAACACTGAACTCCCAGGTTATCTTATGGTTAACAGTGGTAAATTTTAATGCTGTGACAGAAAGATAATGGTCCCGGGACACAAATTCAGAAGTTCAGAAATATATAACTGTATCATCATGCTATGACTTGTTTTGTATAATTTGTTTATCTAGTATTACACCACAGTTGGCTGCGAGAACAATAGAAATGGCCTGACTGTATTTTACATACATGGCTGTATGTTGACACGGTCCACTGAGCACACACTCCCATTGTGGGTGTAAGCCAGCTATGATACACATGACTAGCTGCATGAGTGTTATAAGGCTTGGACAATGGTAGTTATCCGTGGCTGACGCCTTGGACAATTGCCCTGTCCTTGGCTTATATCACTCATACAGCAAATCACCTGCATCATATATACCACATAACCAATTTCCAAACTCATACCAAGGAACTGCTGCAACAGGCTACTTCCTGTTTCATCACTGTGTATAGATATGTAGGAAACATGGCTACTTCCGGTTCTGCGGAAAACTAGTTCCGCCAGACTGAAATTAGTCTGCTAAACTCCACGCTGTATGAATTGTGGATGTGGTTGGGCTCTCATGCATACCTACACTGTCAGAAGTTAGTGTAGCTGCACAATAGGATATACTGTAGATTTATAGTATAAAAGGAAGGACGTATTTTAGTCTCCAGTATTACATACTGTTTAGCTACACATCACCTACCACTGTCTAGTGTAATCCTTAATTTGGAGATCATGGGTTTGAGTCTCACCTTTGAACAATAAGAAATACGTTTTCCTTTCCATATTTCTCTAACCCATTTGACCTACATTTATACCTTTATTGACATGTTAGCTAGAGAATATTTTGATAAAAGGAATTGTATATAATTTATATGTTTTATGCACATTTCAACAGTACTACCTATTGTGCCAAGTTGTGACTCAAATCAATGATCTCCAGATTGTGGATTACAGTAGGTGAGTTTGTAGATAAACAGTAGGTCATACTGGAAATACTTTCTTTTATACTGTGAAGCTACTCTACTTACATTAACAGTGTACCCCCATAGAGCTGTTCAAACAAAAATAACCTAAAAAATAATGTTTTGTTCCATTCACGTTCCAACCCTAGCAACCATCATTCTAATTCAAGAAATATGAAAGGGGTTTGTTTTACGGTCATATTGGTGTATCATAGAGAAAGCTCTGAAGAACAGTTATCAAATTATGACAATTTAATTTCATAATTTTGCCTGAAAAGAAGAGGGTATATAGTATTCTTTTAAAGCAGCACTCCCCGGCTGAGAATGATGCTTCATATATAAAGTGAAAGAATAGAGATTTGATCGCATTAGGAAATCAACCAAGCTGTATAGCCGCACGTTACAACACACATATTCCCCATCCATAGTGTTGTATACTTCTGCACAACAAAATGGCCAGACACTTATGGGACTTTTACCTGGAAACTTGATAAATTGTGGATTTGGCCGCGTTGCCACACACTTCCAAACTCATGAGGTCTCTTGGAAATCACACAATGAGCAGTACTGATAAAATAGCAATCTATATCCCATAAAGCTCTCTAACAAAAGGAAGCTAAACACAAAATAATTTGATGAAGGCGGAGTTGATGATAATAATAAAGTGTATTGAATGAATCTGTTTTGTTCATAACGACCATTTGATTTTCAGTTATAAAGTTTTATTTCTGGTAGTTTAAATCACTTAAGCTGTAGCATTTTCACCACCACAAAACCTCGCATATAAGCCTAACTCGCGTATAAGCTGTACCTAGACTTTGGGCTAATTCTATAAGCCACACCAGCGATCTGATTATGGTGACTCTAGAACTGTACTATAGTCGCAAAACCTGGCCTATAAGTCACACCCTGACTCTGGCCTGATCCTACAAGCCGCACCGGCGATCCGACTCGCATACTAGCTGTGGCTACTATGAGACCTTTTACGGTAAGTGAATCCTTCGGCTAACATGATTATCCCACAAACATTCATACAATATAAATTTCTACTTGGACGACAATTTGTTCAAGGTTCAAGGCTTTGATGTCTAAAATAAAAAGACATTAGAATGTGGTGAGAAAAATACCGGGCTGGATGAATATACCTTTCTATGTAAATCTTTCTACAATAGATGCCATACTGTGATGGTTATGACGTTTGACTTCTAATCTGAAGGTCCAGGGCTTTAGTCCAAGCCATGCTATAGATGGCCGCTGCCCCATAGTCTTTGCCAATTGCCCATTGCCATTGGCAATGGGCAATGGTGTTCAGCCAGGAGGCTGTTTATACCATGTGTCAGCAAGAAATAGCGTAAATATAGTGAATCATCACTGCTTAACATTATTTAATAACCACACTATGTCTGGAGGTGGTGCTGATTTTTACATGAAAATTTACGTTAATTAACGTAGAGTCAACAGCGGGAATTTTTTCTGTTTGGAAAAAGGAACTTTCTGTAACACCCTGCTTACATTGTTAAACTTACATTGTTTTTCTGTAGCACCCCCTTGGTGTCAGAACCACATGGACGCGCTGTGTTCAGACAGGAGGCTGTCAATGCTGGTGGAGGTTTTAGAGAGATAACATACCTTCTGACTTATCCTGGACTTATGGACGGAACTCCTGCTTGTGCATTCTGTTTCTGGGTTCTGCTGATAGTAGAAAAAGGCCAGTAAAGCTGGAGACGATAAGTGAGTCAGGAGGCAGTCCCTGACTGTATACACAAAGGTGCCGTGCCATTCTGTAACCTCAATAGTCAACTCCTGAATGGAAATATTCAAATGGTCTTGTGACTGTAAAATAGTCCTAGTAAATGGAGAGCAGAAATGAGCAATTCATTTTAAAATTCATTTTAAAATAGGTTACCTCTTGTTTGAAGCTGTCCCCTTCTCGATATATTTCTTCCTGGAAAGTATGGTTGAAGTGTCCGTACAGAAAGCAGTCAATGCGCCTCCACTGGCAAAGGCGCTTATATAAGTCATCATCATATATGGTCTTCTATAGACTGAAGCCCTAAGAGGGTATGGAAAATTTCCTGAAAAGTCCAACCTAGCTGACATCTCATCAGTATCATCGACTCATCGTAGTATTCTGTTATTCCAACAAAGAAGAGTTTTTTTGCATGAATGAAACTCTCGTCATTCTGAGTTTTTCCTCATGTTTAATGCACCATTGTTTATTAGAGATAGGGTCTAGTAAGGACTCAATAACATTGGTTGCATTGAGACCCAGTGGTTTGACATAATTGAAATAATGAAGCATACTCTCCAACTGGTGGAGTGGGTGACGCAGCATCGTTATGTACCTTACCGGCTGCTTGATAATGCTCTCTATAACATCAGGAACAAAGTAGGCATGGTCGAGAAGAATGTTATACTGACTACTTTTCCCATCGATAAATGATGGATTTAGTGCACGTAAGAATGTATCTCTGCTCGATCCAGGTAAGCGCTGAAATTTTGCCATTGAAAGGTTGTGTCTTAATGCAAACCTACTCAGGATACCAGAAAGAGTGGCGACCCTGTCTTATATATAGTGCCTGAGGAAGAACATATTGAAGGATTTGTTTTTATCAGACAATTTCCCATGATTTGCAATATCAGCCAAATAGGTAATATTAGCTACTGGTGATGACTTCCATATATCTGATGTTGCACTTCTCAGGCTTAGATATAGGACCAACAAGAACACACTGAATACACAAAACAAATGCACTGCTTTGAAATCCATCCTTGTGGTTTTCATCTGCTGTGGATTTCATTGTTCTGAAAAAGCAAAGTCACTGTGTCATGGTGGTATAGGCAGATTATTTTTCCATATCTTAAATTCTACATGAATTAGTTTCAAATGTTATTGCACCACAGCATGAACTTAAAGTTGAACTCTTGAACTGCTGGCCTTGAAAAAATAATTTATGCATTAACCCCCGGCCCTATGCAATGAGGATATGGGCTAATGGCTAAGGAGTAAAATGTTGTTGTATTGTATGCAGAACTTTCAATTTTCTGACAAGGAGAAGTTGATTAGAGTTGCTTAAATCCTGCGTCGGCCAGTGTCTATCCTATCCGTTGCATAGCCTGGGAGCCGGTGGCCATCCATCCCAATACACATCTTACAACTACCTCTTTCAATTATAGATGTGAATATGCAGTAGCATTAATTACCCCCTGTGATCTAGATAAAAACCTGTTTGTAGATGGGTGTGTATTCCCCAACACACATTTTGCTCCACCAAACTGGCGCAAAAGTCATGACATGGCTTAAAGTGGCATAATCACCAAGTTTATTCCACTAACAATTCTAGTACAGTTCTAGTCTACTATGTGGTTAAGTGCGAGTGGTGAGAATGCCCCTTTAAATCGGCTGATTGGGCCATTAAACATATTTAATTTTGCTCAAGGTTGGCTGAGAGAACAAAGGAAATGGCATGACTGTATTTTTCATACATGGATGTATGTGGATGTGGTCTATTGAGAAGCACACTCTCCAACTGTGAGTGTACGTCAAATATGATGCACATGACTACCGTAAAACCTCACGTATAAGCCTAGCTACATTAACACCCCTCTAACGTATTTCATTTTTGGGGGGTTGAGCGCATCCTTCAAAGCCCCAGCCCCCACTCGTGAAATACGACAGAGACGGTATCGAGGGGGTGTTGGCAATTGTCTATGTTTTTTTCCCTATTTATAGGGACAATTAAAAGGCGCCGGAGCACTATTATGTGAGTTACGGTAATGATAACAGAAGTATACTAGGTCATGCGTAACAGTTATACGTCTGACCTAAAACTCCATGTACATGCCATGATGTTCCAGTCTGTCTAACCCTTTAAGGGCCACACTGTGCTTTGATGTGCCCCTGGTATATGCATGAACCACAGGCTTAAACTGATCAGCTTGGTTAGTGGATGACTGTATATAGCATAAGGTACAACAGAACTAAACACCAATTATCTTTATACCCAAGATGGCCCCACTGTACCATTGGTTTGGACATAGACAGAAGTGCTGTCTATTTAGGAATATACAAACCAATTAGTCCACCATCATCTTTATACTTCAGATGGTGCCACCTGTTTTGGCCAGATACATTGTACATTAGGGCCATCTAGAGTATAAAGATGATTGGCCTTTAGCTGTGTCATACCTTGTGCTATATACAGTCATCCAGTCCTGGTATAACCAAGCTGATCAGTTTAAACCTGTGGCATGAATGCAACCCAGCCGAGCAAGTAACCCACCAGGGCTGCGCTCAGGCGTCACAACTCTACGGGAATAATTATGTCAATTCCATCGGGACCGCATGACCCTACAGCATCGCAGCCCTAGGCAGACACCTGCAAAGGCTGCATTCATGCATCATGACAAGGGCATGATGCATTCATGCACTTTGTAGTCCTGGTGATGTATTGGTGCATAATGCCAATCCTTCGGGAGTGTCTCAACCCCAACCAAAGATCTGCATCATGCATGCATGCATCATGGTGACCAACGGCATGATGCATTAAGGCATTATGGCGTCCTCAAAGGGTTTACGAGTTCACCGCAATTACTGATTATTGGTGCATGACGTGTGAGAGCTCCGGTCGCACGGTGTACAGTGGTGGTACAGCTGCCATCACTTCATGGACGTCTCACAGGTAGTATAACCTTATCTACAGCTGAATACACTTTGTAAACATTAAACCAGGAGGCCCTGAGTCTGAAGTATGAATATAATGTAAGATATAAGCCCCACAATCATAGCACCAGACACACAAACTATTTTTATTATTACATCGTTACAAGGTCCTAGGATTTAAACCACAGCGGAGGGGTAAGACAAAAAAGGGAATTGACATCTTGGTTATTTTCACTTAGACTCACATGACCCTACAGCTGTGGTTTAAAACAGACAGACTATGGTATGAAAAGGTATTAGAATTAACCACAGCTTGCTGGTAGGGCGACTTGGGCTTCGCCCTCGTCTGGCCCTACCTTTAAGCTGTGGTTAATTCCACATACCCTTTCATAACCATAGTCTATCTATTACATAACCAAGGTGTGAAATGCTTTGTCGCACCGTCCACTGTGGGAGTAGTAATAGATAACCCACGAGTACCTCAGTTTATCTCAAAACAACCATGACAGACTGGCTGGTGCCCTCATAGGCCGCCAGTCAGACTACCATTGTTATTACCCTGACCTAGGTGTGTGGATATCAAAGTCCCGTGTCTCTGTGCCCGGCCCTGGCGCCTCTATATCCGGTGGTTGGGGTGTCCCCCAATGGTCTATTAATCATGTATCAAAATGTCTACACCACACAAAAATAATTCCATATAATATGCTCATGACACTGTCCCCTGTTCTGCTTAAGAAGATACAAGCCAAGCTATTCAGTTGTTACAATCTGACTTTGATAATTATCAAACTTGGTGCATCAAAATAATTGTCGATGAATATAGCTAAAACCAAAATAACGGCTTTTAGTGCCACCAAAACACCCCCTTAGACAACACAGCTTAGTTATCACATGGATGTTAGACTACTACAACTTGTTACAAGTTGTTCCCTCCTCCAAATATCTTTGTGTTATTCTAGGCAACTGCATCTCCTTTGACTTACATATAGATAGTGCCTTTATTTTTGGTTTGGTGGGGCAAAATGTGTGTATTGGGGAATACACATCCATCTACAGACCGATTCTTATCTAGATCACAGGGGGTAATTAAGGCTACTGTGTATTAACACCTATAATTGAAAGAGGTAGTTATAAGATGTGTATTGGGCTGGATGGCCGCCTGCTCCCAGGCTACACAATGGGTAGGATAGACACTGGCCGAGGCAGGATTTAAGCAACTCTAATCAACTTTGATTTCTAAAATATGCCAGTGCTCCCTAGGGCAGCAATAGAATCAAATGACTATTATCCCTATAAAACAAATATTAAATATTTTTGAAGAATTTCAGAAGTATTTTAACATAAAAACTATGTCTCCTTGTCAGAAAATTGAAAATCATGCATACAATACAACAACATTTTACTCCTTATCCCAGCTAACAAAAAACGTTTCTAGAACGTTTTAAAACGTTTGTATTTGGTTTGGAAACAAACGTTTGTATTAGAACATTTTAAAACATTTGTACATGGTTTGGAAACGGACATTCGTGTTAGAATGTTTTAAAACGTTTGTATATGGTTTGGAAACAAACATTTCAGGTTTTGCTATGTTTAGCAGACCTACAGCTTTACGACCCTATACAGTTTTTTTGTTAGCTGGGTAGCCATTAGCCCATATTCGCATTGCATAGGGCCGGTGGTAAATGCATAAATTATTTTTTTCAAGGCCAGCAGTTCAAGGGTTAGTCAACTTTAAGTTCATGCAGAGGCGCGATAACATTTGAAACTAATTTATGTCGAATTTCAAAATATGGAAAAATAATCTGCCCATACCACCTTAGGGAGTGCTCAATTGTTAACAACAGGGGGGTGGTGGATTTGGGGGAGGGGTAAAAAAATGTGGACCTCTTGACCGGGGGGGGTAAAAAATTAAGACCCCTCTTGGGGGGGTCAAAAAAATTCAACCTGTTTTGAGGGAAAAAAGCCCGCCCTTTACTATGCTACAAAGGGGCGCGAACTCGCACAATTTTCGGCCTGCCGGGGGGGTAAACAATTTTGACCCTTCTAGGGGGGGGTGAAAAAATTTCACGCGCTCCGCGCTAAATCTTGCCGCCCTCCCCTGTTGTTAAAAAATGAGCAATCCCTTAACACTGTGACTTTGCTTTTTCAGAACAATGAAATCCACAGCGATGAAAATCAGACAGATGGATTTCAAAGCAGTGCATTTGTTTTGTGTATTCTTGTTGGTCCTATATCTAAGCCTGAGAAGTGCAACATCAGATATATGGAAGTCATCATCAGTACCCAATATTACCTATTTGGCTGATATTGCAAATCATGGGAAATTGTCTGATAAGAACAAATCCTTCAATATCTTCTTCCTCAGGCACTATAAGACAGGGTCCACCACTCTTGCTGGTATCCTGAGTAGGTTTGCATTAAGACACAACCTTTCAGTGGCAACATTTCAGCGCTTACCTGGACCGAGCAGAGATACATTCTTAGGTGCGCTAAATCCATCATTTATTGATGGGAAAAGTAGTCAGTACAACATTATTCTTGACCATGCCTACTTTGTTCCTGATGTTATAGAGAGTATTATCCAGCAGCCGGTAAGGTACATAACAATGCTGCGTCACCCACTCCACCAGTTGCAGAGTACGCTTCACTATTTCAATTATGTCAAACCACTGGGCCTCAATGCAACCAATGTTATCGAGTCCTTACTAGACCATGTCTCTGATAAACAATGGTGCATTAAACATGAGGAAAAACTTAGAACACTTACTCGACAACAATATAGTAGCAGATTTAGGATAGGGGAAAATGCTGACAAGCCTCAAAATGATGAGAGTTTCATTCATGCAAAGAAACTCTTCTTTGTTGGAATAACAGAATACTACGACGAGTCAATGATACTGATGAGACGTCGGCTAGGTTGGACTTTTCAGGAAATTCTGCATACCCCCCTTAGGGCTTCAGTCTATAAGAAGACCATATATGATGATGAATTATATAAGCGCCTTTGCCAGTGGAGGCACATTGATTGCTTTCTGTACGAACACTTTAACCAAACATTCCAGGAGGAAATATATCAAGAAGCAGACAGCTTCAAACAAGAGGTTACCCATTTTAAAATGGTTCAGAAAAAAATTGCTCATTTCTGCTCTCCATTTACTAGGACTATTTTAAAGTCACAAGACCATTTGAATATTTCCATTAAGGAGTTGACTATTGAGGCTACAGAATGGCATGGTACCTTTGTCTATACAGTCAGGGACTGCCTCCTGGCTCACTTATCGTCTCCGGCTTTACTGGCCTTTTTCTACTATCGGCAGAACCCAGAGGCTGAATGCACCAGCAGGAGTCCTGTCCATAAGTCCAGGATAAGTCAGAAAGTGTGTTATCTCTCTAAAACCTCCACCAGCATCGACAGCCTCCTGTCTGAACACAGAGCGTTCATGTGGTTCTGACACCTGACACTTCGTACTGACACCTGGTACTGACAGCTGGTACTGACAGCTGGTACTGACAGCTGGTACTGACACCTGGTATTGACACCTGGTACTGACACCTGGTACTGACACCTGGTACTGACACCTGGTACTGACACCTGGTACTGACACCTGGTACTGACACCTGGTACTGACATCTGGTACTGACACCTGGTACTGACACCTGGTACTGACACCTGGTACTGACACCTGACACCTGGTATTGACACCTGGTACCGACACCTGACACCTGGTACTGACACCTGGTACTGACACCTGGTACTGACACCTGGTACTGACACCTGGTACTGACACCTGGTACTGACACCTGGTACTGACACCTGGTACTGACACCTGGTACTGACACCTGGTACTGACACCTTGTACTGACACCTGGTACTGACACCTGGTACTGACACCTGACACCTGGTACTGACACCTGGTACTGATACCTGGTACTGATACCTGACACCTGGTACTGACACCTGGTACTGACACCTGGTACTGACACCTGGTACTGACACCTGGTACTGACACCTGGTACTGACATCTGGTACTGACACCTGACACCTGGTACTGACACCTGGTACTGACACCTGACACCTGGTACTGACACCTGGTACTGACACCTGGTACTGACACCTGGTACTGACACCTGGTACTGACACCTTGTACAGACACCTGATACTGACACCTGGTACTGACACCTGGTACTGACACCTGACACCTGGTACTGACACCTGGTACTGACACCTGGTATTGACACCTGGTACTGACACCTGACACCTGGTACTGACACCTGGTACTGACACCTGGTATTGACACCTGGTACTGACACCTGGTACTGACACCTGGTACTGACACCTTGCACCTAGTACTGACGCCTGTTACTGACACCTGGTACTGACACCTGACACCTGGTGCTGACACCTGGTACTGACACCTGGTATTGACACCTGGTACTGACACCTGGTACTGACACCTGGTACTGACACCTGGTACTGACACCTGGTACTGACACCTGGTACTGACACCTTGTACAGACACCTGATACTGACACCTGGTACTGACACCTGGTACTGACACCTGGTACTGACACCTGACACCTGGTACTGACATCTTGTACAGACACCTGATACTGACACCTGGTACTGACACCTGGTACTGACACCTGGTACTTACACCTGGTACTGACACCCGACACCTGGTACTGACACCTGACACCTGGTACTGACACCTGATACTGACACCTGACACCTGGTACTGACACCTGGTACTGACACCTGATACTGACACCTGGTACTGACACCTGACACCTGACACCTGGTACTGACACCTGACACCTGGTACTGACACCTGGTACTGACACCTGATACTGACACCTGGTACTGACACCTGATACTGACACCTGGTACTGACACCTGATACTGACACCTGATACTGACACCTGGTACTGACACCTGATACTGACACCTGACACCTGGTACTGACACCTGGTACTGACACCTGGTACTGACACCTGACACCTGACAACTGGTACTGACACCTGACACCTGGTACTGACACCTGATACTGACACCTGACACCTGGTACTGACACCTGGTACTGACACCTGACACCTGACAACTGGTACTGACACCTGACACCTGATACTGACACCTGGTACTGACACCTGATACTGACACCTGACACCTGGTACTGACACCTGGTACTGACACCTGGTACTGACACCTGACACCTGACAACTGGTACTGACACCTGACACTTCGTACTGACACCTGGTACTGACACCTGACACCTGGTACTGACACCTGGTACTGACACCTGGTACTGACACCTGGTACTGACACCTGACACCTGACACCTAGTACTGACACCTGACACCTGGTACTGACACCTGGTACTGACACCTGACACCTGGTGCTGACACCTGGTACTGACACCTGGTACTGACACCTGGTACTGACACCTGGTGCTGACACCTGGTACTGACACCTGGTACTGACACCTTGCACCTAGTACTGACGCCTGTTACTGACACCTGGTACTGACACCTGACACCTGGTGCTGACACCTGGTACTGACACCTGGTACTGACACCTGGTACTGACACCTGGTGCTGACACCTGGTACTGACACCTGGTACTGACACCTTGCACCTAGTACTGACGCCTGTTACTGACACCTGGTACTGACACCTGACACCTGGTGCTGACACCTGGTACTGACACCTGGTACTGACACCTGGTACTGACACCTGACACCTGGTGCTGACACCTGGTACTGACACCTGGTATTGACACCTGGTACCTGGTACCGACACTTGGTACCAACACCTAGTACTGACACCTAGTACTGACACCTGGTAATGCCGAAGTGGTGGCATAGCAACCTGGCACCACCAGAACGAGGTATCTTGGATATCGCCGCCATCTTGGATTGCGCCGCCATCTTGGATTAAGGAGTCACAACACATATCTTCATAAAGATGTGCGTGCAGCTGATGCCCGTAACACAAGCATTGTGGTTAGCGGTATACACATGAGAGCTGTGAAATCCCCCACCCCGACTTGGTGGTAGGCCTACTGCTTGGCTGGTAGGCCTTTATCATTACATGATAAATATTTCATAAATAGGCTTAAATGAACATGGTGACATGATGTACATTTCCAAGTTATACATTAGGCCTGACCATCTACAGTCGGAAGGAGTGGGAACCAAAGTTAATTAGACTCACAGTTTTTAAAACAGGATTTTGTGTTCTGATCTTCCATCAACCAGTATGAATTATAAAGAACCTGTTCAGTTAGAAATATTATCAGTATTTAATTTTAGAGCCTCCCCACTCCCCTGAAAGCTGTCATTAAATGTTTCATTCTATGATAGTTCTGGTATTAAAACCAAATGTCTATGTATTATACACAAAAGAGAACTGTAGTACGGGCATCACACAGATGTGTAACGGGGCATCACAACAGCAATCAAGCAATGTGGTCAGGGCATCACCTCTTGATGTTATGATGCCCATTTCTGCATATCTAGCCCCTATCCCTATTTGAACAGTATCCACTATGTGTGGACACATATTATAGCCATCCATTTTGAAGAGCAAATTCCAAACACCACTGGAACCCTCTTATATCAGAGTAAACACAGCCTCTATTCAACTGACAATCCACCATCTTTGTACACCCATTTCATATTTCTTGAATTATAATGATAGTTTCTAGGGTTGGAACGTAAATGGAACAGAAACATTATTTTTTTAGGTGTTTTTTTCTTTAAACAGCTCTATGGGATACAGTGTTAGAGGTAAGTAGAAAAGCTTCACAGTATAAAAGGAAGTATTTCCAGTATCACATATTGTACAGCTACAAACTCTACTGCAGTAATCCACAATCTGGAGATCATGGTTTTGAGTCACACCTTGGCACAATAGGCAGTACTGTTGAAATGTGCATATGAATTATACAATTCTTTTATTCAAATATTCTCTAGCTAACATTTCTATGTCAATAAAGGTATAAATTGAGGTCAAATAGGTTAGAGAAATATGGAAAGAAAAACGTATTTCTTATTGTTCCAAGGTAAGACTCAAACCCATGATCTCCAAATTAGGGATTACACTAGACAGTGGTAGGTGATGTGTAGCTAAACAGTATGTCATACTGGAGACCAAAATATGTCCTTCCTTTTATACTGTAAATCTACAGTATACCCTATTGTGCAGCTACACTAACTTCTGACAGTGTAGGTATGCATGAGAGCCCAACCACATCAAAAATTCATACAGTGTGGAGTTTAGCAGACTAATTTCATTCTGGCGGAACTAGTTTTCCGTAGAACCGGAAGTAGCCATGTTTCCGACATATCTATACACAGTGATGAAACAGGAAGTAGCCTGTTGCAGCTGTCCCTTGGTATGGTTTTGGAAATTGGTTATGTGCTATATATGATGCAAATGACTTGCTGTATGAGTGATATAAGCCAAGGACAATTGTCCAAGGCGTCAGCCACGGATAACTACCATTGTCCAAGCCTTATAACACTCATGCAGCTAGTCATGTGTATCATATCTGGCTTACACCCACACTAGGAGAGTGTGCTCAGTGGACTCTGTCGCCATTCAAGTCAAGGCTGTTGACGAGCCGCAGGCGAATGTGGTCGGCCATGACTAAGCCAATATAATGCGTGCAACCCTGTGGATATGCCACACACCAGTGTTGAGTGTTTTTTTCACCTTTTGTACGTCTTTCTACATGTTTTCTCTTATCAAAGTCAGTCTTGTAGGTTCAGGCCCTAAACAGGGCCACCCATGGATGGTTTACCCAAGCCATACCTGGCCCCTACAACTGCATAACACAGACAAACCTCATTCATGATGGGTTTTGATGTCAATGCACATGATTGAAAAAGGATAAAAGAAAAATATTCATACTGGAGTGTACTCTTCCCATGTTTTGTTGCATACAATATCAATCCCTCATATACACATGTCTATATGGCACTTTAATTACCTCAATCGAATAGTTTTGTGTTCTAGCATTTCCATTTTAACCAGTTAACAAAGTTTACAAGGCATCGTTACCAAGGTGTATACAACATCGCTGTCATTATCCACCAGAAGTGCTATCCAAATATTTCATGATAAGCATCAGCTGCACTGATGTTGAATGTCTTCAGTTTCCAGGTAAAAGACCAGGAAGTGTTTGTGGTTATCATATCCAACATACATCCAAGATTTATCCTGTGTACGGTGGTTACCTTGTGCACATGTATACATAGTTAAAGTGTTTACAATGTTAGGGATCAGGACTACAGAGTAGCTCTAGTTTAGCAGGCTAATTTCTGTCTGGCGGAACTAGTTTTCCGCAGAACCGGAAGTAGCCATGTTTCATACATACCTATGCTATTGGTTGATTAACGGGAAGTACCCAATACACAACAAACATTATACAACGTTATATAACCTTTCACTATGGCTCCTTAAAATGTTTTGACGTGAAAAAACATATTTTTGTTAGCTGGGTAGCCTATTGCTTGTTTAAACCTACATTGAACCTTTGTAAATCCTGTCTGTGATAATCCAGTCCCTCCCAGTACCAGTCAGATTTCATGGGGACCGTTTCTGTAGCACTAAACTAGTCTTGGTATTTCATCTACAAGTTCCAGTTGCTTTTTCTCCTGAACACAATGTGTAACTCCCATTTACAAGGGATCCAATATATTCCAGTCACCACAGGTTGCTTCCTATGCATATACACCATAGTTTACCATTGATTACGACCATAGTAATAATACTTAATTTCCTAAGTATACTAGGCTTGGAAAAAGCTGACCATCATACAGCACAAGGTTAAAAAAAGAATGATGGCTTATCTCTCTGCTCTTGTGGGCTGAGGTACATATGATAATGGATTTCGACAGAAAAATTAATTTGTGGAAAATCTGCATGCTTTGTGGATAAATATAAAGCTGTATAGTGGTTGACCATATAATTATCTAAGTGTATGTCAATGTGCATGAACAGTGTGCACGAATGTGCAGTCTCTATTTCCTGAGATATAATGATTCAATCCACAAAAAGTAATTAAATTAATGTTCATTGGCATATTGGGAACGGATTATTATATATGGTTGAATTGGTGTATTGTATACAGTATGAACCTCAAATAATATTAAGTCATGATTTTTTTTAAGAAGAAGTTTAATATCTTTATCAACCCATTAAACATATCCTTTTCTCAGGATAATCTCTTCTTTGGATAAGCTACTTTTGTGGAGGAAGGAATACTGCTACACGTCATTTTTTAATGCCGAAAGGCCCTGTAGAGGCCCTGGTGGTGAGCGTGCGAGTCACCAGGCTGAGGCATTATATCGTTTTCACTTTACAGGAAGTCAGTATGGGTGCCGCCATTTTGTTTTAAGGTGTCACAACACAAATTTATGCATATCTGATAATATTAATATTAATCAACCTTTTATAGGTCCTGAGGTTGATTATACTCATACCTACCCCCCCCCCCCCGCCCAAACATTGTCCCGAGGAATGCATTGGTTCTGTTGGTTTGTTGCTAAGACAGCTGGTTGCCTATCAACAGCTATTCTTATTTTTTATCTGCCTAGCAACACACCTCTCTATGGACCTGAGGCTGATTGTAATCATACCTATCTCCCCTATAATGGACCCACGGAAATCAATTGTTCTATTGGTTTGTTGCTAATACAGCTGGCTGCCTAGCAACAGCTATTCTAATTGTTTATCTGCCTAGCAACACAAATTTCCATGGTCCTGAGGTTGATTATAACCATACCTACCCCCCCTAACATGGACATGTTCCCTCGAATGCAAGAATTGCGGTCGTTGCCTAAAGCATTTTTTACGCGGTACACAAACACGTATCAAAAACTAGACAGTGACCCCACAGAATTGACACAAACACGTATCAAAAACTAGACAGTGACCCTACAGAATTGTTCCAAAAAAAAGTGGAAGAAAAAGTACAAACTATGTTAGAAAACAAAGAAATTACAAAAAAAGTGGCAAAAACTCTGCCCTCACAAAAACCGAGAACACCTCAGATCTACTTTCTACCCAAAATTCACAAAAAATGGACCCCCCACCAGGGAGACCCATCTGTTCATCAAATGGGTGCCCAACAGAACGCATCAGTTCCCTGGTGGACCTATTCCTGAAACCCCTGGTACAACAAAGCAAATCCTATGTAAAAGATACAACAGATTTCATCAATAAAGTAGAAAATATAACAAAATTGTCAAAAGACACAATCATGGGCACCCTTGACGTGTCATCACTGTACACAAATATCCCTAATGATGAAGGGATCAGTGTCATTGCAGACACACTGGAGAAGGAGAGAAAAGGCCAACAAAATCCAACTAACAAATCTTTAACAGAGTTATTGGAAATTGTCCGAAAAAATAATAACTTTCAGTTCAACAATGTCAACTACCTCCAAATTGGAGGTACAGCAATGGGGACCAGAGTGGCCCCCTCATATGCAAATTTATTCATGACGGATTTGGAAACAAAATTGCTTGAAAAATCCGAAAAACAACCAACTATATGGCTAAGGTTCATAGATGACATCTTCTTCATCTGGGAACATGGGGAAGAAGATCTGAAAAAATGGTTGGAATTCCTAAACAAGGAACATGAAACCATAAAATTCACCGCGGAATGGTCCAAAGAGAAAGTAAGTTTCTTGGACACAATGGTCAACAAGGACCAAGATGGTAACCTATACACAAGTTTGTATACAAAACCAACAGACAAAAACAGCTTCCTGAGGTATGACTCAGCTCATGCCCCAAATGTGAAACAAAGTCTACCCTACAGTCAATTCCTAAGACTGCGAAGAATTTGCAAAAAGGAAGAAGACTACCTCGCATGCATTGCAATGAAAGAAAAACAATTCCTGAAAAAGGGATATCCAGCGGCTTTGCTGAATGAAGCCAAGGAGAGAGTATCAGCCCTATCCAGGGAGGATCTCCTAAAGAAAAAATCTAGAAAAGAGATTGAGAGAGAAAAAACAAAAGAAAGGGAACTGGAAAGACAACGTCTGAAAAAAGACAAAAATTTAGAAAACATGGAACCTGAACAGGAGAAAGTATTTCTCACCACCACATTCAGACCAAACTACAATAAATTGGAAAATCTAGTGAAAAGGAATTGGGACAATTTGTCCCAATCATACACAACCAGGCCACTGCAAAGAATGCAACTGGTCACTGGATTTAAAAGACCAAAGAATTTACGGGACCATCTGGTAAGGGCCAGATGCGATTTTGACCCGGCAAAGTGGGTCAAAAAAGAGGGAGAGGAAAAAAGAGTCAACACTAACATTTGTGTTGACCCAACATGCACAGTTTGTCCGAAACTGGACAAATCTGGAAAGATTGACATCACAAGCCAACTAGAAAGAGAAACAAAAAGAAACATTTGTTGCAAAAGCTCGAATGCAAAAAATGCAAGAAGAGATATGTAGGGGAAACCTACAGAGATGTATTCTTCAGAATAAAGGAACACATAGGTGACATAGATCACAAAAGGTACGGCAAGAGTGAAGTAGCATACCACTTCAACCAGCCGGGCCACAACAAAGCACATGACATGAAAGTCTATATCCTAGACTTTATTTATGAACACCCAGAGTCAAAACGAGGCACAAAACTAAGAAAGTCTATAGAATTTTCTTGGATTCAGAGGTTGAAAACAATTGTATCGATGGGCATGAACATACTCGAGAGTCGCTATGGTTAGACCAGTACCCTACAAAAGCCACGTCATTTTTTTCCCACGCCAGCCCAGTCGTTGATGACAGTTTGAGGAAAAAAAAGGGAAAATTTAAGAAATTGAATTTTTCCAAATTTTTCTCCGAGTCTGACAGGGTACTTGAAAATAGTCAGGTCAGGAAAAAATCCCCCGCCTTGAGCAATTGGTCTTACCTAAAACTGCGATCCATAATGACCAAATCCCCTTGAAAAGTAGAAGATCCCACTAAGTGGGACATGAAACTTCCCTCTGGTGAAGGAACCAGTGCATAAACTCAGTTTGGAATCCAAACTCCAAACACAGGTCCAACCCTTCAGAAATACACAGTCACAAATAGGCAAAAAATATTTCTGATTGTAAAATGAAAATTCCCCTAGATTACACACAGGCATTGGCATAGCAACATAACACCACACCATGTGACCCAGGACTAAGTCCAAGGTTAACTTATTCAAAATTTAAAAGTAGACCCATTTTAATATTGGGATCTTTAAGTCCAAAATAATTGGACCACTTTTTAAATAAAAATATCAAAGTGTGGAAAACTAAAATTCAGAATTGTGGGAGAACTGACCTGGTTCTCACACAACAGCCAATGAAATGCTTAGGATTGGATCACATGACCTGGCCGCACCTGTGGAGGGAAAATTGAACCTACCTTTGGTCATTAGGAATGTAGTGTTGGGATCACACGCCACCTCCACCGTACACAACAACCACAATTCTTGTTATGTTTTGCAATTGTCTATTGTGGTTCAACATTTCCAATATGAAGAAGATACATGTGTAGGATTATCTTTACTTCAAATGGAATGTAGAGGACATTAGTTTTTTGTCTGAAATTATTGGACAATTATTCATTCAAAAGTTATGTTTTTCCATAAATGTCTTCATATCTATATGTGTCACGACAAGTACTGATATATGCAATTTTTTTGTGTATAAGTCAAGGATACAAACGACTGTATATATTATGAATTTGTAAGGTATAGTCATGTCAATAATTGGACACAAGTGGCCCGTGAGCCACTGCTCTGCTCTAGTTGTTTCAACCGCAAGATCATATTTTTTCTCACTTTTATACAGTAAATACATGTAGAAACTGACTGATGCAGTCCTGTGAAACCTATGTGTGGGTAATAAAGTGTATGATACCCCTTTATTCAAGGCATGATCCTCAAAGTTCTCATGATGTGCAAAGGTGCCTGTATTGTTTGAGAAGATACTGGATTTTATATTTATGTAGGGTTGTGTTTGGAAACACATTAGGCATTTGGAGGTGTGTTTGGAATTTATTTAGCAAGTTAGTAAGGAAATTTGTTTACTTGATGACATAGAGGTTATAAATGACAACAACGGAATTCCTTCTGTTATAATGGAAACTGATTTTATTAATAATTAAAAGGGCAGCAATGAATTGACTTGGATAAAGATTAATATATTGAAGAGTTCCTAGACTTTCTAAATGTGTAGTGGAATTCCTAGATATAGAGTTTCTAGACCCATTGATGAGTTTAGATATACATGTTGAAGAGTTCCTAAACATGTGCATGAGTTTCCTAGATATGTGGGACAGTTTCTAGATGGGTTTCATGCCTGACTTGTATCTGAAGTCCCCTCTCACAATATCCATCTGTGGTGGGTAGTGCGGCTACCAGTCTTACGGCTCTGGGTCGTACGGCTCCTGGTCGCAGCCTCCTGGTTGTACGCCCCCCGCACATGGTTAGGCCTGTGTCCATGCCAGTCTGGAAAACATAAGAATTTACATATAATATGGTAGAAAATGAACCTTAACTTCTGAAAAACCATGGCCGCTCATTCAAAGTCACTACCAATTAAAAAAACTAACAGTGTTCCCAGGGGATGAATTCTTTGTTAATCTTTCCAAAAACGGACCTGCAATGAGTCAGAGATGTATATTTGCGGGTTAGAACATTTCGGGTCGAAGGATGGAGCCTAACTGGGTTAAACGACATGAGCTCTGCTACTCACAATTTGGATCCTAATCTGCATTCATGCATAATGCTGACCCGAGGAGGAGTGGTTCGAGCCCCTAGATGTGTTGAAGAGCCCCTGATCAAGGTTCTGCCTGAGTAGTGAGTTCTGTGTCTACGTGGCCAAGGCTCCCGCTCCTGCGACTCTGGCGACTCCCGTTCGTGTGACTCCCGCTCGTCCTGCTCACGTTCACATATCCCGTCCATGGTAAAGTGGCCTAAAATAAGATTAACTACAGGTCTATATGTATGCATCAGTGGTAGAATTGTTTTAACTTGAAAGATCAACAAGTTCATAGAAGCAATTAAAAAAACTAAAAGTGTTCCCAGGGGATGAATTCTTCATTAATCTTTCCAAAAACGGACCTGCAATGAGTCAGATATGTATATTTGCGGGTTAGAACATTTGGGTTGAGGGATGGACCCTAACTGGGTTAAACGACATGAGCTCTGCTACTCACAATTTGGGTCCTAATCAGCATTCATGCATAATGCTGACCCGAGGAGGAGTGGTTTGAGCCCCTAGACGTGTTCAAGAGCCCCTGATCAAAGTTCTGAGTTCTGTGTCTACGTGGCCAAGGCTCCCGCTCCTGCGACTCCGGCGACTACGGCAACTCCGGCTCCCGTGGCTCCCGTTTGTGCGACTCCCGCTCGTACCGCTCACCTTCACTGGAAAATATAAGAATTCGCATATAAAATGGCAGAAAAAGAACTTTAACTTCTGAAGAACCATGGCCTGTTATTTAAAGTCACTACCGGGTATTTACATGTATTAAACCACAGACAGCTGTATTAACCTTTCTGAGTGTTAAATACTGGGTATTTACATGTATTAAAGCACAGGCAACTCTAATAACCTTTCTGAGGCGGTACTGTGGAGTTTAAGGTCGGACATGCATCAAACCACCCAGCTAGCACCTTATGTAAAAAGCACGTCTTTTACTGGTCATATTCACGTTGATACGTCAAAATGACCTGATCATGAAAGAAAGAGACATAACCATTTGATATCATCCATACATATCTATGTGGTCATTATTTGATGTTACAAGTGATTAAATCTGGATCAGAATATCACTTCTTTTTTTTCGAGAAATTATACACATAAAACATTTATGTCAAATTTATGCCTTACGGTGCATGTTAAAATGACATAATAGATTTGACATCAACATTACGCATACTTTACATATGTAGTACATTTTTATCTTGTCAGATTATGACGTCTATGAGACATCTGTTCTTTAGCTCTCAAATAGTTCACACTTTTGACACAAGATGTCTCCCTCCGCCAATATCGATAGAATACAATCTACACTGGCAGTAGTTTGACCATAAATTAGTATTTATTCAACACAATGAATTTACATAGAAAATGAAACTTGAATAAATTTTTGCCTGGCATGTATGATCTGTTATTTTTGTTTCTATAGAATAATTATTAGAGGGAGAACGCGGAGATTAACACAAGCACACCTTTTCTGTGGTCGCTAAATCTATTCAAATCACATAGACTGACCATGAGCGGACATCACATCTTGGCCACTGTGCTAGGACCAATGTGCAAAGTCTCTCCAGAAATATTGGTGATGTCTACAGGCAAAATACCTGATTAAATCAATTGCCTTCGATGTTACCTACTTCTGATGGAGAAGTCCTACTCTAGGTGTAGGGTAGACGTTAGATACATGTCTTTTCATAATGTCTAAAATGTGTTTGCATCTGGCATCTTATTCATGAAATAAATTTATACCACAATTAAAATGATTTTGGAATATACCCATCTCACACAATGTTACAATTATTCCACTTACTTCCATCTTTATATCGCATCTTCCTGATGTCTTTCAAAGCAGGTCATATTAATATCATTATGTTACATTGAAAAGATGTCTGCAGAATGATGTCTAAACCATTTGCATATAGGACGTAATGAGGCTAAGAATACGACGTAACCAAATGTAGTAAATATCTATTGAGAAAAGATGTAGAGATGACGTGATTAACTATGAGTTTTTCTAGCTGGACGGGGGGGGGGGACAAAAGGTTACTAATATTCACCTAGCTCTGGAACTAAACATGATAGAGAGATAAATTGAACATTTCTGAACTCCTCTCGCCGAGACGAATCATTTGGAGCCATATTAACATGATAGAGAGATAAATTGAACATTTCTGAACTCCTCTTGCCAAGACGCTTCTTTTGGAGCCATATTTTAGTTTCGATTTTCACAAAACTATTCATTCTGCTCTTTTAAGTTTTGAGGTACCTAGACATGAAATTTGAGAATTTCCTTTTGCTGGGACTATCAGAGATGTCCAAATAATGAGAATTTCTGAGAGATATTGCATAATATGCAGTAGTTATTTAGTAAACCAATCTGAGACAGAGATAGATTTACAAAAGTAGTCTCCGTTTTGCTCAGAGGCAAACAGAGTAAATATACGATACACAAAATTTGGGGGTTGTCAAATAAAATTATTAAACTAACCAGCACTGTGCTTGGAGAGTTCAATTAGTACTAAAGTGGTACACAAACAGAGACTATGGCCATTACTGGTGCCACTTTGGATCTCCTCACAGAGTGACCAGGTCCAGTAAATGGAGGAAATCCCTCCCCAGAGCTGTTATTTACACCAGTGTTAATTTTCACAACGCAGGTAGGTGTGAAAACACTGCATGGCTAGAATTAGCAATGGTTTTGCTTGTAGCATAAACACTACAGGGCTAAAATTAGCAATGGTTTTCTTATAACCCATTTGCTGAATTTTCTATCAATTTGCTGTTAAATGTATATATCCCATAAGATAGATTAGTGTATGCTCTTGAATCATACAAGGCCAATAGTGAATCATACAGGTGATTGCCATGAAATCACATATAAATAAGCTTTTTCTATAGACTTTCCCTCTGTGCTCCTCCACCTCACCCAGTAGGCAGTGAGCCCTGCAGTGTTTTCACACCTACCTGCGTTGTGAAAATTAACACTGGTCTAAATAACAGCTCTGGGGAGGTTTTTCCTCCATTTCCCGGACCTGGTGACGTATACCGCCTGATGGTTAGAGTCGTAGCGCAACCAAGCAAAATATGGGCGGCGAGAATCGACGAGAATCGACAAGATTGCCAAATGTTGTTGCGTCGAACGATAGTAAAAGTCTGAAATATGGCATAATACGATTAAATATGGATGTCATCGCTATGGTTACATTTTCGTGACAAAATATAGAATAAAACACAAACTGTTTGCGGTTGCCGTTAAATCTTAAGTTAGGGGAAGAACTCGATGAATCAAGTTTCGGCGACTAAAGTTTGCCGAAAATCAATCAATCATCCTTAATTTGGCCATGTAAGTAGTAAATTATTGCAAATTAACAAAGAATAATATGTTTTCTTTAACTTGTCAGCGTTTTAGGCATGAGAAACAATGAAAAGTGGTGGAAAATGGATTTCAACCGAGACGAGTCAGTAAACTTGCTGACTCGCCTGGACAGTTGTGCAATCTCAACGCAGAAAACAATAGTAATCTGTTAAATCACAGCATTCCTCTTTGATACAGAATGTATCCATCTACCTTCACAATATTAATTCAAAGCACACCAGCCACCTTATCATATGGTATAACAAACCCTTTAAAGTGTGCAGATGGTTTTAATAAACTGTGTCCTTTGCCATTACGAGGCATTACACATTTAGATATTTATCAAGTCAGTTGACTTCGTACATTAATCATGACTACCCATGGACTGGGAAGGGTCGGCACGTGGGGCTTCACATTGGAGCCTTGAGACGTCATGCTGGCCCTTAAGGGTTAAATTCATCAGGACTTAGCGATACAGCGACCCTGCATCAGTTTTATACACCTGCCTTCACATGTTTAGGTATGCACGGCACGGCAGCCTGACCATATACAACACATATCCTGACATTGTTAAGAGTAGGCAAGCAGAAAGGATACTCTGTGGAAGCTCTCAGAGGTCCCTTTCTGTTTGCCTGCTCCTTGTGACCCACCATACATGACATCTAAATTTTCATGATTTGCGTCACATGCTCCAGTCCTCAGACCTGCATGTCCGTGCGGACCCATTCTTAATTTATCCTGTTTGCAGGTTGTCCCGGAAGTGTTTGTGGTTGATGATGGCTCTGTCCATGTGGCACTGAACGACCAATGCATCCAACACTAATCCCGTCATCTTAGTTACTGTGTGTACAGCGTTACATATTTAACCTGTTTACCCAGGGTAGGAGTCAGGCAGGAACTACCAGCTTCACTTGTCTCCTAGAGACAGGACCAGCAGGATGCACTTACTGCTAGCACTGTGCCTGATGGCATCTGGACATGTCCAGGTAGGACTCTACACTATCACCTCTCACACACGCAGACAATTGAATTACTGTAAAACCTTGGATATAAGCCAACCTCAGTTATAAGCCAAATGTGAGTTTGCGAGTAAAAATTCGGCTTATAACAAAAGTGTTTGAAATTTGCTTTTTACTATGTTCCTACATTATTAAAACCTGGCCTATAAGCCGAATGGGAGTTTGGGGCTTAAAATTTAGCTTGTAGCAAATAAAAACGCCAAATAAAATTTGGCTTTTAGCCGAGGTTTTACGGTACCATCTTTTAGCCCCCCAGTTTATCTGAGCTGGGGCTTACTGTCATTCACCACATACTAAATACTACATACACCCTCGGACATAATGCTGTTCTTAAAATTAGGGAGTGGTCTTGTTTTACTACAAGATGGAGGGTTTGTGTATTTACAGTGGACAAAATATATCAGACCTGTCTTAAGGCTCTATGGCTGATGACATTTGTAGGGGGTTACACTATAATTAACGTCACCAATAGGCGGGACTTATCAGTTGGATGCTGCAGGTAGTGTTATGACTACTAGGCACGGGCCATGTTTTTGGCCACCACTGGGAATTGACTGCTTTTATTCATGTGGAAATTGATATCCTATAAGGTAAAAAAGCTGTGAGGACCTCTCAAATAGTTAGAGCATTGATATAGCTTATTTTTGGTGTATTTCATTTTAAAATTGGATACTGCAAACCAGACATATTAGGAGGGTAAAAAAACATTTTTGAAGTTTCATGAGCTATTTAAAAATATTTGCCCCGCGCCCATTATCTATGATAAATATTTTATAGAGGAGAAACTTGGCTTTACATTGATCCATACATGGTCAACATAGTTTGTTACTAACAGCCGCGGATTTTAATACTCCAATTATGATGTGTATTGGGGGTCTGTCGGGGTGTGTGACTGGCCCTCACACCTCTGCTCCCCCACATACCATAGGGCAAGACTGGGCAGCAATAGCAACGGCCATGCCCCTTAAGGAGGCCCGTTAAATTGGGTGTATGTGTCCACTAAATGTGTCCCAAAAGAGTGAAAATATTAGATATGACCCTGGGATCTTTTCAACAAATGCAAAACATATACATGCATGTGTAAACCAAACTACATGTCGACATGATGGATAGGAAAAAAATTATGATAATGTTTGAGATATGCATGTGGTCCGTAACTGAGGTCTAGGAGGCCCGTGAAAATGGGGGTATTGATTAATTAAATGTGTTCCAAAGGGCTAAATATATGAGATATTACCCTGGGATTTTTCATATAAATGCAACGCACATACAGGCATTTGTTTACAAAGCTACATGATGACAAGATGCTTAGAAGAAATGCTACAACAATGGTTACGAGATGCATTTTGTCCATAACTGTGAAAGCTGTGCATGGCCTGCGGCGGTGACACCTTTTGTGTGGCTAGGGGGGGGGTCCATGTGGGGAGTGTTTATCCATAGGAATCTCCTTCAATAGATGCCCCCTTTTTTCTATGAATAATCTTGAATTACGTTGGTTCTAGACATGCTAGACACAAAATTAAAACAGTTTTGTCATCCTCTCAGTATGGCGCATCAGTATATATAACAATTATAGCACTATAACATTTTTCTATTTTCTCTTTGGTAATACTAATATAATGTCTCACATCTCATCTGTTCAAATGTGGCACTTTTACTGTCCTGTACCTACACACACTGATGTGGCACTTTTACTGTCATGTACCACACCTACACACACTGATGTAGCACTTTTACTGTCCTTTACCACACCTACACACACTGATGTAGCACTTTTACTGTCCTTTACCACACCTACACACACTGATGTAGCACTTTTACTGTCCTGTACACACCTACACACACTGATGTAGCACTTTTACTGTCCTGTACACACCTACACACACTGATCTAGCACTTTTACTGTCCTGTACACACCTACACACTCTGATGTAGCACTTTTACTGTCCTGTACCACACCTACACACACTGATGTAGCACTTTTACTGTCCTGTACACACCTACACACACTGATGTAGCACTTTTACTGTCCTGTACACACCTACACACACTGATGTAGCACTTTCACTGTCCTGTACCACACCTACACACACTGATGTAGCACTTTTACTGTCCTGTACACACCTACACACTGATGTGGCACTTTTACTGTCCTGTACACACCTACACACACTGATGTAGCACTTTTACTGTCCTGTACCTACACACACTGATCTATCACTTTTACTGTCCTGTACCACACCTACACACTCTGATGTAGCACTTTTACTGTCCTGTACCACACCTACACACACTGATGTAGCACTTTTACTGTCCTGTACACACCTACCCACACTGATATAGCACTTTTACTGTCCTGTACACACCTACACACACTGATGTAGCACTTTTACTGTCCTTTACCACACCTACACACACTGATGTAGCACTTTCACTGTCCTGTACCTACACACACTGATGTAGCACTTTTACTGCCCTGTACCTACACACACTGATGTAGCACTTTTACTGTCCTGTACACACCTACACACACTGATCTAGCACTTTTACTGTCCTGTACACACCTACACACACTGATGTGGCACTTTCACTGTCCTGTACCTACACACACTGATGTAGCACTTTTACTGCCCTGTACCTACACACACTGATGTAGCACTTTTACTGTCCTGTACACACCTACACACACTGATCTAGCACTTTTACTGTCCTGTACACACCTACACACACTGATCTAGCACTTTTACTGTCCTGTACACACCTACACACACTGATGTGGCACTTTTACTGTCATGTACCACACCTACACACACTGATGTGGCACTTTTACTGTCATGTACCTACACACACTGATGTAGCACTTTTACTGCCCTGTACCTACACACACTGATGTAGCACTTTTACTGTCCTGTACCACACCTACACACAGTGATGAAGCACTTTTACTGTCCTGTACACACCTACACACACTGATGTAGCACTTTTACTGTCCTGTACCACACCTACACACAGTGATGAAGCACTTTTACTGTCCTGTACACACCTACACACACTGATGTAGCACTTTATTGTCCTGTACACACCTACACACACTGATGTGGCACTTTTACTGTCCTGTACACACCTACACACACTGATGTGGCACTTTTACTGTCCTGTACCTACACACACTGATCTAGCACTTTTACTGTCCTGTACCACACCTACACACACTGATATGGCACTTTTACTGTCCTGTACACACCTACACACAGTGATGAAGCACTTTTACTGTCCTGTACACACCTACACACACTGATGTAGCACTTTATTGTCCTGTACACACCTACACACACTGATGTGGCACTTTTACTGTCCTGTACACACCTACACACACTGATGTAGCACTTTTACTGTCCTGTACACACCTACACACACTGATGTAGCACTTTATTGTCCTGTACACACCTACACACACTGATGTGGCACTTTTACTGTCCTGTACACACCTACACACACTGATGTGGCACTTTTACTGTCCTGTACCACACCTACACACACTGATGTAGCACTTTTACTGTCCTGTACACACCTACACACACTGATGTAGCACTTTTACTGTCCTGTACACACCTACACACACTGACATAGCACTTTTACTGTCCTGTACACACCTACACACACTGATGTTGCACTTTTACTGTCCTGTACCACACCTACACACAGTGATGAAGCACTTTTACTGTCCTGTACCACACCTACACACACTGATGTAGCACTTTTACTGTCCTGTACGCACCTACACACTCTGATGTAGCACTTTTACTGTCCTGTACACACCTACACACACTGATGTGGCACTTTTACTGTCCTGTACCACACCTACACACAGTGATGAAGCACTTTTACTGTCCTGTACCACACCTACACACAGTGATGAAGCACTTTTACTGTCCTGTACGCACCTACACACACTGATGTAGCACTTTTACTGTCCTGTACCTACACACACTGATGTAGCACTTTTACTGTCCTGTACACACCTACACACACTGACATAGCACTTTTACTGTCCTGTACCTACACACACTGATCTAGCACTTTTACTGTCATGTACCACACCTACACACACTGATGAAGCACTTTTACTGTCCTGTACACACCTACACACACTGATGTAGCACTTTTACTGTCCTGTACACACCTACACACACTGATGTAGCACTTTTACTGTCCTGTACACACCTACACACACTGACATAGCACTTTTACTGTCCTGTACCTACACACACTGATCTAGCACTTTTACTGTCATGTACCACACCTACACACACTGATGTAGCACTTTTACTGTCCTGTACCACACCTACACACACTGATCTAGCACTTTTACTGTCATGTACCACACCTACACACACTGATCTAGCACTTTTACTGTCCTGTACCACACCTACACACACTGATGTTGCACTTTTACTGTCCTTTACCACACCTACACACACTGATGTAGCACTTTTACTGTCCTGTACACACCTACACACACTGATGTTGCACTTTTACTGTCCTTTACCACACCTACACACACTGATGTAGCACTTTTACTGTCCTGCACACATCTGTATACATTGATTGACCTATTCCGCATTAGCTAGATGATCACTGTACAGCGCCATCTTGTCTGGTACCAGAGCTCATTTCTCTGCTAACTATAGAAGCCTGCTGATTTGCTGAAGCTGGTTCCTGTCATGACTGAAATTGGGTGTTTTAGGGGTCATAGACCTTTCAAGTATAGGCCACTATTGTGGGTCCTTACGTCACCTGTTCAGATTGGGGGAGTGGTTAGGACTCTGACCTACCAATCCATGCATCATGGGTTCAAATCCATGTCAAGGCTATTTTGTTCACACACAATTTTAAGATGTATTTTGGTAGGTCAAAAATTGTGATAGTATACAACTCGGTTGTAAAGATCCTTAACACCTAAAATCTAAGATCTAAAATGGTTTTGTATTGTTGCATTGGATTTTCTTTGTAAATAATATTACTATTTCTTACAACTATAAAAAAAGATTATGTTGCCTTGCCATGGATTTGAACTTATTGCCCCTGGATTGATTGGCCAGTGTCCTAACCACTCCCCCAATGCAACCAGGTGGCATGAGAAATATTCAAATACAACTGATTCAAAACCATTTTAGATTACACTATAAATATTGATCTTGTGTAAAGGATCTTTAAAACCGAATTGTATACTATCACAATTTTTGACCTACCAAAAAAACATGTTAAAATTATGTGTCAACAAAAAAAGCCTAGACATGGATTTGAACTCATGACCCATTGATTGATAGGCCAGAGTCCTAACCACTCCCCCAATCGGAACAAATGACCTAAGGACCCACAATAGAGGGCTATAAGTGAAAGGTTTATGACCCCTAAAACTCCGATTTTGGACATGACAGGAACCAGCTTCAGCTAAAGGTCTCACAAGGTAGAATTACTGCATCCTGCTAGTGCCCTATACAGTCCTGTATCACAGGTGAACAGCTGGCTACATTATGCGTACATCCTTGGAAATATTATAGAGAGCTCACTGCCTGAGCCAGCCAATTCAGGCAACTTTAAGCAATGAGCAAAGTTGATTAATGGGCATTTTATTCAGCAACTTTAAACGACTTTATAATGCAACTTTATTTTTAAAAAGTCACTTCAAGCAGCTTAAGGTTGATCGCTACTCTTAACTTTGTATCCATAAAATGTCCTGTTTTCCCCCAAAGGAAGCTTATATTATTTAGAAATGGAAAATGTTAAAAAAAATGAAGGGTCCTGAGCTACTTTTTTTATTACAGATTTTTGAAAAAAAAAAAGTAGTCTCTATTTTTGCCAAAAAATGCAAAAAAAAATGGGAAATTGTTATGATTTTTTTTCTTAGTGAACTAATGCCTATATTCATTTTGTATTGCATATGAATAATCCTAGGTTATGTCTTTTAATATGAAAAATAAAATTATGGCCCAAAAATGTACCCTTTTATGAAAAATCGTGATGGTTTGGGGATGATTATCTGAATTTAATGCATAATTATTCAGCAATATCTAAATATCACTGAAAAAAATCCATGAACTTTTTTTTTTTATTTATTTTTTTTTATTTCTTCAGATCAATAGCTAACATTCTAAAGGACTTTTGAAAGCTGGTCCAGGGCATATTTTTATGGTTTTGGGCCTTTGGAGTTAAAAAATAGTGCAAAAATGGTCTAAATCTCATATTTAGAGCCTAAAAAAATGGGATAAGGGGCGAAAATCGGGGTGTAAAATGGCTGTATTTCCTACCCTTGGTTATTTCATTGAACCTGATGAGGTCTATATGTATCTAGATAATGATTTATTGATTAATAGGTCCAATGTTCTAACTTATATCAAAAATAGCAAATATCATTGGCTATAAACACATGAAATATGGCTGTCTTATGCGCCACTTACCAACTAGTGCCCTTACCATAATGACCCTACAGCGTATTACCCCTGCCCACAAGCCTAAACTGAGCAGCAGGCTTAACTACGTGTAGCAGGTGTCTGTTTATACCCTAAGGTATAACAGAGCTAGATGCCCATCATCTGTCACACAGCGCTACTGTCTATGTCCAAATACATGGTACAGTAGGGCCATTTAGGGTTAGAAATTATGGGGGTCCAGCTCTGTCATACCTTGTACTATATACAGTCATCTACTCCTGGTATAAGTATGCCACTCACTTTAAGCCTGTGCCCCTGCCCGTCCTCCACACACTAACACTACAGGCTGTCACCAACTCCATATCATCAACTCTATAGGGAGGGTTACATATAGTTGATTGTTTCTATTTATATGGGAGGTGCGGTGGGCAAACAAGCCACTAGACTGTTATCTCTAGTTAGGGGAACTCTGATTCAACCAGCTATACATACATAAAAATAGCTATACATGTATCATGAGGTACACATCCTCACATACATTTGATATGATATATTGTACAGTGAAAGCTGTGTTTCACTATAATCCCTGGTGTATGGCTATCATGGTGAGGTAACCTAAAGGGGTGAATCCACTGAGGTAAATCCGTCGGATCGGGCGAGATTCGTCCATAGGTTTAACATTGTGAGGTCCATCCGATCCGACGGATTTTGCCTCAGTGGATTCACGCTTTAAGCAAGTGTTACCTCTCATTTTCCCACACTGTGACCTGGCAGGACTCTTTATGAAACCTTCCCTATACAGTAGAATTCTGCTGCCCATAGCAGGGTCATGACTGAGTGGTACTTGGAGTAGGCCTCCATGCTCATATGGGTTCCCTGCCTCTATGCACGCCTCAATTCACTTTGGAATAGTCCAGTTTAATGTATGCAGTTTTGATACATACATAGTAGATCACCTGGGCGTGTCTAATGACAGCAGTGAGAGAACAAAATTTCAAAATGCAATTACATTTGTCAAATGATGGTTTTATGATAATCGTGTCTCATACTCAGAGGGCTTTACAGGATGTAGAACAATACATAGATTAAACAATCAGGCCCTTTTTCTCGTTGCCTGTCGACGAAGAGCTTAATTATTATTAGCTTGGCCAGATTTTAGAAATGGTCCTTGGACTTTGCTTTATGACAGGCCTTGTCTAGCTTGTTCCACAAAACTATACCTCTGTATAAGGGGCTTTTTCTATACCCCATAAGGTTTGAGTTTGGATATACCAGCAGTCCAGTGTCAGTTGAGCGCATCACTCGCCCCCCTGGCACAGGTTGCTGGAATTCTAGGCCCAAACTAATGTTGTCATGTTTATCATCATAGAGGTACTTACAGATTAATGATAGCAGTTGCACTGACTGACAGGTAGTCCATGTTAGTGTCCTTATGAAGGTCACACACATGATGTTTTAAGCGGACATTTAGACATATCCTGAGACACTTATTCTTGGTTAACTGTGGGTGTTTATGTTGGAAACAAGTTATTCCATTATATAAATAGCCACAGTATTCCATTACTGGAAGAATAGTCTGCTTATAGATCAGTGTGGCGGTAGGCCTTGTCATTTTGCCTCTCATTTTACGTAATATAACACTTCTGAAGTTTGAGCAGCTTAAGGTTTTACTCACACTGCTTTCCAGGGTGAAAACATTGTCAACTATTACCCCTAGATATTCGTATTGGACACAAGCTCCGAGTGTGTTGCAGCCCATTTTGATGCCAAGGGTATACGGCAGTGCAGGTTTGGTGTGTGAGAAGACTTCTAACTTAGTTTTGTCAGTGCTGATGCACAGACACCTGCCTGTGAACCACTTATAAACAGCATTTGCATCAGTTTGTAATAGATCTCGGGCCTCTTCTAGCCTAATACAACTTGAAAATGACATCATCTGCATACATAATTACACAACAATTTGACTGTATACATTATGCTTTTTAGGACACTTGGTAAATTATATGGAGCCTTGGGGTACCGCTTAACTGATTTTGGCAGTACTAGATATAGTATTATTACATATTACTCTTTGAGAACGGTTGCTTAAATAAGCACACAACCAATCACAGTATATATATGGCAAATTTGGTGCTCTCATCGGGCTCAGCAGCTCAGCATGTTACATACAGTCAAAAGCCTCCCGCCTAGACGCCAGCTCCATGAGTGAGTAGGCTATCGTGAGAAGGTGTTGAACCAAACGACCCTCTTTGTAACCTCCCCTAAGGTAGAACAGAATTACAGTTTCCACAACAGGCACCAGGCGACTCTTGTGTATACCCTGGTGTCCCTAGAGTCTCTTGGCCATACTAAGAGGAGGAAAGACGGTTGTGTTCATCGCGTAGCGTCAGCGTCTCAAACGACAGACATCAACAAATGACGCACGCTGTTTTGCCCTCGTACAGGGCTCAATATTTACAGGCGAATATATATTAACAGAAGAGAAGATAGTTAATCAGTCATTACATCCATGACTGTAATGCTTTAGTACTGTTGTTTGACACATTTGATGAACATGTCAATCCCAGAATAATTTGAAATCAGTTAAACATTTGGAGCAAAATGGCCGCACTGAAAGTTGATAATTAGCTAAATGAAAGATGGTATTTTACAATAACCAGTGGATCTCTTTCAAAGTTATTTTCACACACAAGTAGACAATCAAATTATGTATTTCAATCCACAAAAGTGCCCCAAAGTCCCCCAAGATATCAGGGTGCAATATGCATGGGAACAGAGCTCTGCTTGCATTGACAAAGCATTGACGTTCGCGAGCGGGCGGGCGATGATACAATTAAAATATGCACAAGTGGCCTAATTCGGGACGCCGCTGCTACGCGATGAACACGACTGTCTTTCCTCCTCTTGCCATACTCATCGTGTGAGGCAAGGCCGCTTCAATCATTAAAAATAAATCATTTAAATTTATTTTTCCCATTTTTAGGCCTCCATAGTAATACTGCGTAGGGGCAGAATCCTTAGGGATGTTGTTTTTGTAGTTATGATAGATCTTGAAGGATCATGGTTCTAACCTTTTTTTTTATAGTTTAACCCCGTGGCCTTGATCTTTGACCTGTGACCTTGACCTTAGTTAATTATATGTGACGAGTATGCCTAGAATCTCTTGGCCATACTCCTGGTGTGCAAGGCCGCTTAAATCATTAAAAATAAATCATTTAAAAAAAAAGAATTTGTACTTCTCATGCCCACCCACTCACCAAGCCGAGGTGTGGTCAAAACCTGTGCTATGGATCAAGAGCTGGCTACATAATACATACATCCTTTGAAATGTTAAACTGCTTTCAAGGTGGCACAATAGGGTAGAAAGGTCGCACAGTTGATCATGCATATTTCAGTAGAATTGTGTTAAAGTGGTGAAGTTACCAAAAAAAAGCGTGATTTTTTAAGGAAAACTGAGAAAATCCCCATTTCTTGGTAACCATGCATGTTTGAACAGCAATTACACCATATTTCTATAGCCATAGCAATGCAAAAAAGAAACTTGCTGTAGACATTATCTATTGTCATAACCATATAAAACATTAGCTTTAACACATTTATCTTTTGTCATAACCATATCAAACATAAGTTTCAACACATTTCTACTGAAATATACATGATCAACTGTTCTAGGTGATCTACCCTATTGTGCCCCCATATTAAAAGAGTGGTCTTTTTTTACTGCAGATGGAGGGATGGTGTATTTGCAGTGGACAAAATATTTCAGACCAAAAAGATGCAATAAGGGGAATGTCAATAGAATGGGGAAAAAATTACTTTTATTGGAGGCAGACACATTAAATGTGTACACCTCTTATGGGGATTTTGACACACTCACTTGAAAAAATACGTCCAACCCCCAAATGAGCTTGGCTGTTTATGAGGAGCATTCTTCCTTAGCTAAAACAACTCCTGCAATTAATGTGTCAAACCCATTGAACGCTTTTACTTTAGAACTTTTAAAAGTTTCAATATCCGAACCCATATTTTTTATATTGGACCAGCACCTTCAGCACTGGATTGTGTTAAAATGTATTATAGGCATAAGCGATCATTATTTTCACCCCCTTTAAGCTAAAAGGCTTGCGCTTTACTATACTTAGTTCAAAGAGGAGATTTCAACCCGTTTTGAGGGGGAGCAGAAAAATGTGTACCCCTCTAGAGGGGGCGGGCGGAAAAATGTCCATGCGCTGACACAAAAATCCACCACCCCCCCCCCTGCTGTTAAATAATGACCATTAGGCCTACCTAATACCTAATGCAATGTGCCCTTCAAATGTTTAACTACCTAACAATCAATCAACCTATCAGGACGGGGAGGGGGCTCCGTGCTGTGTAATTTTATCCCTTTTGAGGAAATAATAGCCATCGAGATATCAACAGTAGGCCTACCTCCTCCTAAGGCTACTCGACTTACTCCCCACTTTTGTTTTTATATTTTCTTATTCAAAATGTCACCTAGCCTCATCCCCTAGTCTGGGCACAGTCAACGCCTCTCCCACCCCACCAATGTATGATAGGCCCTAACAAAAGGATAGCCTATATGCCTTATGCCTACTATAGCTAGCACCCCCTCCCCCTCCCAATCACGGTAGGCCTAGGTATTTCTGAGGGGCAATTTTCAACAACTGTGAGGGCTGGGGTGGGGCTGGGGGCCTAGTGAGTGTAGGCCCAATTAATACCCCGGTGGGGTTGGGGTTCAGATTGACCTGCCTCTTCCCACCCAGACTGTAGCCCCAATGTGTCATTTCTAGCCCACTTTCCTCTGTTCTCACTGCCTACAGTGGGCGCGGAAACCGCTATGAAACAGTGTCCCTGCCCCACCTAGTTACGTTACCAAGGCTGCGTCGTTGTAGCAATATTTCTTTGACAACGTCATCACGTCAAAATGCACAGAGGCAATGCCACGTCTTCTCAAAGTCGGCTAATCATGTTGAAATTTGGTTTTTGATTCAGTGCTATTTGATCCAGTGCTTCACTTAAGGTGCTGAAACTTCAATACCATAGCCTAGTTAAGTTTACAGACGATATTAGAATATTTGTAAATAAGAAAATGCCACCAACTTTTAGTTCTCACTTTATTCAAGGGTGGCGTGCAGATACTGCTATTTGCACTGGTTCCCTGCAGATCCAGTGTGGGGCGTGATTATGATCAAATGAAAGATTATTACTCATATATAATGTTTCAGAACTAAAGTGAAATCTATGTGATTATGACTCTAGTTTACATTTTACCTAAGTTAAATTTACAGTCAGGTAACAGATAACTAAGCAGTATAATGGGATAGGGTTTTTGGATAAAGAATGTCTGAAAAAAGTATCATACTCAAATCAACATCCGGCCGATTTCCCGCGATTGGACCTTCTAGAGTCTAACCAGAGGCCTTTGGCCTCTGGGGAGCTGCATCGCTACCCTTTCTCAGTTTCCTCAGTCTCACCCTCATTAGTAACTGACCATAGCCCAGCCCTATGCCCAAATAAGGCACACTGGGTCATGAATGGACGTGCGGTGTGCGGCTGATGAACAGCACATGGAGGGATGTCTGTCCATTTATCGCCGACCATACGGCCTGGGTCACTTGTCCCACGGAGACGATATAAGAGACTTATGTAACAAGCGGCTGGGATAGGGCGTACTGACCACCCCCTTCAGGGTGTGACGTCTGCGCTCTATTTATAGCTGTCACGTGACCTATATGGCCCAGAGTGCACCGTAAACATGGCGCCCTCCATGCAGGTTGGCCGGCCACAGAACAGCCTTGTGTTCATTATAAGTGTTCTTAATAAATACTTATTCTAGATGCCACAAATAATAATTATTAGATTCTTATACACTATGAATGTCAAACAAAGAATATGTGGGGTTTCATTAATGTTTAATAAGTGAGCCCACTGGGTTATGACATATGATACAAAAATCCATACTCCCAAGCTGTTGCACAACTGTTTTAACACACCAACCTCTTCACAGGCGATCAACTACCTACCAACTAAGTTGCCGCTGTATCCTGTTGTTAAATAATGTGCACTCTCTAACTCAATGAGTACTTTACATACTGTACATAGCATCTTTTTCAGTTGCAGTTTGAGATGCATGAATAATCTATAGTAAAGGTTCAGACATCACTGACAGTGAGTTTTATTTTCAGGCTCTGGTCGGTGATGTGTGTACCAGCTCTCCATGTAAAAGAGGTGGGACGTGCGTACCTGACTTTAATGACAAGTTCTACTGTCAGTGTCCTGCAGATAGGACGGGTGATACATGTGAAGAGGGTAAGTGATTTGATAGAAAACTGTGTATCATATTAACAGCTAATGGCTCCTACTGTGCTTAATCAGGAATTCAGAAGCAATAGTAGTGTAACAACTTCATTAATTAGCCATTTAAAAAACTAGACATTTGCATAACAGTTCTCCATGATGCAGGTAGGGAGCTTGATATGAAGAAAACGCGAATATATCATCATCGTATAAATAGGTATATGTTACAAGGTGTCACAGTACTAATCCGCCCAGGAAACCTAGGACAGCCAAATAGTCCCTACTAAAAACGGAATTCTAGTGGATATAATCAGTGCTAGGAGACCTTATTTTTGACTGGGAGTAATAATAGGCATACCAGAAGATGGGCAATGTTTGGTTTAAAAAAGTTTTAAAAAGTGTTTGGTATCCATAGTAACCGAGGGGTCACGCTTTGAGGTCAAAGTCAAGGTCACAGGTCGGTGCGGCACTTGAAAAATTGATCATATTCAGACTATTCTTTTTCCATGGCAACTAGTGCAAAATCTAATCTGACTCCCCTATTGACAGACATTTTTAAAAGATGGGAAATGATGTCAGCTTTTGTTTAAGGCATCATTTATGAACGCCATCAAATTTTGAACCACATTTGGAGCCACTTGATAGTGAAAAAGAGGAAAATGTTAGAACATCACTGTGCCAATTAGTACCGTGACACCACAATGCAAAGAAGCTCGTATGATATACATTATTTTACCGGTACTCGACACATTGATATTATACAGTGGCTTTGTCGAGGGTACACAAAGTTCAATGTAAATGAAAAAGACTGGTTATTCCTTCATCCCCACTGTAGATACAGTGTTCTGGTTTGATCTTCGTGAAAAACCATGTGAACTAACATAACGGGGTATGACACTAGTAAAGAATAATAAATGATAAATAAGAATCATCATTATTGGTTATATGAGACTGATTTAAAAGGAAATATTTGTAAACATTTATCACGGTCCTTTATATCAGAGATTTGATAAGGATTCAAAAGGAAGATTTGGGTGTCTGACACTCGACAAATCACTTGATGACAAAATTAGTTTTTTAGTGAGGGGGGGTTGGAGGTCTTCGTAGGACTACCATTTTTGGAAGACCAGCCCACTCCCAGAAATTTTGTTTCTGAGAGTTTTGTTAGTCTCGTTTTTAAATTCTACTACACCAGCTGCTTTATGTCTGGGTATGGACAGGTCATTCCAACTTATGGCACCAAAGAACTCAACACTGCGTTCATAGGAGACACCATTTGGGTGTATTACTTTACACATAGGAGCTGAAAAAGCTCTTGTGGCTCTTTGCCTTTTATCTATATAAGACTCACATTGCATACGCGTGTACATATAATTTAATAGATGAGCATGTCTTCTATCATAAAGATAGTTAACCTTTGCGTCCTTATGTACAAGTCTGTATCTGCTAGGTGGGGATATTTTAAACATATTTTCGAGCAATTATTTTGCGCATATTGCTAGGGTTTCAGGTGCTTATCACTGGTGGTTAAAAATGATATGTCAGCATAATCAAAATGAGGTACAACTGTTGCTTTAAAGACTCTTATTGCTAATTTGGCATCTAGGTACGTAATAAACATAACTTGTAGGTTTTATAGACAGCATTTTTGCTATATATTTCAAGTGTAGTCTGTAGTTGATCAGGGGGTCAAGAATGACTCCTAAGTACTTGTAGCCAGGAACCACTTGCAATTTCTCATCATTAAGAGTTAAATTAACATCCAAGGAATTAAGTTTGCGATTGCTTGCAGCAAATATCATTAGCTTGGTTTTAGTGATATTGACAGACAATTTGTTTTGTTGGCACCAGGTTAAATAACAATCCAAATCTTCTTGTAATAAGGTTTGCGCAAGCCCAAAATCATGATTCGCTACATAGATAACTGTATCGTCAGCATAAGATTTAATTTTACAGCTTTTAATACATTTTATGACGTCATTTACATACAATTAGAATAATAATGGGCCCAAAATGGACCCCTGGGGGGCACCGCAGACCACTCTCTCTCGATCAGACAACACGCCATTACAAAACACCGTTTGATATCTGTCTCCCAAATAATTTTCAAACCAATGGTAGTTGTCAGACCTAATTCCATAATGGTCAATTTTTAGAAGAAGAACAGAGTGGTCTACGGTGAATCAGCGGTGAATTTCGAGAGGGTATCTATCATACTATGTCCTGCTCGGAAACCACCTTGCTCTTTTGTCAGTATTTTTTCACATGTGAGGAAACCATATATTCTATTATGTACAATTTTTTCTAATAGTTTACAAGGTAGGGGTAAGAGTGAGATTGGTCTATAATTATTAACAGATTTTAGATTACCAGATTTTAGAAGAGGAGTGACCTTTGAAGTTTTCAAGGAACTAGGTATTTTATTTTGCGAAAAAGAAAGGCTAAAGATTTTTACAAGTTTGGTTGGCATGTGGGCAAAGGCAGCTTTTTAATATTTTAGAAGAGACATTTGTAATGGGAGAGGATTTATTTATGGCTGTGTCTCACGACCTTGGGCCAATGTTTTTGTCTCTGACCGGGTGCCGTCTCTGACCGGGGGCCGTCTCTGACCGGGTGCCGTCTCTGACCTTGTGTCAGAGAAGAGTGTTTTTCAATTGTTAACCTATACTCACATATATTAGGATTTGTAAAAACGTTATGGCAGTTGTTATGTAATCATAATTAGCCTCCTGCTGTTGGTAGAAGGTAGCTAAACTCCCAAAGTGATGTCCGGTCAGAGACGGCACCCGGTCAGAGACGGCACCTGGTCAGAGACGGCACCCGATCGGAGACAAAAACATTGGCTCAAGGTCGTGAGACACAGCCTAATGTTAATTTCATTTATCAATTTATTAACTTCTTGTAGGTTTGTAGAAAAGGGTTCAATACGGTTACCACAACGTTCATCATACTGCTTCCAGGGTATATTCCAATTTCGCGCCAAGTCCGGCCCTATCTTAGTAAAGTACTGGTTGATGAAATCAGCCGTCTTCTCCTCAGGTACAGGTATATTATTAGTCTGATCCACTAAAACAATATTTTTTGATTTATTTGGTTGACCAGGGATAATACCATTGAAAATACGCCAGAATTGCTTATGGTCTTTTTTGTGCTCAGAGAGTAGCTCTTTGAAATAAGTTTTCCTCATACAATTTACTTTCTTATTAGACGCATTTTTCGCTTTGTCAGCTATATCCCAATCTCTATCTAGTCCTGAGTTTCTTGCCACCCCAGCCTTTACATTTTTATCCCTGATATGCTCATAGGTATCCTGAGTCATCCAAGGATCCCTATATTTTGGTATCTTAAACTTGTGTAAAGGGCAATATTTATCCAAAATTAAAAGCACTGCTTTCATGAGCTCAGACCAACAGAATTCTACGTCATTCGATTCATTAGATGCACTCCAATCATACTCGTCAAGTTTCAGTTTGAGTAAAGCATCAGGCATTTTGATGTAAGATCGACCTTCAATATCAATCAGCTCTTTCTTAAATTGGATTTTTTTCTAACTAGGTATATTGGAAAGCGATCCGAAATATATATGTTGAGTACACCTGTTCTCGGGAAATTTTTACGTAAATTTGTGAAAATTAAATCAAAGGTAGCGTTTTTCCTGGTTGATGATTCCTGAATTTCTTGGGACATTCCCAGTAATTTCATCCTATTTAAAAGCTGATTAACAAGATTCTCATCCTCTTTTACGGGGGTTATAATTATGTTGTTATTATAACTGTATAACTATCAGTGTATGTCTACTACTATACTCCTGCAGTGGTCTGCTACTCAGACGCTGCAGTTGGTTCCTGGTTTCCCACCTAGGGGTCACCGGGGTGGCACTTCCCACAATCCACCCCTGTGACCCAGTTACCTTTCAAACACTGGGACCAGGTACAGCCATTTTTTTCTGCTGCTGGAGTAACCTTATTTTGGATTAACCATGCCTCCTATACCAGGAGCAGCCAGGAACTGCAGCAAGTGCCTGTACAGGCATCCTCCCCCCACTGGACAGAACTGTGAACTGGATTTGCTGAACATGTCACTACATGCCAAATCCAAACTGGAGCCTAATAGGACTGTTAACCCACCTGAGCCTCAGCCACAGCCTACACCTGGAGGGAGTGGGCCAGGGGAGGCCTCACAAGGGGAGGAGGAGGAAGAAGAGCCTGATGATGTGGAGAGGCTCACTGACTGGGTGGCCTCACAACAGGACCAGTTAAGTGAGGTCCGGAGGGATGTCACTGATGTTCAGGGGGGCATCACCACCCTTCAGGAGACAGTCCAGGACATCAAAGGGACTCTGGACAGGTTGGTGAGAACCCCTCCTGGGGCCCCTGCTCCTGCACCTCAGCCCCCCCTCCCACCTGGCCTCCCACCCACCTACCCACTGCTGGGGGGTGACAGGCCTCCTGATGGGCCCCTCCCCCTGTCATCTGATGACTGTGAATATGATTCAGATAGTCCTGGCACCAAGAAGATGAAGCGGCTCAGGAAAAAGAACAAGTCCCTCTTTTCTCTGAAGAGGCATCTCCCAGTGGGGGTCACTAGGATCACCAGGTTTGACCAGCTGATGGGGTGCCTGTCCAGGCTGCAGTCAGTACACCTCAAGGTGACTCCTCCCACTCCCCACTGTGGCAACATACAGGACCATGTGAGGTACCTGTGTGACAGGTCTGCCATGGACATAAACAGCCTGGACCAGCTGCTGGCATATGATGCAGCAATGAGGGGTAGGGCCAACCAGTATGGGGCTAGGGCTTTTGTTTATGGTGATGGAGCCCTCATCTCAGAATTCCTGCCTGATCACAAGCCTGCAGGGGGAGGAGCCTCAGACCCCTCTGCCACTGGAGGGGCCTCAGGTGGGGGCTCAGGCAAAATGAAGAAAAGCAGGCAGAAGTCCCATAAGTCTCAAGGTGATTCAGAGGAGCCTTGTGCCAGATGGAGCTTCTTCAGATGTAGCAGTGGTGCTTCCTGTGACTATAAGCATGTCTGTTACACTTGTGCTTCCCTGGATCACAAGGGTTGTGACTGCCCCAAGAGGCAGAAGCAGCCCTCAAAGTGACGCCCCATCAGCACCTCTCTGCCCCAGTGGGGGCTGGGTGGAGAGACGACGACCCGCAACCCCCCCTTCAGGGCCTCTTCGTCGGCGCGTACACCAACGATAGCGGGGTCGTCAGCCTGGACGCCGAGCGCCCCCATCAGTACCTCTTCGTCGGCGCCTGCACCGACGACAGCGGGGTCACTAACCAGAACGCCGAGCGCCCCCATCAGTACCCCTTCGTCGGTCGCTGCGGGCGGGTCAATAAGTAGAACGCCGAGCGCCCCCGCTGGGGCCTCTTCGTCGGTCGCTGCGACGGGTGAGGATATTATTGAACATTTCTCGCCGAGCGCCCCCTTCAGTACCTCTTCGACGACCGAACTCATTAGCATAAATTCAAGTTTTTCCGCCGAAAAAGTAGAAATTATTGCGGACTGTGGGTCAATCGGACATTCTGTCGATGTTTCCGGACATTTTGAATCGAAATGTCCGGTTATTATGGCCGAAAACGGAAAAAACAGCGTCGTCTCGCTCCTCTCGCGTGGCCGAGATGTTGTTCCAACATGGCGGCAGGAGGAGGGAGACGACAGCGCCAGGGTAGGCGAAATGTCTAAATCCATTGATTACAAGGTAAATACAGCTCCTACAGCTCTATCTTCTGTACCAACGGGTAGATTATTGTGCGACCTTTCCGCCGAGGGTTGCGACAATGCTCTAGTCGCAGTAGAACCGGAGATATTTGCTTCGGTTGGTACCAAAAATTCAATTGTTGACATTGTGTATTCTCAATATGCTGAATGTGTGGGTCCCACGACTATCGTCGCCTCGCCCGTGGGTGAGATCACCTCACCCGCGAGTGAGTATGTTCACTCTGGCATGTGTATTGGTACTCTGTCTGCCACTGATGTTGATGTTGGAAATGTAGACTGTGGCCTGTCATCCGCTGGTGATAGGTTTTCACCCTCTGGTGATAGGTCTGACTCTGATGTGGACTCAGGTTACTTTGATTACCTTGCTCCTGTGTCGCCCGCTGGTGACATTGTGTCACCCACGGGTGATCATGGCGTACCCCCCGCTGGGGTTGATATACATGTGGGTACTAGTCAAGCTGTGGTGGTTGAGGTTACTGACACTGTCCCTGTATGTGGTAGATTACTTGTATGCTATGTGTATGTACCAAAGGTTTCAGAGCCCATACTTGTTTACAATGATTGTCTCCTAGGCATATGTACTTGTCAGCATAGGGTAGGCCCAGTCAGGTCCCAGCTGCTCCCATGTAGGGTGGCAGCTAAGTACTATAGGTTCAGTCCGGCCATGTTCGCTGAGGATGACTTTGTGCTAGCAGGTATATTCAATGGTTTCACCATAGTAGATAATGTTCATATTGACTCATATGACTGTCAGAATTACCGCAGTATTCTAGACGGTCAATTCAATATTGAGATGAATGAGACAATTGTGAGGGAGTTACAAGAGGGTAAGGTCACAGTGGCAGTGGATCCCCCCATGTGTGTACATAGTCTGGGTGCCATTGCTAAGAAGGATGGTACCCTTAGGCCTATCACCGATTGCAAACGGCCACTCCAAAAGTCTATAAATAACTTCATGAGTGACACTTGTGATACATTCTCTTACAAAGGTGTGGACTATCTAACAGAAATGCTGAACCCAATGGACTATGTCTGTTCTATTGATCTGTCGCAGGCGTATCGTAGTGTCAATATACTACCAGACAATGCCACCTACCGATGCTTCCGCTGGGATCTAGGCCAGGGCGAGAGTATCTATGAGGACAGAGTTCTATCGTTTGGACTTAAGTGTGCTCCCTACTTGTTCACCCAGGTGGGTGACTATGTGGTGAGATGTATGCATAGGAGGGGTATCTACCAAGTCTCCAACTACATTGATGACCTGACAGTGATGGGGCCTACATACGATGACTGTGCCTATGCCCAAGGGCTCCTCATATCTATTGTCCGCGGCATGGGGTTTCATGTGAACTGGCCCAAGGTTACGAGCCCCTCGAGGAGAGCAGTGTGCTTGGGGATCATGATAGACAGTTCGGCTATGGAGATTAGTTTACCTGATGACAAATTATCTTCACTGTATGAGGTCCTTGCGGAGTTCTCCGCCAAGCGTGTAGCCACCAAGCTTGAACTCCAGCAGCTCGCGGGTATCCTGGGCCACTGCTCCACAGTGGTCAGGGGAGGCCGTACCTTCTCGCGTAGGGTCATCAACCTAGCAAACAGTATCCGCGAGTCACATCATAAGGTGCTTCTGAATGAGGAGTTTAGGGCGGACTTGAGGTGGTGGGTGGCCTTTGCCTCCGTCTTCAACGGCAAGGCCAGGATTCTGTGCCCCAAGGAGCCGTCGGCTATAATCTCTTGTGACTCATCCTCCAGGGGTTTCGGAGCCTACCACCAGGGGGACTGGCTGTATGGGGTTTGGTTTCACAAATTCGTCCCGGGCCTCCCCTACTACCCGGATCACTATTTCCCGGTGCCTACCTATGACGACCTGACTCATAACATCAACATTCAAGAGCTGTGGCCGGTCCTCATGGCCATAGTCAGGTGGGGTCCTAGGTATAGAGACTCTACAGTGCTCATTCTGAGCGACAACACGCAGGTGTGTCGCATGCTCCAGACAGGTAGGAGCCGTAATGTGGTCAGCATTGACCTCCTCCGTGAACTGTTCTGGCTGTGTTTCACATACAACATTTGCATTCGGTGTTCGTACATTAGGTCAGGTGACAATTGTGAAGCTGACTATGTGTCGCGCCTCGCTTACCCTCAAGTGGCTGCTGTCTTACCGCCTTTTCCACTGTGTTGCAGGACTGTCGTTGCTACGGGAGGAAACCAGGTTGCTACAGGAGCGTGCCCTGGCTGATAACTCAATCAAGACCCGCAGGTCCCAATGGAAACACTACCACGAGTTTTGTGCCGCATACGATGTTGTGCCGCTCCCATGTACGCAGGAAGGAGTGTGTCTGTATATCGCGTATATGGCCCGGAGGCTTAAGTATTCCAGCATTGAGTGTTATCTAAGTGCTTTGTCCTATCTGCAACAGCTACATGGTTATGCGCCAGTTAATGCCAGTAACTTTTTAGTGAAGCGCACTATGCTAGGTGCGAAGCGCAGGCTCGGTTACTCTCCGGTTCAAGCCATGCCCCTGGAACCCGCACACCTGCTCAAGTTCTACACACACCTTGATATGTCGAACTCCTTCCATTTGTGTTGGTGGGTGGCGGCCATCACCGCCTTCCGTGGCCTCTTACGTAAGGCCCACGTGACGGAGTCGTCTCAGTCAATTTCTGTACGGGATGTGAAATTCTATGACTGGGGCTTGCTACTGACCCTGCCTCGAACCAAGACTATCCAGTATGGAGAACGCACCTTGGAGATACCTTTCACCGTAGTGCCTGGATCCCCCCTTTGTGTAGTTTATTTTGTTCGTTGTTTAATCGAACACACCCGTGCCTTCCCGGAAGAGTTGTTATTCCAGTACCGCCTCAAAGGCCGGGTTAGGCCAATGACTTATTCAGCCTTCTCCTTTGAGCTTCGACGCCTCACGAAAGCCACCGGCCTGAAAGGAAAGATCTCCAGCCACTCGCTCCGCAGAGGTGGAGCATCCTACTTGTCATCCATCGGGTTCGACTTGATTGACATTAAGAGTCGGGGTGACTGGAAGAGCCTCGCGGTTTTGTTGTATTTGGTCGATGGGTTGGACAGGAAGGTTTCTAAGGACAAGGTTGTCTCTTCCTTTTTCCGTGTTATGTAATTTCTGTGTAGTTACTATAACCATTTATGTACTTATTACTATAACCAATTGGTTTGGAGGGTTGGGTGTTTATTAGCACCAATTGTCACAAACATACATATCCTATGTTGTTATCCTTCATATTATTATTATTAGTAAGACGGTAGCGTGGGGTTATGGGGGTTATAATTATGTTGTTATTATAACTGTATAACTATCAGTGAATGTCTACTACTATACTCCTGCAGTGGTCTGCTACTCAGACGCTGCAGTTGGTTCCTGGTTTCCCACCTAGGGGTCACCGGGGTGGCACTTCCCACAATCCACCCCTGTGACCCAGTTACCTTTCAAACACTGGGACCAGGTACAGCCATTTTTTTCTTTGGCTATTTAGAATAAATAAGGGTGTTTATTAGCACCAATTGTCACAAACATACATATCCTATGTTGTTATCCTTCATATTATTATTATTAGTAAGACGGTAGCGTGGGGTTATGTTAAAATTAAAATCACCCATAATAATAAACTCATAGCTATCTCTGTCCTCAACCTTGGATAAGGCTCCAACAAAGTTGTCAATGAAAGTTTGCTTGTCACCATCAGGGGGACGGTATACATTAATTAATGCAATCTATTTCATACTCTCCTTACCTATTACAATATTTTGAATTTCCATTCGTTCATCAGCTACATGTAGCAGAGGCAAGGAGTTATAATTATGAGGTACAAAATGTTTAATATAAGCACATACACTGCCACCTGTTTTAATATGATTATTAACAAGAACCTGACGATCTAACCGGTACCTAGTATAACCCATGAACTGGAAGTCACATTCATCATCTTCATTTTTTAGCCATGATTCAGAGAAGGTTAATAATTCTAGATTTGCAGAGACCAACTCTGTACATATTGATGCATAATTAGCTCTTAAGCTTCTAGCGTTTAGGTGTAGGAACCTAAGTCCCTTGGCTCCATCCAGTTCTCTCATATTACCTAACACAGAAAATGAGGGGTAGTACAGCTTGAGAATCAGACATCACATTTATAACTACTTGCTTGTATAGGATTATGAAAAATAAACAATATCCTTTGTTTTTCAATGTAGTACACGTAATTAAACTTATTCTAATGGTGATATAGGCCTTTATGCCGTCACCAATAGAATACTTCATAGTACCATATAGACTTGAGACTGGGTTTTGGGATTGGGGAAACCTGATACCGGTAAGCACATATTAAGTTAATTACATTTAATAGTGAGTAATTGATTCAAGATGATTACATACAGGCATACAGAATTGGAAACACACAGTTAATAATTTGGAAATAAAATATTACAAATTTAGTCAAATTCATTACAAAGCAGGAATAAATTAATCTTAGTCGGTGGGCGGTGTTGCTGGCTGCTCAGTGGGTTGTTCACGTTCATTTTTTAATCTTTTGGCTTCCTCTTTGGTCATTATCGGGGGTTCGTTGGTGTGTTGGTACCGTATGGCCATAAGCATTTCGCCAAGTCTGTTTCCCATCGTCACGTTTTCAATCATGATTTGCTCACGCCGACCAATATGCATCCCACATCCATATACTGGATCAAGAGTCGCTTCATATAGCTGTTTCCCCTTGGAGTTGGTGAGGGTTTGGAGCCTTCTAGGGTCTGAGTACTTGATTTCTTGCAGCTTTTTCATTACCTCTTCCTCAATGTCATACCATTCTTGGGTCTTTTTACAATTCTTGGTCGCAAACATGGCATCCATTGGGCTTCTAGCAGTCATAACCCTTCTATGTGTAGGCATGTCATTTGATATAACACACATCTTGCTGCAGTATGCCCTTTCCGTTGAATCAAAGGACTGGCCTTCAAATTTAATGTCACATTTAAAGAGATTACTAAAGGGGCGTGGCTACTTTGAAAGGCTATGCCATCCGGAGTCTCCACCATCTTGGCTGCAGCTAGGGTTAGGCCAAATGGTATCTGGCTGAGTTCAGAGTGCTTGTACTGGTGTCCAGCGACTATGATTGCAGTACCCCTCACTGAGCATTCGATGTTTTTAGACCTTGCTAGTGCTTGAATCGCCCTGAGGTCACATTGCTTAATTTTATCATCAGGAGGCATGTCGTCGGACAGTTGAACACCCTTCCACTGCTCTAAGTCTCTTAGTTCTTTGATATTAATGAAAATCATAGACTTATAGAGTGGTGAGTTGAAGACCATTACTACATGACGGGGCCTGGTTTTGAAGGTAGCTCTCCTAGCGTTAGCTCTGGCACCTCCACCGCCAGCCGGGGAGGTGTTTGCTTTTTACCTCTACGGTATATAGGCTTAATCACATTGTTCGTATGGGGTAATTTCAGGTCTTTAAATAGCTGATCCACCGTCTCTCTGAGGGTTTCGGGTGTGTCTTCCTCCAGTCCTTCCATTATTAACACTTTTCTCCATTCACAGGACTCCATTTTGAGAAATTTATCAGAGAAATTGTCACAGTCGCCCAATAATTTTGCATTACTTGCACTCAGAATCTCAATATATCCTCTTGGTTGGTAGTAATGGCTTCAGAGTGACCATTGGTTTTGATGTTTATTTGACCTAGTTTAGTTGCAATGTCGTCAAATTAGAATTTTACCTTACCGAGAAGTCAAATTCTCCTGGGCGATTTGTCCCCCTTCAAGCTCATTAATTTTTGCAATAATATCCTCAGGAGTGGACTTATTATAGGTAGGTCAAGCAGAGCCCGGGATCCCGGGCCTGTATGTGTCCCAGTGCTAAATACCCAAAATAAAATTACTGTTCTTGGGGTCACAAAGAGATGTACAATACCAAATGCCATATCATTTGTAAGGGCAAGATACATGACCTTCACATCCTGTATTATTTCTAGCTTTCCTATTTACAGAGAATGAGAAATTAATTGGTAAAATAAATACATTGGCAGTGCCATAAGTAGATTGGAACGCCTTTTCTAGGCCATGCACTGGGTGCTACCATCCCAGAAAAGGGGGGGAATCATGTAAGATTTCATTTGTGTTTGTGGGATCTCATACATATGGACTCTCTTGAGAGAGCAGATTTCGAGGGTATCGTTTTTAAATTTCTGTCACAACAATTACTATATGAAACCATCTGTGATTGCGCTGCATCACTTTTGCATGCAAGCTATATGGTCAAGTACCCCCTAAAACCCCCCAAAACCCCCATCACTAGATAGAATGCAGGTTTGTTAGTAATATTCTTTTATTTTGCTCTAAAGATATGCTGGCTAAAATTGGCGACAGGGGTTTTCCTGTAATGAAATAATTACTCTAGAATTTTTTTCTATTGCCACTTTCAGGAGAATGTCTCATAAAATATTATACAAGCCCCTCACATAATATTTACCTAGTGGATCTAACAGAAAATACTTTAAGTAATCGAATATAAAAAACAGAATAATGATAAGTTTAGAAGTTAATGTCAGAGAGCCCCTGAAAGATGGGAGAGCTCCGGCAGTCCCTTGAGTATATCTAGCCAGGGAGAGCCTTGGATCAATCCAAGGGGTAACACAGTGGTACAAGCTGACAGGTGCATGATGCCAACTTTTATTTTTCAAAAAATCATAGAAAATAATGTATCAACAGCAGATCAATAATAGCTACATATCTGTATTTCACAAGATCCCCCCGTCATTTTGAGATATCATAGGATACATTTCGACCATTTTCTGAAATTGCATTGTGCTACCTACTTATTAGTCAAGGATGGAAGAAAAACCTTTTGTTCGCTCGTCTTTTTGTTGACATTTAGACCGGGTTCCACCATTTGGAGTTTGTAGGCAATTTATTTTCCAAAGTCAGGGAGTCGGATTAAAGGTGGCATTGTCATAAAGGAGGGGTTTTTACAATATATGAAAATATTTTGGTTGTGAAATCAGATGCCATATGGTAAGTTATTCTGTTTTTTCTTATGATTGCAGTGTCAGAGGCGTACTTTCCACAATTGGAGATCTATGAAGGAACTGCGGCAATGTCCACCCAACACCACTTCTTCAATGGACTGACAATTCAGCGACAAGGCACTCTTACTGGAGCTACCATCTATGCCCGACAGGTTGGGATCATGTGGCTTGATGTGTGGGAGAAGGTCACTGCAGACTCCTACCTTCTTGTCTCCTCAACGAGGATAGATGTGACTACAACTGGACCACACAGTGTGGACGTATCTCCAGTTGCTGTGGTGCCGGGACACACAGTTGGTGTCCATTCAAGTTCTACTGACGTGAACCCCCTGGCTGTGACGGTGGGTGCAGGGTACCTGGTATGGAGGACATCCTGGTTAGAAGATCAGGGGCACTTTGTAGTTGGGACTACTACACTGACACCAAGTGACAACACAGACACCGTAGACACATACATGATACCTTCTCTACAACTTAACATAGAGCCCAATGAACCCGTCCAGTGGTACCCAGGTAAGCGTCAGGCATTTATAATATTACATAATCTTGCTCATCCAAATTAAAAAGAACCTAGGATCAATTTAAATGACTTTGTGACAAGTAGAATTGCTCAGAACATATACAGATATAGAACATAAAACTTTCAATCTTCCCAATTGAATACATTTTACAGATGATAATGATGTTTAAACCATGATGATCTAATCACAGTGCAATTTCCTCATAGGAAGGGCTGACATAAGGAAGTTCCTGTTATAAGGAACACATTTTCATTGCCAAAATTGCCAATTCTCTCCCTATCTCATATTGGTTATAAGGAACATTGTTTATAAGGAGCAAAATCACTTTGCCAAAAGGCCCTCCTTATAATAAGATTTCACTGTGATTTATCTCTAAATATTACTTCTCACCGATATATCAGTATTCTTCATTAAAATACACTAAGAGAACAATTTATCTTAACAGGTTGTAGTGCACAGCAGGAACTTGAAGTCATAAGTCGGCCAGGTCAGATTGGTGGTTCATGCCAAATCTTTCATGGGCTCACCACGAAGTGTTCTGGGCGACTGTCAGCCATCAGTGTTCACACAAAAAAGGCAGGAACAGTTTACATTGATCTCTGGGAAAAAACTACCTCGGGAACTGATCATGTTCTGTACTTTACCAAGGAAATAACAGCAATAGCTGCCGGGAAAACCACAGTTTATTTAGACTTTGCTGATGAATTTGTTCTTGTAAGGAGAGGAATGATCTATGGAACACACAGACCTTCAGGAACAAGTGATCAGGTACTTGATGACGGTGCAACAAATCCTGGCCAACAAGGATATAGTACTATTATACATCATGAACGGCATGGGGATGTAGCCTGGACGCCCAACATTCTCCATGAGTCTCAACTATCTGGCAGCAGACCTTACCTTAGACGACCTTCCATAGCTATACACATAGCTAACCTAGAGGACCAAGGTAAGCAGTCAGCACTGCCTTTTATGTGTCAGCTTAGGGCGGTATTGTACAAGGACAAAAATCGAATATAAACCTTAATGTTCAATAATTTATTGGTTCTGGGTATCTTAACTCTTATCTTTTCTGATATAATCAGTTATCTTATGCTTCATGACATTTCATGAAAGTAGTGCAAAGTAAAGTGTAATTAGTAACATTAAGTTCACAATCTATATTAGTGTTGTTTTTTTCACAGAGCCATTGCCATTCATCCCCGAGCTTTATCTGAACTCTGGAACTACAACCCTGCCCACCCAGCACTACTTCTTCCACGGTCTGACAACTCTGCGACGAGGTGTCTTAACTAGCGTTTCACTCCACGCCACTCAAGCTGGGAAACTATGGGTCGATCTTTGGGAAAGAAACAGTAGTGACCCAGACTCTTACACCCTTGTATTGTCACAAGAAATAGTGGTAGCGGGAATTGGCATGACCAGCATTGATATAGATCCAACAGTGGTAGACTATGACCTGACCGTTGGTGTTCATTGTACTTCTACCCTGGCTAACCCTCTGGCTGTGACAGAAGGGACAGGGTACCTTGTGTGGAGGACCTCCTGGTTAGAAGACCAGGGGGACTTTGTAACGGGCCCGGTGCCGACCAAGTTGAGGCAGAGTGACAACACGTATACAGCAGCAACCTACATGCTACCCTCACTGCAGCTTCACATCCAGCCTGAGGAAGAATCCTTTCCTTATCCAGGTAAGGCCACTTAAAATCGCCCGCACCTGTCTAAAAGGGCCGCATCAACCTTTTTTAAGGTTATTCAATGATTAAAAAAAGAGCCTAAATGGCCGCCCCTATCAACCAAAAAGAAAAGTAAAAAAAATAAAAATTCCACTACTTTTTAAGAGGACATTACGCTATCAAAAATATGAAATACACACTTTTAAGTGTTCCTATCATATCCCCATGGCTTTTATCTTTAAATACATTTTTATTTTAAATCTCTGTGACAAATATTAAGGTCATAGCAAGAGTTTTTTGGAAGTCAGTCCCCTCAACTGAGAAAAAAAAAGCAACGCCCTCGTGCCCTGAAAAAATGTTATCAATTTTTTGAAAAAGCCTCCCTCACCGTTTTTCCCCGAAAAGTGTCCCCAAGCTGATAATCAATTTTAAGTGGCCTAAGACACAGTTTAGTTATCTCTCATATTACCCCATTAGTAGTATAGTATGTATCGGAATGGGACTATGCTTAAGTACTGTTTATTACTCACTCGATATGCAGCCAATCAGAGGCCGCCATTTGGTCACGTGACCCGTTGCCATGGTAACGTGACCTACTTAGGACTCCAATCAGAAGCCAGCATTCTGGGTGACCTACTGACCTACTTAGAAGCTCCGAGCCAATCAGAGGCTGGCATTCTGGTAACCATGGTAACGTGACCTACTTACGTGACGTGACCTACTTAGGCTCAGCCAATCAGAAGCCAGCATCTGGTAACTAGGGTAACGTGACCTACTTAGGGTTTGTTTGTAAACAACACCACGTGGCTCTCTTGTTTGTAAACAACACCACGTGACACGTGACTGTTTGTAAACAAACAAAAAAAAGTTATGTAACTTATATATAGAAAATAAACACAACAAGATAATTTCTTTTTTTTCATGTTATGCTAAAATTATATTTTCAAAAAGCATATCTGTTACAGTGTCTATGTGTAAGTACGCGCGTTCTCATTCAAACACTATAACACTATTATACTGTAGCAGCAGCAGGTAGGGCAGGAAGAAAAGCAAGAGCAAGAGCAGAAGCGACGACACCATTTGCACCATCCGGCCGTCGCGTTGGTAGCCCTACTACCCGTTGCGCGTTCAACTGGAGGCTTAAGTGTGACAAATGACGATTCTTTGTCGACGCGACTACTAACATCAGCAGCATCAGCAGCATCAGCAGCATCAGCAGCAGCGGCAGCAGCCTCGGCAGCAGCGGTAGCAGCAGCAGCAGCAGCGGCAGCAGCAGTAGCGTGAGCATTAGCAACAACAGCAGCAGCGGCAGTAGCAAGGGCAACAGAGCGTACACTAGCAGCAGCAGTCCTAACATCAGCAGCGTCATCAGCGGCGACATCGGCAGCCGCAACAGCATCAGCAGCAGCAGCGTCGGCATCGGCGGCATTAGTAGCTGCATCGGCAGCAGCAACAGCAGCAGTCACAGCCGCAGCGGCAACAACAACAACGTCATCACAACCAGCATCACTAACAGCCGCAGTAAATGCAGCAGTAGCACGATGAGCAGCACTAGCAGCAGCAGTAGCAGCGGCTACAGCAGCAGCTTCACATTCGCGCGCCGCTTCATCATACCGCTTCATGTCACGGTCGTAACTTTCCATCATGGTGATCTGCAAATTGAGGCGTGGTGGTGGTGGTGGTATTAGTAGTAGTAGTAGTAGTAGTAGTAGTAGTAGTAGAGAGAATGATGATGATGACGAAGACGGTTTAACTCCCCCTTATATACCCTTACTCCCCCCTTTTTTCAAGCCACCGGCCAGCTGCCCACTCACGGCAGGTCTTTAGATTAGCCTTAAGTCGCTAACTACGCGCTCATCATCCCTCTAATCACATTTTCCAGCCGCCGGCCAGCTGACTGCTGACGACAGGAGAGGGTGATTTTTTTTCTTTAGATTTAAGCCGCTTACCACACGCGCACCCTCTAGTCACAGACAGAGTGACAGAAAGGGAGGGGGTCGCTTTGTTCACCCTACCTGTAGTTGTTTTCTATACACACTCCAAGCCCATGACCTGCTAATCCTTTATACAGGTAACACGCGTTCAACTAATTACACTATTGTATGACAGTCGGTACACAGATTAATTTTAAACCACCCTCCCATCTGGATCCACGACTGGTGGGTGGAAGGATCCAGCTGAAAAGCGTGATTAGGGCTTTTGTTTCTCTTATGATAGCAGCAGGTCAGCATGCGACAGCTGAAAATGTCAGACTAAGTCGAACTCTTGCCGCTCCTATAAAAGACTGAGATGCATTCTCTTTCCACACGCCCTTCTACCATCGCCGCCGTCACCGCCACCGCCGGCCAGCCGACCGCCGCCACCGCCTGCAGTCACCCGGCCGCCCCTACCGTCACCGCCATCACGCCAGCAGGGAATTTCGAGCTGAGTCTGCTTATTGCTTATTTTTTTTCTTTGAGCTTTTTGTTTTAAAATTTTTATTTTCACTCAGTCTGTTTTTTTTTTTTCTCGGAGGAAAGAAATATGGCGCCGCAGAGGGCGCAAGTTTTTAAAAGACGGACACGCGAACAAAGTGCCCTCCTCAACTGCCCGGCTATTTTTTTATCTCAAAGGAGAGAGCGTCACGTAGTTGAGGTTCACGCTTCTCTTGAAGCGTACCGAATTCTCCAGAAAAGCAAAGCCGAGTGCCAAAGAAATCGTCGTTATACAAGAGCGGAAAAGGAAAACGTAGCGACATGGCCGAGAGCCGTCTTCTCAGAACAGTATTTACTCCACCATTGCATAATAGCCGCTCTCAGCGCCCCCACTCGTTGGGCGTTTCATGAAAAGAAAGAGCGCTGCTACTCCCCTCACCCTGCCTCCTCTTATAAAGTGAGAATAAGCGCTATGAAACGATTCGACAAGCCGATCGGTTTTTTGGGAGTGACTGCAGCTCCCACTCGGTGGGCGCGCGTTGTGGCCGACGTGAACACGGTCTCTAAACATTTCGACGTCGTCACCTGTTATCCCGCATATTGCAACGCAGCCGATTTGAAGAAGACAAGGACGCACTATTTTAAACCATACGCTCCAATATGTATTTGTCACCGCCGCGCTGACACGCCTTATTGCTTTTTCGAGACGATCGTGTCACAACACAGAAATAGAAAAAAAAGCGGCAAAGCGACAAGCTTTGCCTAAAAAAAAAAAAAAAAAAAAAAAGATTGATCTGCGCTTTTCTCTCCTCCTCCCCTCCTCCTCCTCCTCCTCCTCCTCCTCTTCTTTTTTAAAAAAATAAATATTTGTATCAGACTCCTCTGGAGTCTGATACAAACATTTATGACTATTGAGTGAAAATAGAATTTTATCGCAAAAAGAAAAAGAAAAAAAAGACACTTCTGCCGCCGCTACTGTGACACCGTCCGGAATCAATAAATAGGTCGGCTGACTTTTCTCCACAACCATTCACTACCGACCGTTCGAGTGAGAAACACAGCAGACAGTCAGACACACAACTACTCTCTGAGGTGTGCTGAAAAAAAATGAAAATGTCGAGTAGTAAAAGCAAACTCTTCACAGAAATTCATTTCGACGCTCGACTACAAGGACCCTTTAGTTGTATCATTAGCGGTCCGTTGGGTTGTGGAAAATCGCGCTTGGTGGATCAATTTCTGAGCGACGTGAACAATTTGGTCACGCCGCCGGTGGAAAAGACTTTTTACCATTACGGCGAGTGGCAGCCTCTGTTTGAAAAAATGCAAAATCAGTACGGTGTGGAATTCAGAGAAGGTCTTCCTAGCAAAGAGTCTATAGCGGGAGACGTGGAAGTAGCAGAAGACGCTTTACGACCACACACTCTACTGATATTGGACGATCTGATGAGCAGTTCCAATCAGCAAGTGGTAGCTGACATCTTTACTAAATACTCCCATCACTGGAACGTGAGCGTCATATATATCACTCAGAACCTATTCCAGAAATCACCCGACTTTCGAACTATGAGTCTGAACGCTCACTACATGATCGTTTTCAAGAACCCGCGCGACATGGGGCAAATAGCTAGTCTGTCTCGCCAGGTGTTTCCCTCCAACGCGGCGGCCCTCTCTAGTATATTTACCCATGAACTCAAGCGACCTCACTCATACCTCCTTCTGGACTTCAAGCAGTCAACACCTGATGATCTGAGAATACGCTCCTCTTTGACATCCATACACTCTCAGCTAGTATTCGTACCGCTAGACAAAAAAAAGAAGAAGAGAAAGTAGTAGCAAAAATGGCTTCTCATCTACTCGAAAGACACTTTGGTACTCTCAAGCACTTAGCTAAGTGCTCGCCAAAGGACTGCTCGCATCTAATAGACTCTGGAAGCGACGATCTGATCGCACCGTTGAGTGAGATCTGTCACAATTTACTCGTAGGGAACATCCCGCTCAGCGACAAACAACTGGACAAGCTTCGAGAATCGGCTGACGTGTTGAGGGAGGTCGGCAAAAAATCTACTCCCATAAAAAAAAAGAGACGCGTCTTGGTACAAGAGGGAGGTTTCCTCATTCCGGCTCTCATAGGGATGGCCTTACCGCTTATAAAGAGCATTCTCCGTATATGAGACACCTCATTCGACACCTACTCGCCGACAGTACCACCACTACCGCCACTGCCAGCGTCATCGCCACCGTCGTCCCCATGACAGACTCAGAGCAGCAACAACACTACAAACGCTTAGCGCTCGTGGATCCTGAGACGCTCTACAAATCATCACGAGCAGGTCTACTTCATCATGTGCCCACTGCTGCTACTACTAGCGCTGCTACTACTGCAGTCGCTGCTGCTAGTACTTCTACTGCTCCAAACCTTCCTCCTCTTCCTGATGAGCGTAGTGAAAAGAACGAGAGTTCCGCCCCTGCCACCGCCGCCCGCCTACCTGCCGATATGGCCTATTACCACAAGCAGGCAGAACAATCCCTTCATCCCAACGCGGCATTGCACCAGGTGCTACAGTTTATCTACAGGGACTTGGACTTAGTGTTGAACGATCCCACTTTGGAATCGCGGGAGAAAATGTTGAAATACCGAAGGTTGTTGAATAGATTGCAATTTTTTCTCGCGAATCCCAACAACAGCAACATCTCTTCGTCCTACACTTCTTCGCTGCCGGCTCACCTCCGTCAGTCTGCTGAAGAAGCCAGCGCGTCCCTACTTGAGCGGTTGGTGAACCAAGTTCCCAAGAGGAATCGCATCCGGACCGCTGTGCTGTACAAAAAATTGGAGAAATCTGGTGTGGTCAAGTGGAACGAGGACGGCGCGGTGCGCGAGATGTCGGGTCGGAGAATACTACCTGAGCGTCACATCAACATAGTGGAATTACTGAGCGACGCCGCCAGGTTCAGGAAGACGGCGACCAGACCGGCGGGCTACTCTCCGTTCACAAAAGCCCTGCACGAAACAGATCCCACAGACTCCTTGATCGGAAACCGTCTGTATAAAGCGAGCGGACCTGGCCGACGTTTGGACACACGGCTTACTGACAGAGGTCGGAAACGACCGAGCTTCGACTCGGAAGAAGGAGAAGCAGAAGAAGAAGCAGCAGCAGCAGCAGCAGCAGCAGTAGCAACAGCAGACTCTTCTTTCCAGGTGGACGATCAATCCTCTGACGACGACGAGGGCAGTGAACTTTTCCAAACTCCGACTACAGTGAAACCCCCGTCGGCATATAGGAGCGCGGCGAGTAGGAAAAAGAAAAGGCGCAACCGCCTGGCGCAGGCGTCGTACACTCCCGCTCCTGGTGCTACTCCTCCATCAGGCCGACGATGGGAAAACCGGTGAAGAGACTGACCAAGAAGGAAAAAGAAAAGAAGCGCTTAGTAGCTAGATATACCGACGTCAAAGCACCCTCCAGTTTCACTAGCGTGACTAAACTCCAGAAACATCATTTTCGCCCCCTAAACCCGGCCGTCATCCGAGACGCTTTAGTGTCGCTGGACGCCTACACTAAACATAAACCCATTCGGAGAAAATTCGCAAGGAACAAGACTATAACCGGTGCAATCGATCAGCAGTGGCAGATAGATCTGATGGACATGCAGGCTTTGGCGTCTCACAACGACCGCTTCCGGTACGTGGTGACGGCGATCGACGTTTTCTCTAGGTATGCGTGGGCCGTTCCCATTAAATCCAAGAGTGGTGCTGATGTTACCGAGGCCTTCCAAAAGATGACAGACACTGGCGAGAGACAACCGCACACTGTTCAGACAGACAAGGGGAAAGAGTTTGTGAACAAGATCTTTCAAGATCACTTGAAGAGCGAGGGCATAGAGTTTTTCACTGGCGAGAACGACGACATCAAAGCTAGTCTAGTGGAGCGCTTGAACCGCAGTCTGAAGGAGAAGCTGTGGCGTTATTTCACACACAAGCACACGTATCGCTACGTAGACGTACTGCACCATGTAGTGTCTTCTTACAATCGCACTCACCACAAGACGTTGAAAATGGCGCCGGCTCAAGTCAGCTCGGAAAACAGCGAAACAGTTTTCTACCGACAAGATCTCCCAACTAAAAAACAAATCGACGAAATATGGAAAAAGAAGAAAAAAACAAAGACGTCCGCCGTCGACGTCATCGCTCCGGGTGACAGAGTGAGGATGTTGAGAACTAAAGGCGCCTTTGACAAAGGGTACGAGGGAAAGTGGCGCGAGGAAGTGGTCGACGTTGCTAAGACGTTGGGAAGCAGAGGGTTCGAGCTAAAAGACGCCAAGGGCGAGGAGATAAAAGGCGTCTTCTACCCGGAAGAGGTTCAGAAGGTGTACAAGAGTCGTTACGACAACAACTACCTGATAGACGAGGTGTTGCGCCGCAAGACCGTCGACGGTAAAGAGCTAGCTTTCGTACGTTGGTTAGGTTATGACGACAAGTTCAACGAGTGGATCCCCGTCAAAAAAATAACGTAGAAAAAAATGAACCTCACCCTTCCTAGCAACAGCTCTATGGAGTATTATCCTGACAACAGCTTGACGTCTTTCCGAACTCACTTCGACTCGCCCCTCCTTCTGCCCGAAGCGTACGAAGCGGCTCTGACTGAGATCATCCTCCCTACAGAATGGACTAACGTGCACGACGACTTGATCATCGTTGTTCCTCTGCGCACCAAGGGTTCGCTAGAGGAGGCGATCAACGTTTTAAAAGACGCTAAATTCGCCGCAACAAGAAAACCGCAGGTAGACTGGAGGGGAATGAAAAACGCGAACGGTCTGAGCAAGCTAATCTTCAGCAAAAAATACCCGCTGAGCGGGAAGGAAGCGAGCTATGTAACAGTGGAAGAGATGTCAGACACGTCGGAAGAGCAGCGATTGAAACCGGAAACAAAAAGGTTCAAGAGAGAGGTCGACTTGAGACAGACAAATGCCGTATACAAGCAGTTCTTGTCCCCGGCCGAGAAGAAGAAGGCGATCAGCGATCAAGCAAGACAGATGATCGAAAAGATGGAGCAAGACATGGGAGTGCGCAGTTTTATGCCAAACATATTCGAGATACCTCCTATTTTCACCTGAACCAACCACACGCAAGTCGAGCGCTTGAGTGAGACGTTGCGAGATGACAGACTAGAGGGCTCCAGCTTCCTGCTCAAACCGATGCAGATCTTATCGTACGACTCCAAGACGAAACGCGTCACCATCAAACCGCCGAGACACTGTGCTATCCTGCTGACTCAGCATCTCGCATGTGTTCTAGGCTTCGGAGAGAAGACGTGTTTCGCGTCGCCGACTACCGGCGCCTACTCGATGGATGTTTTCGGGGACGTGCACTCTGTGTACATATACACCGACATGATCCAGGAGAGACGTGTGGGCGACATGCAAGTGCCGCTGTTACGCTGTGTCGCGGTGGACAGAGGCGGAAGGCGTCGAGGTGGCGTGCAAGCTATCAGTTTTCCCCATTTGGATTATTTCCCCTTGAAATCCAAGAGGTTTACCGAGGTCGGCATCTATTTTAGAGACCGATCCGGCCATTCCATCCCATTCATTAGAGGCGAGGTGACCGTGACACTTCATCTGAGACCTATTGAGCGCTAAAAGAAAAAAATGATGCGTGAACGCGTTCCGTACTTTCCACCCAGGCGCACCGTCGGCAGAGGGTACAGCGATTACTACAACGCGCAGCTGGGCAACGGCATCAACGTGTACAGCAGGCGCTCTTCCCAGAGCGGGCACGGTTTGGGCGGCGCTCTGTTAGGTCTGATGCGCTCGGCTACCCCGCTATTGAATTCAGTGGGAAAAACGCTGCTCCGCGCCGGTGTGGGCGTAGCTAAAGATGTGCTGGCGGGTCGGACTTTAAAGAGCAGCGTGAAAGACCGAGGCGCAGGTGCTCTGAAGAGACTGGCGAGTACGGCGTTCTCAGGAGGAAAGACAACTGTCGCGTCTAAGAAAGGGTCGAAACGTCGCCGGCATTCTCCTCAGACGGGCGGTGGCTCTTGCAAGAGACGTAGAGGGGATGTATTCGACCGGTAAGCGCCTAGGCGCTTAGGTATAAATAAAAAGACTGGAGGCGGCCGGCGTCAGTCTGTCGTCCGCGTGAAGAGAGAACACAATGGCTTACGTACACGAGAGCAGTAACGAGTGCGTGCTCTCTGAGCTCGACCTGCACACCGTAGCGCCGACTCAGACTACTATCTTAAAGTCGTCTTTCCTCGGGATAGAAACAAAAAACTCTTTAGAGGATGGAGGTAACATAAATTTCACCATCAACAAGTCGCAAGAGTACACAGACCTGAACGAGAATTACCTTCATCTGGAATGTCAAGTGCTGAAAGCGGACGGAGCGGCGCTAGAGGACACCGACGCGGTAGCTCCGGTGAACAACTTGGCTCACTCGCTCTTCAAAGATGTCCAAGTCTCCATCGGCGGTTTCAAAGTGTCTGGCAACACCAAGACCTACCCTTACCGAGCTTACTTGGAAGGGTTACTCAACTACAACAAAGACGTGAAGTGCGGCGTCATGAGCGCCCAGGGGTGGCATGAAGATACGCCTGGTCACTTTGACGCATTGACTAACGCGAATGCGGGGTACACTGCGCGCAGGAAGCTAATCTCCAACAAGCGCTTTTCGCTGATGGCCCGACTGCACTTTGACCTGGCTCATCAACCGAAGCTCATCGTTGGAGAGACAGAAATCAGTCTTACTCTGAAACAGGCAGCGCCCTCTTTCTATTTGATGTGCGCCCCTGACGCAGGCTACAGCTTGAAGATCTACAAAGCAAAGCTCTACGTGCGACGTGTGTTGGTGGCGGACGCTGTAGCGGAAACGCACGAAAGAGCGGTGATAGAACACGGCCCCTTCGACTACCCGGTGAACAGAGTGGAGGTGACGACGTACGCCATCCCTCAAGGTAACAGAGATCACAGCTACACGCACTCCAACACAGGCCAGCTTCCCAAGTCGATGATGATTTGCTTCCTGGACCACGAAGCCTTCAACGGTAGCTACAACAAGAACCCGTTCGAGATGAAGCATTACGACATCAGCTCGCTTCAAGTGATAGTGAACGATCAGAAAGTGCCGAACGACGCTTACGTGCCCGACTTTAAAACCAAAGCGGCTGTGAGAGAGTACTTGGCGCTACACACGGAAACGGGGATGTACGAGGGCGCGCGCTCCTGTGGTATTTCATACGAGCAATTCCTGAACGGTTACACGGTGTTCCCCCTCGATTTAACCCCAGACAGATCGCACGACGGGTGTCGCGTGAACCTTATAAGAGCGGGTCAGCTGAGGGTGGAAGTCAGTTTCCGCTCGGCGCTACAAGCGACAACAACGGTGCTACTCTACTTGGTGTACGACAACGTCGTCGAGCTGACCAGAGATCGACACCCCATCACCGACTACCACATGAACTGAAGACAAGACAGCGGTACTTAGCGTATCGTATGAATACGCTTGAAATAAGTAGAGTGTTGAAGGAAAACGTTCACACAAAACATCGTTTCCTAGGTGTTTTCTCTTGTGACACTATTCCGAAGCACCCTATCAAAGACACTTGTTTCGTGAGCAACACAGATCCGCAACATTTACCAGGCCAGCATTGGGTAGCGTTTTACGTGTCGAGCACGGGTGAAGTGTACTACTTTGATTCCTTCGGCTTACCGCCGCTGAGTGCGGAGTTCTTGTCTTTCGTGGAACGCTCTGCTCCGTTCAAGTGGCAAAGAAACCGCGTTCAACTACAAGACACTTCTGCTGACACCTGTGGACCTCATTGCGTTCATTTCCTAATTGAAGCATGTCGAACAAGAAACCCCAAGAAGTGCGTTATGCGCATGAGCAAAATCCCAAAGCTGAGCGACCGGACAGTGAGTCAGAAGCTAATGATGATGATGTTGTGACAGAAAAAACGGGTTGTTGCGATGGCGGACGTTTCATGGAAGCAAAGATTCTCTGCCTTGCCGAAATAGTGTTGGATTTATCCCAAGTCGTGCAATGTCTATTGGAGAGAGGTTGTCAGAAGTGTGGTGCGAGTGACGGCGGCGTGAGACTTTGCGGCCTGTTGGGTTGCAAATCGAAGAAGCAAGCTAAAAAAGCATAAACTTGTGTGTTTTTTGATTGAAATGAAAATAAAGAATAAAATGAAAAAAAAGAAATTATCTTGTTGTGTTTTTATTTCTATAATATAAGTTATATAACTTTTTTTGTTTGTTTACAAACAGTCACGTGTCACGTGGTGTTGTTTACAAACAAGAGAGCCACGTGGTGTTGTTTACAAACAAAACCCTAAGTAGGTCACGTTACCCTAGTTACCAGAATGCCGGCTTCTGATTGGCTGAGCCTAAGTAGGTCACGTGACGTAAGTAGGTCACGTTACCATGGTTACCAGAATGCCGGCCACTGATTGGCTGAGAGCTTCTAAGTAGGTCAGTAGGTCACCCAGAATGCTTGCTTCTGATTGGCTGAGAGTCCTAAGTAGGTCACGTTACCATGGCAACGGGTCACCTGACCAAATGGAGGCCTCTGATTGGCTGCATATCGATTGAGTAATAAACAGTACTTAAGCATAGTCCCGTTCCGATACATTATATACTACTCCCATTCCGCTATACTCCCCCATTCCCCCCACTCTACACCCCATGTGTGGCTTCATGTCAATGCTAAAGAATACCTGTCACAAGCTGTTCTTGACAGTTATCAGATTGACAGCACGGATTTCTGAAATGAAATTTACCGTAACTCTACTATTGACTTGTAGTAGTATAATATGTATCGGAACGGAACTATACACAGTACTGGGTTTTACTCATTGGACATGCAGCCAATCAGAGGCCTCCATTTGGTCACGTGACCGGAAGTTACGTCACATGACCTTATTAGGGGTGCCCGGAAGTGACGTCACGTGACATAATTAAAGGTCACGTGACCGGAAGTGACCTGATTAACCAATCAGTTACCTCCATTTTGGTCACGTGACCGGAAGTGACATCACATGACCTAATTAGAGGATTAGCGTTACGTCACATGCCCTATTTAGGGTGACTGGAAGTGACATCATGTGACCTACTTAAGGGTCAAGTGACCGGAAGTGACCTGATTAACTCGACATGCAACTAATCAGTGACCTCGATTTGTCACGTGACCGGAAGTGTCGTCACGTGACCGGATGTGATAGAAGTGACCCAATTTTAAAAAAAAGTGACCTAATTAACTGGGGGAGGAGGAGGAGGAGAAGGGGGGTGCATAGGGGGAGAGGGGGAGGGGAGGGGGGAGGGGGGCACTTTGGGGGGAGGGGGCACTTTGGGGGGGGTCTTTGGGAGTGAGCATCTCTTTGGGGGAAAAAAATAATTTTACTTTTGTTTAGTTTGAAATAAAGATTTCGTATAAAATAAAACACAGCAAAATAAACTATTTTTTCATTTTATTTTTTATTTTCATTTTGAATCGCTTGATTAATGTATGTTGACCCACGGTGAATCATCTACGACGACCTATCTACGATGTCCTCGTCCAAACAGAAGAAACACCTATCGTTTTCCACTGGCAACCTTCTTATCTGCCTTCTGAGAGCTGCTATCTCATCGGTCAGCAGGTATTTTCTTCAGCATTTCCGTCAGGAAAATTCTGCTTTGCGGACATTGCTTTACAGGCCAACTGACAAGTAGGCGGCGAGAGTCTCTGCGAAAGAGCGTGGTCTATACCACCCAAAGGCGTTGAAAGTACCGCCCCATTGTAGGCAAGTCGGGATTGTCGTAATCCAACTCACACTTGGTGAAAAAGTACAGCGTCTTAAGCAACAGATCCGGTCGAGCGATACCGATGAAGGCGAGGGCCAGCTCTCGCCATCTCGCATCAGGTGTAGTTATACGCCACCAAGCTTTGAACATCTCCGTACACATCTCCTCCGTCGTCTTGTCACCACCTACTAGGGTGTCCATACGGGCGGCGGTAATCCCCAAGCAACCTCCCAACGCTCTCCAAAATCCAACTAACCGCTGACCTATTTCATGAAGCAACTGATCGCTATATGTGAAGCGCGCTCCCTCTCTTCTCACACCATTACCATCAGTCTCCACACGCGCGTCACGCTGCTCTTGAGAGGGAGAGAGCGCCTGTGCAATTGCAACTGTTTCACCACTCATCTCGTCTGCAAAAAAAAAGCACTCTATGAAGAACCGGTAAACGGTGTGGTGGTGGTGGTGCTACTGCTTAGTGCTGACGACGGAGGTAGTGGTGGTGGTGGTGGTAGATGTGGTAGGTGTAGTGGTCAGACGTGATATGGGTTTTCCAACAGAAAAATCAGAGCTTTTTATACAGAGGATTTTAATCCCATTTCCAACTGCATACCCGACTTATCCACATGAGACCTTTCATCCCCTCATTAAGAGCTTATGAGGAGGAGGAGCGGTATTCAGATTTCCTTTTCATCTCCATCTGTGGAGGGCAGCTGAAATGTGATTTTTATACACCCCCTACTTAGGGAGGGTTGATCTTTTTTTTTTCTAAACACATAAAAAAACTGAGCTCTTTTCCCTGAGGACCACTTTCCCTTTTATGATGTAACAGAGGACAGGTGAAAATCGGATTTATAGACATCCTACCAACTCTTTTCCCTGAGGACCACTCTCCCCTTTTATGATGTAACAGCAGAGGTCAGGTGAAAATCAGATTAATAGACATCCTACTGTGATAACAACCTTAGCGCTCTTTCTTCTAAGAGTCAGCAAAACCAGCAGGTATCCAGAAGCAGTCGTATATAAGGGAGGTGGAAAACTACCATTCACTCACTCACTCTTTTCTCTACACACACCATCATGAGCAGAAGACAACCCTGTTAGCTACAGCTACACAAGAAGACGAGGAAGAGCGGTCGTTTAGCGTCTTCTCTTGCTACTGGTGTAGCGAGTACTAGTGGTGTAGCGAGTACAAGTGGCGGTACTAGTGGTGGTAATAGTGTTACTACACCTGCTGCTGCTACGCATGCTACTGCTGCTGTTGCTGCTACTGCACCTGCTACGCATGCTACTGCTACGCGTGCTGCTGCTACTGCTACAACATCTACAAAGACCCCTACTGTGCACGCCTCGCTTGCCACTGCTACGCCTACTGCTGCACCTACACTGCTACACCTAGCTACTACTGCTGCTACTGCTAATGCACCTACTGCTGCTGCTGCTGCTGCTGCACCTGCTACTGCTACTACTACTGACGACGGGTCGCCTCTCACAACAACACCTCACTGGCGACCGGGTTTTTACCTCCCCACCACTGTTGCTGATTTAGATGAAGACCATCATCAACCGCAGCACATTGGAGAAGGGCCCGCTACATCATCCTCAACCGTCGCTGAATACACTTACATTGATTTAGACACTCAGCTCGAGCACGTAGTAGGAGTGGAGGTTGAGGAGGAGGAGGAGGAGGAGGAGGAGGAGACAGAGGACGAAGACGAGGACGAGGGTGAGGAGGAGGAGGAGACAGAAGACGAGGAGGGGGGTGAGGAGGAAGAGGAGGATGTTCAGGTGTTTTTTCGTGCTCCCCCCTCCTTGGCTTATGACGACGCCTTCACGGCTACCGGTGCGGATGTTGCTCCTGTTGTTGGCTCTGCTGCTGATTCAGCTCACCCTGATGGTGATACTCTTCTTGTCTTGAAACCTTCTAAGAGCTCCAAGAAGAGAAAAGAAGGAGCAGAAGAAGCAGAAAAAGATGTCACAGGTGTCCGTATGTTAGAGTTCTTCTTCGACGGTTTGAAGCTGGAGATCTGATTGGATGGGGTTAGACTGTCTAGGGAGAGCTACAGCATCAAACACATGACTCCAACCCCCACCAAACAAGTGCACTTCACCATCGACGCGCTGCTCAAGCTAATAACGAACATTGCCAACATCCACCAGGTGGCACGGATATGCGACGCGGCGGCTACGCAAGGTCTCCCCTTTCAGAAACCCTGGTTTATTGTGCTGGACGGGGAAAGGGAAGTGTACGCAGCTGTCAGCTACTACAAGGGTAAGAACGTGATCCACGTGCGCAAGTACGAAGGCCTCGACAAAACCCCCACACTGGAGGGGGTGACGCTGTCCAACAAGGCGCTCAAAGAGTTGGATAACAAAAGAGAGATTATTCCTAAATTTCTCGGTAGAGTTCTGGAATGAGAGGCATGCGCACACACACGCGCGCGAGATAGTGTTTGACGGATGCGTAGACAGAAAGAATAAGAGAGATAGATAGATAGATAGATAGATAGATAGATAGATAGATAGATAGATAGATAGATAGATAGATAGTTAGAAAAAGATAGCTAGCGATAGACGGCTAGGTAGATGAAAAAAAATAAGAAGAATAATTTCTCTTCACATATTATATTGGTAACTCAGTGAAAAAATGACGCAGTACGTCTGCGAAAAGTGTTTCAAAAGTTTTAAAAGGTCGTACAATCACGACAGAAATGTGGAACAATGTAGGGTAATACCTAGGTTTTGCCCTCTATGCGGCAAAGGTACTTGCCGAAAAATCACCTGTCGACGCGAATCTCTCAACGGAGTAACTATCCCTCCGATGATATGCGCTAAACCGAACGGTGAGGAAATATTCACCGCGAATTGGTCTGCAATACAAACAGGTCTCAGGGTGCACGGGACTCGTGTGAGTGTCACAAACTTAAGACTACCAACCGGTGAGTTGAGTGACGCCGTAGATACTATGGGACACATTCACTTCACACAAAGATTCAGATACAAAGTAGGTTTGTCGCTAGGCTAAATCTTACAACACAAAGAAGACAAAAGCAAACTACGCTACTTTCACACCTCCCAAAACAACGCAACTCTTATACAACCCCTCCCCACCATAACTAATTCAGAAACTTTAGAAGAGCTCCTCTCGCTCATGCAAAACACCATCGCTTGCGAAGAAGTACGGAAACTTTTCGACTCTGACACCAAGTGGCACATTCTTTTTCCCACCAATTTGAACATTTGCGTTTACATGGGACCCGGGGAATTTCCCATAGGTGGTAGGGTTACCCACTCGGGTCGAGTAGGAAAGAGAAGCGGTGTGTTAGATTTTCCCAACGTGGACAAACTAAGCGTCTTTCGCTGCATTTCCTTTCACTTATACAAGACTGGCAAACGCGCTTCGGAATTGTTACGTCAGTTTGATCCCACTGCCAAACCTGAAACCTTTCCGGGTTTGAACATCCGCAATTTACCCGCGTTAGAGAACTTGTTTGATATACAAATAGCGCTTTACTCGTGCAGTGAGAGGACAGAAGTTGAAAAGACGAGTTAGTCTGATCAGATCACCTTCTAAAACTCAGGCCGCCTGAGGTAAAGTCAACCTACACCTGACGGCGAAAGACGGTTTGCACGTGTCGCTGGTTACAGATTTCAACGCATATGCAGGCATCTACGAGTGTTGCAAGTGTAAGGCGGCGTTCACCACCGAGTTCTTACTGAAAAGACACAGAAACCAGCTTTCCTCTTGTCGACAAGTCAAGTTGAGATATGTGGGTGGAATATACCACAATTCGAAAACGATTTTCGAAGCGCTAGCAGATTTCTCCATTTTGCCTCCGATGGCGATTACGGAATGTACCCTTACAAGATCACCTTCGATTTCGAGGCTTTCTTCAGACCGTCCAAAAAACCATCCACCGAAAACGTGTCTGTGCTGTGGGATCACGTCCCTTTGTCGGCTAGCGTCGCATCCAACTTTCCCGGGTGGGAAGGTCCGGTCTGCTTCGTGAGAGAATCCGACGCAGATTCCGACCCCTTGTTGGACAGAGTTTTAAATCACATAAATGACACCGCCAAAGTCATCGGGGCAAGGATGCTAGAAGTTTAACAACCAATGTTAGCGAAGTTAGATGCAGCGATAGGTGAAGCTCTCCTGCTAGAGGAGGCGGTGTTTAGACTTTCTCCGCAACTTCACTGCCACTCGACACAGACACCCGTTAGTTCAACTGAAGCAGAGGCTTTGAGATATCTCCGTCAAGTTCCGGTCACAGGTTTCAACTCGGGGCGTTATGCCTTGAACCTGATCAAAATACAGCTTCACGCGTTCTTCGCCTCCAAAGACCGAAATAAGGAAGAATTCAGCGTCATAAAGAGAAGTAACCAATAATTGGCAGTTTACACACAGCACATGGTTTTCTTGGACGTAGTAAACTATTTGGCACCGGGTTACAACTATGCGAATTATTTGCTAGCTTTCACCAGAAATCAAGAGAAAGGTCACTTTCCTTACGAATGGATGACGTCTACCAGGAAACTGGAAAACAGAACACTACCACCGAGATCGGCTTTTGACAGCAAACTGACCAGTACCAAGATGACCGAATCCGACTACGCCAAATGTGGAAAAGTTTGGTCCGAACAGAACATGCAAACTGTGAGAGATTACTTGATCTACTACAACAACAAAGACGTGAAACCTTTTATAGAGTCTCTGAACAATCACGCTAAATTTTTAAGAGATCACGGAATTGACATGTTCAAAGACGGAGTCTCCCTTCCGGGTTTGACTTTACGGTTCCTGTTCCAAAACACAGAGGCGATGTCCATAGCTTTTCCCCAGTTCGACGCCCACCTCCACTCTCTGATCAAAGAAAATCTAGTCGGTGGTCCTTTGATAATCTTCCATAGATTTCACGAGAAAGGTGCCACACGGATAAGGGAGCACAAGTACGGCGAAGAAGCGAGAACGTGCGAGCACATCCTAGGAGTAGAAGCTAACTCTCGCGCTGCATGAGCAAAGCGCACTGTACAGGTAATTACGTGGTGAGACAACCTGAGACCGGGTTCAAAGCTGAAATTAGACAAAAACACTCTCAGAGCGCTTTGGAGTGGCTACGCTACGCTGCGTGGCACGAGTGAAACTGTGCCACGCATTCAACGGCGGCAAGGTGATTCTAGGTTGCCAAAGAATTCACGTCGGCGGGTTTCACCCGGTCTCTAATACGGTTTTCCAGTTTCACGGGTGTTGGTTCCACGCCCACAAGTGCATACCACTGCACAGGATATCCGTGCGCTTCACTCAGGGATGAGAGACGCGACAGAACGGCTAGAGTAAGCGCTTACTTGAAAGCACTAGGTTACAAGCTGATTGCCATGTAGGAGTGTGAATGGAGACAGATGAAACATCAAGATCCACAGGTTAAGGCATCCGAACAACACTCGAAGGTTGACGCTTTGAAAGTGTCTCGAAATGCCATGACCGAGAGCAACATCCTTTCCGCTGTCAAAGACGGGAAAATGTTCGGTTTAATTCAAGTGGACATCACTACACTGCCTCACCTACAAGAATACTTCGAAGAGATGACTCCCGTTTTCAAGAACATAAACGTTTCGAAATCCGACATAGGAACTCACATGTCAGACTTTGCAAAGGAAGAAAAGTTGTTGAACACACCTCAGAGAAGTCGGATATGGAGTTACCACGGAAAAAATATTCTCTTGGGAACGCCGCTTCTTCAGTGGTATTTGGATCACGGTTTGATAGTCACCCAAGTACAGCTGTTCGTAGAATACCTTCCTAGACATCCCTTGGCCGGTTTTCGCAGACGAAGTAACCAGAGCGCGAAGACATGGCGACGTGAACGCGAACGAGAAAATTCTGTCAGACTGTTACAAGTTTATGGGAAATGCCACGTACGGTAAAACAATTTGCAACAAAGAAAGACACACCACTGTGAAATACACTAACGGTCGAAAGTTCGAATTATTGGCCAATTCGTGGCGCTTCAAAAAGGGGGCCGAGTTGACCTCAGATCTCTTTGAAGTCGAACTGCAACCAAAAACGGTCAAGAACAACCTCCCTATTCAAATAGGGTTCATGGTGTACCAGTACTCTAAGTTGAAAATGTTAGAGTTCACATACGACTTTTTGGATAGATTCATCGATCGTCGCAATTATGCTCTTTGTCAAATGGACACAGATAGTCTTTACATGGCTCTCAGCGGTGAAACGTTGAATGACCTGGTAAAACCTGACCTGAGAGAAACGTACTTCAGAGAGAAACAAAAGTGGATTCCAACAGTGGTGTGCGACCATCACTTAGACCTTTTCGTAAAGATAAAAAACGTAGGTGTGCGAGAATGGCTCCCTCCACCCGGCGGTTGTTGTGAGAGACGTTACATTCACGATCTGAGAACTTCGGAGCTTTTGAAATCCGAGTGGGAAGGTGAAGGGATTCTAAGTCTCAACCCTAAGACTTACATTTGCTACGTTAAAGACTCGACAGGTGAAAGAAAATGTAAAAGATGGAGTGCAAAGGGTATACAGAAAAAACAAAACCTTAAAGAACCGAAAGACTTCTTGGATGTTCTTTCCAACCGAAAATCTATCCTTACTGTTAATAGAAATTTCAAAGTAGTACGAAACAAAATGGTCACTTACACAATAGAGAAAACTGGAGTGCGATACTTATATTTTAAGCGTCGCGTGCATTCTGACGGAGTGACAACGAGTCCTTTAGAGTTATGGTGTTGGAAAAAAAATCGCAACAAGACAGCATAGCGTACTTGTTTGGTTGGTTGGTTGCTTGTTTGCTTGCTTGCTTGCGATCTCTATTTTTTCACTTGGAAATTAATAGGTGTGTGTTGTTATTGTTATTGTTCTTTAAGACGGTTTGATTCATTGAGTGTGTGTTTTCAAAGAGTGTTAAGTGTATCATCAATGCATGTGAGACTGACAAGCTGAGACTTTTTTTTGCGGTTTGCTCGAGTGTTTAAAAAAATGGTTGATTGGAATGAAAACAATAAAAAATAAAAAAATGAAAATTGTTGTGTTTTTATTTTCATACGTACTCTTTATTTAGACTAATCGACTCATCATCGGCATATATTGTTGTGTTTTTATTTTCATACGTACTCTTTTAATCGACTCGTCACTTCTGGTCACGTGATCAAATAGAGAGACTCACCTCCCCAAGGGGGAGGAGGCGAGTCTCTTAATTAAGTAAAATTCTTTTTTTCCCCAAAGAGACGCTCACTCCCAAAGACCCCCCCCCAAAGTGCCCCCTCCCCCCAAAGTGCCCCCCTCCCCCCCCTCCCCATACAGCCCGAGAGACCCCCCCACCCCAAAAGGGCCCCCCTCCCCTCCCCCTCTCCCCCTATGCACCCCCCTTCTCCTCCTCCTCCTCCCCCAGTTAATTAGGTCACTTCCAGTCACGTGATCCCTTAAGTAAGCCACTTCCGGTCCCGTGGCCTATTTTATTTTTAATTGGGTCACTTCTATCACTTCCGGTCATCGCTAATCCCCTAAGTAGGTCACGTGACGACACTTCCGGTCACATGACCAAATGGAGGTCACTGATTAGTTGCATGTCGGGTTAATCAGGTCGCTTCCTATCACTTGACCCTTAAGTAGGTCACATGACGTCGCTTCCGGTTGCCCTAAATAGGGCATGTGACGTAACGCTAATCCTCTAATTAGGTCATGTGACGTCACTTCCGGTCACGTGACCAAAATGGAGGTCACTGATTGGTTAATCAGGTCACTTCCGGTCACGTGACCTTTAAGTAGATCACGTGACGTCACTTCCAGTCTCCCCTAATAAGGTCATGTGACGTCACTTCCGGTCACTTGACCAAATGGAGGCCTCTGATTGGCTGCATGTCCAATGAGTAAAACCCAGTACTGTGTATAGTCCCGTTCCGATACATATTATACTACTACTTGTGTTACTGTGTGTTGATTATTGACACTTTTATAGTAAAATTGAAGTTAAGATGTGAAAGAGAATTTCCATTTTAATTTTAATTTTAAAAGGTGAATTTTTATTTTTATTTTCATTTTGAAAATGGAATTTCACCTTTTGACCCTCTTGAGCCACGGTATCTGTCCTTATTGTATCAGTTTTCTTTTAGGTTAATGCCCAAGACCTTGTGTCATTCCTCTGTGTCACTTACTAGAGGTTGGAATGTATTAACTTACATGACTGACATGAGTACCAGCAAGTTACTACACACTGCTGCATTCATGACAACCACAGGTTGTCTAGAGCATCAATTTTACAGGGCTTATAGTGGTCAATATTTAACAACAGGGGGGATTGGCGGATTTGTGTGTTCTCTGCGTTGTACTATAGTAACATGCTGGCTTTTCCACTGAAACCTAGTAAACAAAAAAAGTTATACAACATTTTATAACGTTATGTAACGTGACTTCCCCCCACCCCTGGAGGGGTCGGAATATTTTTGCCCCCCCCCCCTAGAGGAGTTGAATTTTATTGGCTCGCCCAAATTCGCCACTTCCCCTGTATATAAATAATTACCACTCCCTAAAGGCCACATATTGCCCCCTATCCAGTAACAGCCAGAGTGGTGCAAGGATCAGCATTCTGCACTGCTGAATTATGCTGACCCTTAGGGAATATATGAACCCTGTCATCATGTTCTTTATCAGCATAAGTCATCACTGCAATCCTGGCAACTATATCACCAGTGCTGTATTCATACATCACACTGGCCATATAGGATCTCTAGGGATTAAGAAGGTTCACCAAGCGAGTCATGTTAGAGCATTATTCAGCCCCTATAAGTTTTAAGGTTATGATTTATTGACATTGACACAAGCTGCCTCTCCCCTACAGGTTGTAGCACACAGGAGCAGCTTGAAGTCATTAGTCGAGCATCGGGGTTTGGTACATACTGCCAAATCTTTGATAGCCTGACCACCAAGTGTTCTGGGCGTTTGTCAGCAATCAGCATTCACACGAAAAAAGCAGGAACAGTGTACATTGATCTGTGGGAAAAAACTGCCTCAGGAACTGATCATGTTCTGTACTTTACCAAGGAAATAACAGCAACAGGCTCTGGGAAAAAAACTGTATATTTAGACCCCAGTGAGGAATTTGTGTCTGTGAGGAAAGGAATGATCTACGGGACACACAGACCTTCATCGGCCCAGCTGCATGATCCTGTTCTTGATTATGATAACGTAACACCTGTGGAGCAAGCATCCACCCAAGTATATTATGAACAGCACGGGGACGTAGACTGGAGGTCTTCTGTCCTATATCGCTCTCAACTAACATTTCTTGGATTGTTTGGAAGGAGACCATCCATTGCCATTCACACATCGAACTCAGAGAGCAACCAAGGTAAGAAGGGTACTAGTGAGAAAATATAAATAAGATTAATGAACAGTAATTACATGTGTAGTCTCCAAAACTCAAACCTCGCCAATTAACAAATAAAATTTGACAAGATTATTCTGTCCAATTGGAAAATTACTATAGACTTGTAACTACTTTCAGAATGTACAAAGAACTCTCCATCAATTCCGCTGATTATGGGGCCTACTGACCCAGGTCCAGGTTTGACCATCTTTCCCAGTGTGAGTGCCCCCTGCACCTCCCGTGTGCGCGGCCTGTCCTTCTACACATCAGCAGCAGGCTCCTTCTATGCTGCCATGTTTGAACCTCTCAGTGACTCGGGTATATATAAACACATCTTCAGTAGCCATGTGTCTGTCAGTGAGGCAGGGTTTCAGTCCGTCACTCTACAAGAAGCACCTTACCTACCTGAAGGCGCTGTACTGGGGGTATTTGATGACACGCTGCACACCAACAACCTCAGATATGTACAGAACACTGCCCTGCTGGCTGCAGCCTTTGGTACAACCAGTGACAACCTGCCTGAGGCTAAACGGTTTACACTGACAGTGGATGACATCACCACTGAGGGCCCTGATGTTCTGCTGAACACGTCGACCAGCACTGACGTCCACTTCCCACCACTGCAGCTCCAACTGGATCGTGGTACTGAGTACATCAGAGAAGTATAAGAGGCATTGTATCTGTAGATGTACAATGGTGCCCATTGTATATTTATAGATGCAATGTCCAAACCATTGTCTGACTCTGTACAATGGGCCCATTGTGCATTTACAGAAAATCGTCTATGCCACTGTCCTATTTGTACAATGGGCCAATTGTGCATGTAGTAGTTATAGGACGAGTACCATGATGTACACGAAATATAGTGAAGGGAGCCTTATGTCTATGCCACTGTCCAATTTTGTACAATGGGCCCACTGTGCATTTATAGATATAATGTCCAAGTCACTGTCCCATTTAGTACATGATCAACTTATTGCAGTCAACTGTTGAAATCTTTGCCAAAACCCACAACTACACCTCTTCCCAATTCCCCTAATGTGTTTTCTCTTTTCCAGATAGAGGTTTGACAAATGATGACCAAATGTACAATATACCTACTTTAATACTGTGTTTAATAATTGCATTAGTTTATGTACAACTTCCTGTATGCAAATTGTATCAGTTATATGTATCCAATGTAATGTATACCTCTATATATATACTGGTTGTCTAGTGTTTATTTTATGGTCCAGTGAAAGGTAAGACTCCATATACATTAATTTACATTCTGTCATATTTCTAAAATCACTAGTTTTCACTGAGTGTACACAGCAGCACACTACCATTCTATGACACTTTACAGTCCTCTAAATATAGATCTTCACTTCTTGTTCCATTGATGTTGGAATATACCTTTTGAATTGCATTTACTTTTAGATATATCCTGCACATCTGTACTCTTTTTTATATGCAATTATAGTCTCCTTCTGTCTAACAAATACTTCATTTTAACTGTGTGACTTTCCTTTGTTTGGAGCACCTCAAACACTAGCTAGCCCAGTGGGCACAAAACATTGAATCAACATTGTTAACTGTCAATGTTGATTCAATGTTGATTCAACATTGATTTAATGTCGAATTGATTTCTGTGCCCACTGGGAGATACAACATGTAAATATACTTGAGTGCTATAGAACTTGCCACATTTTAACACTTTATGTGGTTGGGTGTGCGTGGTGAGAATGCCCCTTTAATGCTTCACTCTCACCACCTACATACCACTCACTATTCAAGTAGAACAATACTGGAAAAAATAAATGTAGACCCATATTGCCAATGCAGCTTTAAATGATGGTACTATGCCACAAGGCATCAAGTAAATGATTTACCAATGTATAGTATTGACAAGTAACTCACCAACACTACATTAATGACTGAGGAATTTCTATAATAGTAGGGGAGTGTAGAGATTTTCTCAAAAGAATAATGAGATTTTCTTTTAAAAAATGCAAACTTTTTTGAAAGTTTAACATTTAATACTACGTTCATATTGTATTTTTTATGATGAGACCAGGAGGCCAGGATGCTTGATACATAAAGACAGATGCAGTGGGTGGCCGTTGAAGGTGGCACATGGAGGAGGACAACTCTGAAGACTTACTGGGTGAATGTCCAACCTCCTATATATATATATATATGATTATGGATTAACTACTCATGTCTAGATAGGCCTACATTGAAGATTGGACATGAAAAAACTGAATAGTGCAAAATTATAGCAAAACCCATGTCAAAATGATAACCTTTTTTTAAGCATCAATACAAATAACACTTTGTGTTCTAAAATGTCTTTCTGTGTAATAATGCCTTCATGTTTTACAATCTAGATGCTGGTGGTGAAGTGGAGACAGCAGCACGACAAAGCACAGACATGAACGGGAGGATGGAACCAAACGGATGGGAACGGACTGATGGGAACATAGGGATGGAAACAAATAGATCGTAATGGATGGATGGGAACGGAGGGGTAGGAAAGAATGTATAGGATCTGAAGTACATAAATCAAATGACAAAACCATTAGATGAAAGGCAAGCTTAAAGGAAACAAAGTAGTATCGGTTCCTCTCCAGGATAACTACTACAATCCCAATTTTGGGATATAATAATCCCACTAGAAATGGGTACTTTAAATGGGATGAGAATAGGCAGAATTGCAAAATATATATTCATGTTATTATAATTACCGATATGAATGATATATATGATGAAATGTGATTACTCCAAATTAGAATAGGCCTATACATGTTCTATTAGTTTCAATATAAATATATATATATTGATCCTGGTGCTATAGAATTACTATTGTAGGATCTATTAAAACTTACAAAACTTACTCATCTACAATTGTACTTTGGGGTTTATTTTGTTTGTAAAAGAATCTATCAATCAGGATCACAGAATTGTTTTTGCGGCAAAAAAACGATTGCTTAGTACCACTTTAATAATTACCTAATATGTGCATGACATGATACTATTCCGTGATTCCAGCATAAATTGATATTACAAGATGGTTCATGCATCGTGCCAACCCAATCCTTATCAAATTGAGATTGCAGAATTAAATCATGTAGTCATTTCTGTAAGGCTACCTAAGTGGCAAATATGGTGCTTCAATATAATTTTGAGTACAAACTGTTTCAAAATTGTCTTTACTTGACCGATGCCTTTATTATTTGTTATCTGGAATGCACTGAATGTCGAGGTGAGATCTATTGAGGACTACGAAATGTTCAAATTAAATAGGAAAAAATGGCTAGGATTGCACAAACTATGCCTTACACTTTTAGAATACCATCCCTCCCAAATACCCTATTTGTCACCTATAACCACATAATTTGTGAATATGTATCAAGCTACTCAATATCTCATGTACATGAATAACTTGGTTTGATCTCAATTTCTTGTTGCCAATGACCATTGTGATATTTAATCGTTTGAGTATTTATTTATAAGCTACCATGAACGCTTCTCTTATAAAGGTTACATAAAATTCAATTGAAACATTATTTATAGTCTACCAGTACACGGAGCGCCCGCCCCTTCTATCTAACCATACATTATTTTGTTATAAACACGTGATGAGGTTTATAGATTACTTAGCTTAACAAACTGTATAGGGATATCTTCGAGCTGTATAAGTTCTCTTCCTATGCAGTATAAATAAACGGGATTGTATTTTTATACTTTCTCATACTGAAAAATTGTTATTTGGTGGCCTTTTCCAAAATGGCAATTATTGCAACTTAGCACCAAACTCATTGATTAAACAATAAAACGATTATCTAGTTTTATTTCAATGATCTGAAGATGGCATTTTTACTATAAGCAATATTTGACAGTATTCGTCAAATATAGATAAATTAATATAGGCTATGTTGGTCTATAATAAATCAAGAATATTGTATGATTAACAGCATTTAAACTTTGGTAATTAAAGTTGAATTGAATTTTGTGATATTTCAAGAGACAAGAGAATCTTGGAAAACATTCCAATTGAATCTACAATAGTACAGAAGTGTCTCTGAAGTGTCTAGGAAGAATGTTAGGGCCAACCTGAGAAATAAGGTACATCAACTGGCCAATATCAGAAATTATATGGATATTTTGACTGCTCTAGATGTATACAAGTGTATAGTCTTACCGACATTTGATTATGTGGACTACATATGGGATAGGATGAATGTAGGGGAGAACCAACAACTACAATATAATATACAGAATATATATAAAACGGCATTATTTGGTCGCCGGTCCCTATTCCATTTAATCAGCTCTGTGCCACTCGACGGGAACAGATAAACCAAAAGAGGCTACCTGTTAATATGTAAATTTTTCAGAGATTCAATTTTCGCCCCAGACTTAATGTAGGGCCTAAATAATATTTTCAAGGATAGCCATTCACTTTTCTATCATATCATCACACACCTTTCTTCGACTTAGGTCCTTAGAGAAAAGAAATAGCCTCTCAAACCAGTGTGCAAACATAATTTCATTACTAATGGCTTGACAACAAGAGGCCGAATTTTAAACTCAAATTCGCCATTGTTTTGACATTTTAAATGGCACCATTACAAGTTAATTATAGAAAGATGTGGACCAAATAGAACGGAATGATGCAGTAAATACCCATGTTATCCCCCTGTTTAGATATAATAAACACCTTTTATAAATACTGATATATGACTGCCTAAACTTAAGTTCCGAATAGGCCCGTCCGAGAGAATGTGCTCGGAGAGTGAGGTGCGGCACAGTAGTCAAGGACGCTTATGTAACTAGGGCTAACTGGAGCAGTGGGACGCAGCTATGTCCAGTTCCCGCGCCGATCCGCGCTGACCTGACACAGCCCAAGTGTACGGGTTGGGGGGGGGGGGGGGGGGAGGGTGGAGGGGATGCGGGGGAGGGGAAGGGGAGAGGTGGGGGTAATAGACTGACAATTTATTCCCCTATATATAAAACGGTATTGATATTGAAATTATAAATAGGGCCTACTTTCACGGAATAGGCCTATTATATAGACTATCCCCCCACCCACAATAGGGGGTGAAAGTAACCCGATGCCATGGAAAAAACGGGTGATTTTGTACCCTTGAATCAGGACAGGAAGCGATGTCACGCTATGGGGAATTTCGGAAAAAATATTATTTCTCAGCAAAGGGAGATTTCTACTGGAAATGCCTTGAGATAAGGGAGTGCTCATTTTTTAACAACAGGGGGGGGTGGTGGTGGATTTGGGGGGGGGGTAGGGATCTAGTATAATTGATAACCAACGCCGAAGGGGCGGGAGTAGGGTGGGTAGGCATTATGTGGAATAAAGGCATAGCCTACATCATTTTGGGTAGGCCTACATTAGAGGAGGGGGGGGAGCTTAATGTAGGGTTAACAATGGTGGGACGTAGGCCTACATATAGGGGGTGTTAGGTGCTGGACAATTCCTGTTTATTTCATGGTGAATACGGACTGTCAATGTTAAAGCAATGGGAGGGCCGTTCCCCAGGCCAGCGTGCAATAACCCTAGGTCGTATTGCACACTGGGGTCGTATTGCACGCTCCCGAGGGTCGCCATGGGTCGCCATGGGGTCGCCCCTGCGTTTCAAGGCTACCGAGGGTCACGTGACTTGTACGGAATTCAAAATGGCGGCCGACGGAGGTAAACAAACACCGCGGAAGTAATCAAACATGGACTGCATTATGTTTTTGATTGAAATACCCTGAAATAAATACAGAGCGTCACTTAAAAGTGCCCTCGTCAGTGGTTATTGCACTCGTGGTGCTTGGGTCGTATTGCACTCGGCCTACGGCCATCGTGCAATACGACCCAAGCACCACTCATGCAATAACCACTGACTCAGTCACTTTATCGTGCAGCTCTGTCTATATATATTTTTCTTATACTTTGTTTTTAAAATCCAGTCGCCGAAGGCTGTGGTTTTAGATAAAAGAAGGAAAATACACCTTTTATTTTATGCTTCAAGCTTAGCGCAGAATAATATTTACCTGGGTTTAAGACCTATAGCGACCAGAAGGCACACAGGTAAAAGCTTATTGGTTCCCCCGACCCTAAGGCCAGTGGTCACACGCAGCGACATAGTACAGAGCAATTAACGAACTATGTTAATCATTATTAACATGTGTATATTGGGCAAGTTGATAATATCTCCCTGTGTGGCCGCTGCTACTGCAGGGGAGTTTGGTTGTAGGTAGTGTGTCAGTAGCACACCAGGGGGCGGCACTTAGTCATAGCGGCCAGCGCCGATCCCCGCACAGTTGGTTTTTGAACTTTGGTCTGTGAGGACGCTTCCTCGTTAGCTCTACTGGTGTAGGCTAAGACCAACCAACCGTCGTTTTTCATTTTGAATTATGGCAAATGCATGGTGCTACGGGTGTGGTGGTGACCACCCACCCCCCAGAGGGAAGAATTGCAACAGGGATGTTACTGCAGGCTTCAAGAGAATGCCTACCAGGAGGACTCCTATTGTGCATGATCCCCGGGCTTCTAGAGAAGAAGCTGCTCAGGCCGTGGAGAAGGAGGTGGAGACTAGTTTGTCTGAAATTCACCCCGCTGAGAAATTTGCAACCCATCAAGAATATGTGGATTATCTGGAGGAGATGGATAAAGAGCAACAGAGACTGGAGGAGGTCGAGACGCTAGAAGAAAGGATTGCTGAGCGCATACGGGTTCGTGTGGAGAAGCGCGCCAAAAGTAGCGTCCCCCCGGAGGGCACGCACAAGCCACCGCACAAGCCACCGCACAAGCCACCGCACAAGCCGGCATCGTCGAGGGAACCGTCCCTGGAGAGGCCATCTCGAGGAAACTCCAGGGTGTTTGATCCCAGGGAACATGAAGGTAGAGACAATTCAGCAGATAGACTTTCTAGAAACCGCAGGAGATTTGACCTTAAGCGTTTCACCCGAGGCAGAGAGCCAAAGTCTTTGTCTTATCCAGAGCTCATGTATGTGTCTCTGCAGTGGGCTTCTGTGGGGATCGAGGAAGGTACATTTGGAGATTTGAATGACATTAAGGGGTACCTAAGCATCTAGGGTACCTGTCATTTAAGGCCTCGAGTGAACTGTATGAGGAACATGTGTACGCTGAATATGACTCAGATCTTAGACAAGAGTGTGTGTATGAGGGTGATATTTTAGAGTTCAGCTTTGGTAATGACCAGCTAACCACACGTCATTTCGGCACGGAGGGCTTAAAAAAGGTCAGAGAGGAGTCAAAGCGTTCATCCAGAGGTGGTAGTAGCAAAGCTAATGCTAATGCTAATGCTCGCCAGGGAGGTGGAGCTCAACGGGCCTATATAAATCAGCAGGGTCTTAAGGTTGGTGAGGATGGCCACACTATGGCGTGTGACCGTTATAACAGATTGGGGTGCGATTCTAGGAATTGTGCCTTCGCAAACGTCTGTAACAAATGTAATGACCCAACCCACAAAGGCCCTAGCTGCACTAACGTAAAAATGTATAGAACATAGGTTAAGTCGTCACCCGTGCCCACTTCTACAGTTTGTAAGGAGGGGATTACATGTTCTAATAAGTGTGATATGCTACCAGCCGCCGCTAATAGGGTAGACACGGGTGCTTGCTTAAACTCTAAGTGTATTGACCCACTGTTCCCGTATAGGGTTAATATACAGGTCAATAGTCAGCTGGTGGACGTTTTCTGTAACATGGATATAGGTGAGATTATACATGTGCATAATACGGATTGGCCGCAGCCAGATCAGTTTGTGAAGTTGTTAGTAATTGTCAAAGAATCAAAGGGGGAACGTGTGGAGAAGTTCTATGTGTATAAAGAGTGCTTTAATGGTACATGTAGTTGTAAATATTCCCTAGATGGTCTGGCAGTGTCAATGAAACCTTGTCGTGTATTTTCAGAATGTTTTATGTGGGGCGCTGTAGACTCGAACTGGTTGTATATTTTGGAAGGGTCTGTGTTTGGCTTCAGAGTTGTAAACCCTAATTGCCCCTGCGAGTACGACAATGATAATTACGCCTCTATACTACAGGAACATAGAAAGGAGTTCATGCATGATAAGTTGAAAAAAGAACTTTTGGAAGAAAAAATTGCTTTTGCTGATTGTAAGCCTAAATGTGTACATGCACTGGGTGCAGTGGTGAAGAAATCCGATTACATGGATGTTGGCGAAAAAATTCGTCCAATAACTGACTGTTCCAGATCTGGCAATGACTCTCCTTCAGTGAATGAGTTTACTGACGAAATATGTGAGAGATTTGTATATAAAACGTTGGATGATGTGAGTGATTTATTGACTGTTAATGCACATATGTGTTGTACTGATATAAGTGACGCCTATAGAGGATTGCATATTTATTATGGGGATAGAGCTTATCAGGGTCTAAAATGGGACTTCGAGGACGGTGCTGGAGAGCGCACCATGGTAGATGGGCGTTTGTGTTTTGGTTTGGCGAGCGGCCCATATATTTTTAATTCGGTATCTGATTTCATTGTCAGGTGTGCAGCTAGGAGGGGGGTCAAGAATGTTGTCAATTACTTGGACGACTTTTTTATGTGTTATCCCTCAAAAGATTTGTGTATTTTGGCGCAACATGTATTATTTAGAGTCATACGTCAACTGGGATTTTTTATCTCATACAAAAAAATCTCCCCAGTAAACACTAAAGTTGTGTTTCTGGGAATTGAGGTTGACAGTGTCAAAATGGAATTGAGTTTGCCGGATGAAAAAATGTGTAGTTTGTTACACAAACTCAGGGATGCTGAGGGCAAACTTAAGATGACTAAGAGGGAGCTTCAATCTCTCGCAGGTAGCCTAGCTCATGCTAGTAGAGTTGTAAGGGGAGGCCGCTGCTTCTCCCGTAGGATATATAATCTTGTAAATACTGTAAAAAAACAGCATCATAAAATAAGATTGTCTGGTGAGTCACGGGCTGACATTAGATGGTGGTTGGAATTTGCTGAGTCATTCAATGGGTCAGCAAAAATATTGCGTCCATTTGGGTCCCACCTAGCAGTCTACAGTGACTCATCATTTGATGGTTTTGGAGCATATCATCAGTCTGACTGGTTAATGGGGAAATGGGAGCAGGGTATCAGTCCTCTCCCTGCAGCTGCTAAACATCACTGGGTGGAAGCCCCTTCTGATTATCAGAAAAATATAAACGAGTTAGAGTTTTGGCCCGTGTTACTTGCTTCAAAAAGGTGGGGTCATTTGTGGAAAGATTCTGAAATTACCTTTGTGACAGACAACACACAGGTAATGCACATGCTAAATACGGGCCGCAGCTCTATTGGTAAATGTATGTCGTGGATAAGAGACCTTTTTTGGTTGGCTGTAAAGGGTAATTTCTATTTCAAGTCTGTATATATTAATACGAGTAATAATGTGATATGCGATGCACTGAGTAGATGGGGCGAAAAGGGTGCCCGAGACAAACTATTGTATGTTACTTCTGAGGATTCATTATGCTGCTACTCTCATTTGTGATTGCAGGACTGAGGTCAAGGTTGGCTAAACGCCTTCAGCACTTATTGGACAATGACGTATCTATCAACACGGACAAGACCAGAGCGTCTCAATTGAAAAAGTATTTTGAGTTCTGTGCGTTGTATGGAGTGGACACGACTGAGCCTGGAGTGGAGGGTATTGCCTTTTATGTAGCTTACCTCTCGGAAACTCATTGTTATTCGTCCATTACCGGGTATTTGTCTGCAGTTAACTATTATTTAAAGTCGCACAGATCAGCTGAAATTAATTATACTGATCCTTTGGTAGGGCGTGCCTTAAGGGGTGCTAAAAGGGTTTTGGGTGACGCCCCTACCCAATCATTAGCTATATTACCGGAACATTTAATTCTTATGTATGAATTCTTGCCATGTTTATCAGGTCATGAGTGTTTCTGGGCCGCTGCCCTACTGGCGTTTAGGACACTACTTAGGAAGTGCCATTATACGTTGTCCGATTGTGTATTGACTAGAGACGCATTTTAGATTTTTGAATGGGGGATGATGATTACTGTATGTAAGTCTAAGACAATTCAGTTTAAGCAGCGCAAGTTGTTAATCCCGGTGTGTAGGGTGGTTAACAAGTCACTATGCGCGGTACATTGGGTAGAAGAGCATTTTTCCCATGTTAAAGCTAGACCCACTCACCCAGCCTTCATGATGCCTATGGGTGAAGAGGTGGAACCTTTGTCATATAACTTATTTTCTGAAATATTGTCACTGTTGTGCGCCAAAGCCGGTATTGTTGCTGACAAAATCTCCTCACACGGGCTACGCGCAGGGGGTTCTACTTACCTGGCTAGGGTGGGGGTAGAATTAGATGTGATTAAAGAACGCGGTGATTGGAAATCTGATCAGGTTCTAAAGTATTTACGACGGCCAATCTCTGATAGAGTGGCCCTTGACCAGAGAGTGGCCCAGCTGCTGTCTCAAGTTATTTGTGATTAATTATTGTGTATGTTTATTTGTTTCTTCGTATGTTGTGTATGTTATGTGCTGTGCTTGGCTGTACGTTCCGTTATGGGCAGGTAATAGCCAGCCATACGCGTAAGCACCATTACACGGCCTTGTGTCTTCTCATTACATTACTCTATTATATTACGGTAGCAGCAATATGAACTATGTTAATCATTATTAACATGTGTATATTGGGCAAGTTGATAATATCTCCCTGTGTGGCCGCTGCTACTGCAGGGGAGTTTGGTTGTAGGTAGTGTGTCAGTAGCACACCAGGGGGCGGCACTTAGTCATAGCGGCCAGCGCCGATCCCCGCACAGTTGGTTTTTGAACTTACTTGTATGTTTGCACTTACTTGTATGTTGAACTTGTATGTTCTCTTTGTCTATTAATAAATAGGGCAGGTAATAGCCAGCCATACGCGTAAGCACCATTACACGGCCTTGTGTCTTCTCATTACATTACTCTATTATATTACGGTAGCAGCAATATTTGTGGAATAACCTTAAGGCTAAATACACTATAGTTGAAGACCTTTCTGAGTTTAAAAAGGCAATTAAGTTAGACATTGACTCATGTTTGATGTAAAAACTGACATATAGTAATGTCATAAATGGCACCTGTCACATGTACTCATCTCATCTCATTACTTCATTGTTGACTGTTAAATCAGAAATCTATCTTTTTTACCATACCCGACTCTACTGTGATAATGTATATGATTGCTATGACATAATTATATCATACTCCATCGAGACTGACAAAAGAAAGAGGTCTTGATGGAAGAACGGCAACGCGCCGAATCATTGTAATTACATACGTAATTGATTACCTGAATAAAAACATTTTAAAAAAAAGAAAACAATAGTACAGAAGTGTCTCAGAGAGAATAGAGGATTATGGCATACGGCTCATACACTTCTGTCAAAAATGTCCTGAAAGCATTTTTCTAACCCAAACTATATGGAACGAATATCAATACTCTGGCACAGAGACTGTAGCAACAAGAGAAGGCAAATTTCGCAAATTTCCGCCATTGCTTTCTATAATTAAGTGCCACTTGAATAAGGGACATATCGAAGCATGTTGATCAACTACAAAGGGATTGCAGAGTACATGTGCATTCGGACCTCCCCTGTAAGTATAATACAATAAATCATTCTAATGTTTGAGACAATGCAGCCTAAAATTCTCAATCGAGACTCCTCCTAGGCTACGAGCGGTCCCCACTGGGTTGATAGGGACCCATCTCCATGACAACATTACTAGGGGTTATCTGGGGCGCAGGGACTCCTGCCCCGTTTGTTGCGGCCTGAGGTCCACAGCCTGAGGTGGGGTGGAGGGAGGGGGGGGGGGTATCGGTTTGGAGGGGAGGGCGGTCAATGCAGGGTGAACAAATGGGTTGTAGGCCTATGTCAGGTGGGGGATGTGAGGTCGAAATTGGCTGTAATCACAATATGTTTGAGGTTTTAGAATGCCAAACTGCAAGGGGCCGAAGGCGCTGGTTTTCATAAAATACGGGCATGCCATTGAGATAACCAAGGAAGGTTGTATTACACGCCCCCCGTGAAATAACCCACAGCCGTATTTCACGGTCTACGATGTCATCAAAATTGGCGGTTTGTTCACATTTTAATTGCATAGAAAAAGTTAATTAGGCTTCCCCCTATCATAATTTTTGTATTTTGAATCGAAAAACATGAAAAATAAAGACAAAGGCACACTTGTTAAAGTTTATTGACTTCACTTGTTGACCCTCAGGCCGTGTTTCCCTCAGTTGCTCAGTTGGCGTGGGGGTGTTATATGATTTCACACGCAGACCCAGAGTCTTGATATGTTCACATATGTTCACAGAACATTACATGAAATAAACACATGGTAATCTCTCTATCTCTTTGAAGGTGTAACCTGACCCTCCAATAATATGAGCTGCTCTCAGGGGCTTTTGGGGGTAGATGCTACCTGCTGTGACCCCTGCTGAGCATAAATAGTTTAAGATAGCTTTCATCCTATGCCTGTATATTGAGCTAAGACTGTGTAACATGTTAACATGATTACAATGTTAGGGATCAGGGAGACAGTGTAGCAGAGTTTAGCAGACTAATTTCTGTCTGGCGGAACTAGTTTTCCGCAGAACCGGAAGTAGCCATGTTTCATGTATATCTATGCTACTGGTAAATCAACAGGAAGTACCAAATATACAAAAATGTATATACAACGTTATACAACATTTCACTATGGCTCCTTTTTTGACGTAAAATGATGTATTTTTGTTAGCTGGGTAGCCTATTGCTTGTTTAAACCTACATTGAACCCTTGATAATGAAGTGATAATCCAGTCCCCCACAGTACCAGTCAGGATCAAGCTGGCCCACCTAGACCTCTGTTCCCGAGCTGGCACCAAAGGTTGGTGGTGAAAATAGTTCTGGTCCACTTGGTGCTGTAATGTTATAAATAGAGAGAGGTACCACGTAGTGATCCCCCCAATATACAGGGGAAGTGAAGCGGTCATGGCCCCTCAGATACCAGTGATGTCTCTCTGAGGACGAGTTGGGGCCAGCTCGCAGTCATGATTTCATGGGGACCATTTTTACAGCACTGAAATAGTCTGGTATTTCATCTACAAATTTTGATTGCTGATTCTCAGCAACACAATATGTAACTCCTATTTAAAAGTGATCCAATATTCCAGTCACTGCTAGGCCTATTTATATTAACTAAAAAATTACTTTTATTTTTTATGGAATACAGTTGTCTCATTGATTTAACCGAAGAGAGCCACATTTTGCCTTGCCATTGGATAACCTACAGCCGTATGTCACAGCCTCATGATATTATTGAAATGGTGGTTTGTTTACATTTGAAAACCATAAAGAGAAGCTATTTTAGACTCCCCCTATTATAATTTTGGTATTCTGAATAGAAGACATAAAAAATAAACACAAAAGGTACATAAGTTTTAGTCCATTGACTGGGTTATTTCACTTGTTGACCCTCAGGCCATATTTCGCTAGGCATTCGGCCTTGTGAAATAAGGCGAAGGTCAACACATGAAATATCCCAGTCAACAGACTAAAACTTGTGCACCTCTGTCTATGTATTACACATAGTTCTGTTATGCATCCACATCAAAGACCCAGTCCATGACATATTCTATATGATTGAGCTGTGGGGAGATGAGGAGTGTGAGGGATATCACCATGGGGGATTTAGGGGCCCTATGTGTAGTAGTGGTATTCAGTGGCAGGACCCTAGTCAGGATTAGCTCAAACACATTCACAATTTATCCAGTTTCCAGATAAAAGACCGGGAAGTGTTTGTAGTTATCATATTGGGAAGGAGCATGGGTGTGTAATATAAGTGTTGTTAAATGCAGGATTGCATTTGGTTGATTTTCATACTTTTTCAACCCCCTGGGCATTTCCCCTCATTCAGGGGGCTTGTTTTTTTGAGTCACTCAGTTTGTGTGATTGTAAGAGAGTTGACATTTCTAATCATTTTTCATGATGCATAAATGCAGCCCTGTTGAGCATATTTACAGGAGTTGCATTCATGCATCATGCTGACACCCAGAAGTATACCATTCCAGCAGCTCTATTCTAACTGCAGCCATGTTTAGGTATGCATGAGAGCCCGACTACATCCATCATTCATCCTGTGGCGCTGGTTACCTTGTGCACATGTTTACATAGTTAACATGTTTACAATGTTAGGGATCAGGGATGCAGTGTAGCAGAGTTTAGCAGAATGTCTGACGGAACTAGTTTCCCGCAGAACCGGAAGTAGCCATGTTACATGTATACCTATGCTTCCGGTCAATCAACAGGAAGTAACCAATAAAACGTTATACAACATGATATATGGGGTGGACTAACCAGGTTAGTACTGTTATTAATCCCCAGGGGGGAGTACCAGCCTTCCCGCCGTTGCACCATGACGTCACTGCTGGCCGCTACTACTCCAATTATGGACAGTTGAATAAATTTCTCAAGCCTTTCTTCCTCACGTTAGTCACAGCATCGTGATGACTATCTGCTTTTGTGGTGAAGAGTACCACTGTATATCGCAATAATTGTCCAAAATGTCAAGCTCCAAACTCAGATAAGGGGACACCGGGGAAGGAGCAACAACGGCCGCCGTTGACAATGGAGCCGGGCAATGGAGTCGCCAATGGCCAGCAGGAGACCGGGTCCAGGGCAGAGCAGTCGCCGGGCACACAAGGCCCCACGACCGCCAACAAACCCAGGGACCCGGGCGGGAGGGGGGGCAGCCCGGGCAGGAGAGCACCGACCCCGAGGTGGTTCTACAGTAGCACTTGAGCAGGATTGATGTCTATGTTAATCAGGGATTAACATGTGTATATTGGTACAGTAGTGAGTCCCCTGTAGTAGCCGCTGCTACTGACAGGGTGCAGTGTATGTATACTGGAGTAGTAGTGTTCCAGTCCCTCACCAGGGGGCCCCCTGTGTCTTCGCCTGTTGCCGCGCGCTACTCGTCACAGTTGGTTTTTTGAACTTGGCCCGTGAGGACGCTTCCTCCCTGAGCTCTGCATGTGCAGGCTGGCTAAGCCAACTGTCGTTCAGATTTGAATTTTTATTTTTTTCTAAAGGAATTTTTTTTTTGAGAGTACCATGGCGAGCGCTTGGTGCTATGGATGCGGGGGTGACCACCCTGTTCCTCGGGGGAAGAATTGCAAGGAACCTCCGGTGGCTAATTGGAGGAGATTGCCGTCCAGGAGGAAAAAGTTAGTTCACGATCCTGAGGCTTCTAAGGAGGAAAGGGCCACTGCCACTCAGAAAGAACTTGAAACCAGCATGGCTGAGATTCACACAGAGGATAAGTTTGCCAGTGCCGAGGAGTACGCCGACTACCTGGAGGAACTTGACGCAGAGCAGCAGCGTCAGGAGAAGGTGGCCGTTCTGGAACGCAGGATCATAGATCGTGTACAGGGTCGGTGCGGGGTTGGAAGCAGTGACGTCCCGGACAAGCCAGTCCCAGACAAGCACGTCCCGGACAAGCCGGACAAGCCCATCCGTTCAAGGGACAACTCACCTGACCGTCGCCCAAGATCCAGCACCAGAATCTTTGATGCAAGAGACTTTGAAGGTAGAGACTTTTCTGCTGATAGGCTGTCTAGAAGCAGACGTAAATTCGACCTGAAAAGGTTCACAAGGGGTAGGGAGCCAAAATCTTTATCTTACCCAGAACTCATGTACGTCTCGCTACAGTGGGCGGCTGCTGGTGTGGAGGAAGGCACCTTTGGGGACTTAGAAGAGATGAAAAAGTATCTGAAACATTTGGGGTTCTTGTTGTTCAAGGCTTCCAGCGAGCTGTATAGTGAAAGTGTGTTTGCTGAGTATTATTGGGATTTGCGCCAAGAATGTGTATATGGGCGTGACCTGGATGAATTCAGCTTTGGAAATGAACAATTAAATACACGTCATTTCGGTACTGAGGGCCTCAGGAAGGTCCGAGAGGAAGCAAAAGCTTCAAAGAAAAGGGGGGGAGGCCTAATCAGGGGCGCCCTCATGGAGGTGCTTCACAGGGTGCCAATCGGTCTTATGCTATCCAGCAAGGGTAGGGTGGATGAGTCGGGTCATGTTATGGCCTGTGACAGGTACAACAGGTTAGGCTGTGACTCTAAAGCATGTAGCTTTTCTCATGTTTGCAATAAGTGCAACGACCCTACCCACCGAGTGCCGGATTGCAAGAATGTCCGTATGTATAGCAGTTAGTATGTGGAGTCACCTGTGGCCTCGTTAGCTATTGTTAATGAGGGTGTCGCACCTGTGTTGTTTAAGTGTGATACTCCAGTAGCCGCCACTATTGTTCTGGACATGGGTGAGTGCTGTAGCACCAATTGTATTGACCCAATGTTCCCATTCCCGGTGGATATTGGGGTCAATAATCAGCTGATCTCAGTGTATATAGTAACTTGGAAATTGATTCTGTTAGTCATGTGCATGTTAACGGATGGCCGCAGCCTGATCAATTTGTGAAATTGTTAGTTAATTTGCATGAGTCAATTGGTGTCCGAGAAGAGTCATTTGTCGTGACCCGAGAGTGTTTTTTAGGGAGTTGTGTGTGTGAATACTCCCTAGATGGGCTTAGTGTAAATATGAAGCCTTGCCGGGTTTCCTGAATGTTTTCTATGGGGGGAAACGGACTCAAACTGGCATTATATTCTGGAGGGTTCTGTGTTTGGTTTTAGAGTTGTAAACCCGGAATGCCCGTGTGAGTATGTAAATTATAATTATGCTTCGATCCTACAGGAGGGTAGGAGGGAGACTATGAATGATAAACTGCGTAAAGAGTTGTCTGAAGGCAAAATTATGTTAGCTAATAGTCTCAATGTACCAAAATGTATTCATGCCTTGGGTGCGGTTGTAAAAAAGTCTGAGTTTATGGATGTTGGGGAAAAAATTCGCCCAATTACGGATTGCTCTAGATCTGGTGATGCGTCCCCCTCTGTGAATGAATTTACTGATGAAATTTGTGACAGATTTGTGTATAATTCCCTTGATAATGTATGTGATTTGCTGACTGAAAATGCAAAAATGTGTTGCACAGATATTTCTGACGCTTATCGTGGTCTCCACATTTATTATGAGTGTATCAGGGTTTGAAATGGGACTTCGGTGATGGTGAGGGTGAGGTTGCCATGTTAGACGGGCGTCTGTGTTTTGGTCTAGCGAGTGGCCTGTTTATTTTTAATTCGGTTTCTGATTTTATGGTTAGGTGTGCTGGGCGTAGGGGGGTGAAAAACATTGTGAATTATTTCGACGATTTTTTCATGTGTTACCCTACTTTTGAGATCTGTAAAATTGCCCAGCATGTCCTGTTCAGGGTAATCAGACATCTAGGATTTTTTATACCCTACAAGAAGATTTCTGCAATTTCCACCAGCGTGGTTTTTTTGGGAATTGAAGTCAATAGTGTAAATATGACCCTCTCTTTACCTGATGATAAAATGTGTAACTTGCTTCAAAAATTGAGAAATGCTGAAGGCAAGTTAAAAATGACAAAGAGAGAGCTACATTCGCTGGCTGGTAGTCTGGCGCATGCCAGTAAGGTTGTGAGGGGAGGCCGCTGCTTCTCCCGCAGAATTTATAATTTATGTAACACGGTTAGGAAACAGCATTATAAGATTAGGTTGTCTGGCGAGGCGCGTGCACACATCCAGTGGTGGTTGGAGTTTGCTTTGACTTTTGATGGGTCAGCAAAAATATTGAGACCTTTTGGCTCCCATCTCGCTGTGTATAGTGATGCGTCATTTGGTGGGTTCGCCGCATACCACTAGAGTGATTGGTTGATTGGTAATTGGGAACCAGGGATTAGCCCACTCCCACCTACATGTGCTCATCATTGGGTGGAAGCCCCCTCTGAATATCAGAAAAATATTAACGAGCTTGAATTTTATCCTGTTTTGTTAGCGGCTGAAAGGTGGGGTAGTATGTGGAAAGATTGTGAGATTACTTTTGTGACTGATAATACCCAAGTCATGCATATGTTGAATACAGGCCGCAGCTCAAATGGCAAATGTATGTCTTGGATCAGGGAATTAGTTTGGTTGGCTGTTCAAAATAATTTTTTCTTTAAATCTGTTTACATTAGTACTAAAAATAATGTAATTTGTGATTGTTTGAGCAGATGGGGTGAAAAGGGGGCTGTAGATAAGTTGTTGTATGTTACGTCAGACATGTCCTTATGCTCTCACTCTGATCTTGTTTACAGGTCCAGGCGCCAAGCTGGCTAAGAGACTGCAGTTATTGTTGGATAATGACGTCTCTGACAACACTAATAAGACCAGGGCGTCTCAAAATAAGAAGTACCTTAGTTTCTGTACTTTATATGGCGTAGACCCTGTTAACCCTGGGGTGGAAGGCATTGGCTTTTATACTGCTTATTTATCAAATTCCCATGTATATTCATCCATTACTGGTTATTTGTTGGGGGTGAATTATTATCTTAAGTCTCACCGTGCGAGGGAGATTGATTGTTCAGACCCGTTAGTTGCTAGCTATAGAGCCATTAGGGGCGCCAAGAGGGTGTTAGGGGACGCGCCTACTCAAGCGTTGGCTATTATGCCAGAGCACCTAATCCTTATGTTTGAACAACTACCTAATTCATTGGGGCATGAATGCTTCTGGGCCGCTGCCTTGTTTGCCTTCCGCACATTGTTGAGGAAATGCCATTACACCCTCTCCGATAGTATGTTATGTAGGGAGGCTTTTCAGTTTTTCCCATGGGGGATGATGGTGACCGTGTCTAAGACAAAAACAATTCAATTTAAGGAAAAGAAATTATTAATTCCTGTGTGTAGAGTTGCTAATTTGTCCCTGTGTGCAGTGCATTGGGCGGAGTTGCACTTTGATCATGTGAAGGGTAGGCCGTCTCACCCTGCGTTCCTCATGCCAGATGGCCATGATTGTGTACCGCTGTCTTATAGTTTATTCTCTGACATATTGGAGTCTGTTACTGCTAAGGCAGGTATTGTTTCCCCCAGGATTTCTTCTCACGGGTTCAGGGCTGGGGGGTCAACTTATTTAGCAAGGGTAGGTATGCATTTGGATGTCATTAAAGAGAGAGGGGATTGGAAGTCGGATCAAGTGTTGAAGTATCTGAGAAGACCAATCTCTGATAGGGTGTCAGTGGATCAAAGAGTGGCTTCTATGCTGTCTCAGGTTATTTGTGATTGATGGTCATTGTATGTGCTTCGCTTTGGCATTTACTTCGTGTTGGGCAGGTTAATCCAGCCATACGCGTAAGCACCATTATATATCTCTCGTGTTTGTTATCTATTTATATATATTCTCATATTCATATACGTTGGATACAATATTGTCTATGTTAATCAGGGATTAACATGTGTATATTGGTACAGTAGTGAGTCCCCTGTAGCCGCCGCTGCTACTGACAGGGTGCAGTGTATGTATACTGAAGTAGTAGTGTTCCAGTCCCTCACCAGGGGGCCCCCTGTGTCTTTGCCTGTTGCCGCGCGCTACTCGTCACAGTTGGTTTTTTACTTACTTGTATGTTTTGTTCTTACTTGCATGTTGAACTTGTATGTTCTATCTGTATTAAAATAGGGCAGGTTAATCCAGCCATACGCGAAAGCACCATTATATATATCTCGTGTTTGTTATCTATTTATATATATTCTCATATTCATATACGTTGGATACAATATAGCACTTACCGTGCAGGAGAGAGCCCGGGAGGCTGATTTGAAGCAGCAACAGAGGCTGAAAGAGGCTGAAATGGAGCTTGCATGTCTTCGGGCAGGTAACAACTTGATTGAAAAGAACACAATACAAGAGCTTTCCACGGAGCTATAGCAGGCGCTACAGAGGCGTTCAAGGGTGAAAAAAAACCCACAGGGACTTACCACAGTGCGGAATCGCAGCTGGTACCCGGCGGCACACGGACACCCGGGGACCAGCCGCCATTTACCCTTACCACAGTGCGGCCTCGATCGCGACCGCGGAGGACAACAAATAGCGTTTTTGTCCAAAAAAGGTGTAAAACTTCACATGATAGGAGTTGCTCAGTTGGCGTGGGGTGTTATATGATTTCACACGCAGACCCAGAGTCTCAATATGTTAAACCAGAACATTACATGAAATAAACACATTGTAATCTCTCTATCTCTTTGAAGGTGTAACCTGACCCTCCAATAATATGAGCTGCTCACAAGGGCTTTTAGGGGTAGATACTACCTGCTGTGACCCCTGCTGAGCATAAAAAGTTTAAGATAGCTTTCATCCTATGCCTAACTATTGAGCTAAGACTGTGCAACCCATTGTAATCTGTCATTGCCAGGCATTCTATTTTGGTCTCCTTATTCTATATTTAGAATGAAAAAGTTGAAAGCCCAAATAAGGCATACATAAGAGTTATTCCTATAGGCTGTTACCATGGCAACATGAAATTAATTCTTAATGTAATGAAACAAGATTCCTGTAATACCTAATTGGAAAGCTTAGGACAATTTTACACTTCATACTTAAACGTGAAGGGCCTTTTCTCCTCCTATACTATGCTTATCAGAGCAAGTATTATTATTTCCCTCTGCCTGGTCAAAGACATCACATTATATATAACTTCGAGTTTAAACAGCTGCACTGTGCATAGTAAGCTCAGTATATAAATATATAAAATTGTACTTAAGTTTCAAATAAACATGTGTTAACATATTTTTGCAGTATTTCACCAATTTCCTTACTATATAGGCCTCATTTATTCCATCTTATCACTCCCCAGTCAAAGACTACACCTGGTCAAAGACTACACTCGGTCAAAGATGTTTCAATTGTTACAATTCATGAGACAGCCTCAAACTGACTGATGCCTTTGTCATAACTTGGTGTCCTTCTCCAAAACAGTGTTTATTGCAACTTAGCACCAAACCTTTTGATTAACGAGAATTGCGGTTGTTGCCGCGTCAAAAAACGCCTCAGGCATTTTTAGACACAGCAACAACCGCAATTCTTGCATTTGAAGAAACATAATGTCTACATGGTTGGTATGTTTGAAGGGAACCCGTTCAAGACATCAAATCAGCAGGGCCGGGAAGGGGTTATCAGGGGGAAGGATGATATAACTTCAAATATGGCATTTCCTATGAATTCCTTGGGTCCATGTTAGGGGGTAAGGAAATGTGTGTTGCTAGGCAGATAAACGATTAGAATAGCCGTTGCTAGGCAACCAGCTGTATAAGCAACAAACAAATAGAGCCATTGAATTCCTTGGGTCCATATTAGGGGGGTAGGTACGATTATAATCAACCTTTGGACCATGGAAATGTGTGTTGCTAGGCAGATAAATAATTAGAATAGCCGTTGCTAGGCAACCAGCTGTATAAGCAACAAACCAATAGAACCATTGAATTCCTTGGGTCCATATTAGGGGTGGTAGGTATGATTATAATCAACCTCAAGAATATGGAAATGTGCGTTGCTAGGCAGATAAACAATTAGAATAGCCGTTGCTAGGCAACCAGCTGTATAAGCAACAAACCAATAGAGCCATTGAATGTTTTCAACACCACTTATGACGAAAATGTATTAAAATTCTTGAAGTAAACCCAACTATGGGACAAAATGTGAAATGGAAATTAAACAAAAAAAATGTAAAAAAAAAAAAATACAAAAAAAAATCAAAAAATACAAAAAGAGAAAAAAAAGGGGGAGACTAGTTTGGTGAGTCGGGATGTATCACTCCAGACTGATGGCACACTGTTTGTATTAGCTTGGAGTTTTCATTGCTTCCCGACTATACCTATGGCTGCGCGTTCCCATGCTGTGGTAGACTTACAGCATAACAAAGGCCTGTCCCTCTCACACCATGTCTATGTGGTGTCAGAGGTTAAAGAACCCTTGCTTCGGTAATTGTATAGGAGCGGGATTTCTATCTTTTTGGCTCATCTTATAGATTCGATCATCCTAGATACGATCATCCTTTTTACTTGTGAAAAACTGAAACTTGAGTAAGTCTCACCTGCATAGTCAGTGGGACGTTAAACTACACAAAAAACAAACAAAAACCTTGGGTCCATATTAGGGGGGTAGGTACGATTATAATCAACCTTTGGACCATGGGAATGTGTGTTGCTAGGCAGATAAACAATTAGAATAGCCGTTGCTAGGTAACCAGCTGTATTTGTAACTAACCGATAGAACCATTGAATTCCTTGGGTCTATATTAGGGGGGGTAGGTATGATAATAATCAACCTTTGGACCATGGAAATGTATGTTGCTAGGCAGATAAACAATTAGAATAGCTGTTGCTAGGTAACCAGCTGTATTAGCAACAAACCAATAGAAGTATTGAATTCCTTGGGTCCATATTAGGGGGTAGGTATGATAATAATCGACCTCATGAATTATCAAAGGTTGATTTACATTATTGTTATCACATAGCACAAATTTGTGTTGTGACTCCTTAATCCAAGATGGCGGCACAATCCAAGATGGCAGCGCCTGTTTTGACTTCTGGTAAAGTGCAAACATCATATACCTCGTTCTGGTGGTGCCTGGCGGCACCACCAGGTGGCTACGCCACCACTTCGGCATAAAAAAATAAAACGATTATCTAGTTTTATTTCCATTATCTGAAAATGGCATTTGTATGATTAACAGAATTTGACAGTTTTTGTCAAATATAGATAAATTAATATAGGCTATGTCGATCTATAATACATCAAGAATATTGTATGATTAACAGCATATAAACTTTGACAATTGAAGTTGAATTGAATTTTGTGATATTTCAAGAGACAAGAGAATCTTGGAACACAATCCAATTGAATCTACAACAGTACAGAAGTGTCTCAGAGAGAATAGAGGATTGTGGCATGCGGCTCACATGCTTTTGTCAAAAATGTCCCAAAAATATTTTTCTAACCCAAAGTATATGGAAAGAATATCAAGCAGACCAAATTAGGTAAATAGATATGTCCATAAGGAGAATGTTACTTGTGTTCCATGGTCCTTGTCATTAGGGAGTAGTCATTATCTTAAAAAGATGTCTGGGAGGATCGGTCGGAGGGGGGGTGAGACCAAATAGCGTTTTTGTCCAAAAAAGGTGTAAAACTATACATGATAGAAGCTGCTCAGTTGGCGTGGGGTGTTATATGATTTCACAAGCATATCCACAGTCGCAAACACCCCTGTAGTTAACGGTGCACCTACTGACGCGGGGACCATGTCAATATTTGAACATGTCATAACTACCACTCTGATCTGGGACCACCACATCATGTATAATTAATTACTAGAGATAATGCCGGATCCTGTGTAATACAAGTCTGGGCAGAACCAAATGAAAAAGATCCAGCGTTGTACTATCATTGTTTATGCCAATAAAAATTATCAAATACAAATACAAAATACACTGATTGATTGATTGATTGATTATTCATTTATTTATCCTGTCAAACAGTGGGGCCAGGCCCCGTTAGCGAATGGCAGCTTTTGTTGTAGCATATGGAATATGTTACATATAATTGCCTTAAAGGCTAGTTATACATTTACAGTTCTTATGATAGAATATAATATGACATATTGAGAACCCATACACTGGACACATCATGCATTCACAGAATATGTTCATATGAATATATAATCGTTTTACAGGTCCTTTAAAAGAAAACCATGCCATTGTCGTCACAGACACTTAACCCTATAAGGTTGACATACTGCTTTGATGTGCTATTCTGTTTGTCATTATGATGCAGAATTGCAGCCCTGGCACATCTCCCCACTTTTCAGGAGTGCATCAACAGTGTTAACTAAATAATGGGTAACTAAGTAAGAGACCAATTAATAAACACAGATGTGTCCGGGGTTATGTATCATAAGAAGCAACGAATGAATTACTGGTTTAAGCTTGCAGTTAGATAAATACTTGTGATTCTTTTAATGAGAGTATAGATTTTCTTGAATTTCTCCAAGACAATAAATAATCATACAGACAGGAATTTACAAGAATCTTTCAGAACACTGCACGAAAATATCTATTTAAGTATACCTTAAATGTCATTTTAATTACTTAAATGTCATATTTAAGAACATTTAAGGTGAAACTTAAATGTCGATTTTTGACATTTAAGGAGCATTTTGGTGTACTTAGAGCAACACTTTAAGGCGACATTTAAGTAGGATTTAAGTGGATTTAAGGTGATTAAATGACATGGCAAGGTGGTTTCTCTACTTTTTACCTAAATGTCATTAGATTTCTTCATTTCATTTTATTTATTTTTATTGAGGAGGTGGGTATTTCATCATTTTCTTTTTTTTTGGAGTTGGGATGAGCCTAGGTACAGCCACCCAACCCCTGGGGGTGCCTCCAGGGGGTCTGGGGGACCGGCACCCGGCCCCTGGCGGCCGGGGCGCCTCCAGGGGGACCGGCACCCGGCCCCCGGTGGCCGGGGGCGCCCCCAAGGGGTCTGGGGGACCGGCACCCGGCCCCCGGCGGCCGGCGGCGCCTCCAGGGGGACTGGGGGAGCATCTAAAATGTTTTTAAATGTGCTCGAATTTCATAGAAATGTAGATGACATCATACTTTATGGCCGCCTTCTGCTGTAAGGTCTTCCTCTGGAAAATAGAAAAGTGCATGTCATTCCTATGTATTACATTATAAACAATAAAACAATGGGATATAAAAAGCACAACTAGGATTATACCACTGGAATAGTGGGGGAGGAAATTGATTAAGTAGTGCATTACTCTTAGATGAACTACAATACATACCTTTACATGTAGCACAACATGCTCTGTCTGTGGCAGCTAGGTGTGTGTGAGGCCACTGCTACCTGTGTGTATGTGGCTTGTTCAGTTTGAATGCCAGGATGTAGGTCATATGGCACATGGGGGCAGGGCTATTGTCATAGGGGAGCATTGTTGTATGGTCGCACCTCTACCCCTATCACAATGGGCGCCATGGTGGTGTGTACACAGCTACTTCCAGACAGGGCTGTCACCATGAGATGTGGCGGGGGAGGAGGGGGGGGGGGGGGTTCATAGCCCACTAAATTAATAAATTTCTTTTTCATTTCTAATTAGTTGTCAAGGATATAACTATCTGGTTCTATATGTTGTTAGCATTGTGGACATATCTTTCTTTTCTTCCTGTGATAATAAGAAGCAGGTATATGAGGATATACTAATTTAATCTCCCATGTTAGTACATGTATCACGGGTTGTACCCCTCTAGATGTCTTCAGAATGATGTATAATAACGGAGACAGGGTCCCCTAACTCCTCTGATAGGTATCACGGGTTGCACCCCCCTAGATGTCTTCAAAATAATGTATAATAACGGGATAAGGGTCCCCTAACTCCTCTGGTAAGTATCACGGGTTGTACTCCTCTTGATGTCTTCAAAATAATTGTAGCCCTCCAGAAACCCTTAAAATAATGTATAATGATGGGATCAGGGTCCCCTTACTCCCAAGGTCAGTGTCACGGGTTGTAGCCCTCCAGAAACCCCCTCAAAAGAATGTATAATAACGGGATCAGGGTCCCCTTACTGCCTTGGTTAGTATTGTGCGTTGTAGCCCTCCAGAAACCCCCTCAAAATAATGTATGATAACGGGATCAGGGTCCCCTTACTGCCATGGTTAGTATTGTGCGTTGTAGCCCTCCAGAAACCCCCTCAAAATAATGTATAATAACGGGATCAGGGTCCCCTTACTGCCATGGTTAGTATTGTGCGTTGTAGCCCTCCAGAAACCCTTATAAATAATTCATGATGGGATCAGGGTCCCCTTACTGCCCTGGTTAGTATCACGGGTTGTAGCCCTCCAGAAACCCCCTCAAAAGAATGTATAATAACGGGATCAGGGTCCCCTTACTGCCATGGTTAGTATTGTGCGTTGTAGCCCTCCAGAAACCCTTATAAATAATTTATGGTGGGATCAGGGTCCCCTTACTCCCCTGGTCAGTATCACGGGTTGTGGCCCTTTAGAAACCCAAAAATAATGTGTAATAACGGGATCAGGGTCCCCTTACTCCCCTGGTCAGTATCACGGGTTGTAGCCCTCCAGGAACCCCCTCAAAATAATGTATAATAACAGGATCAGGGTCCCCTTACTCCCCTGGTCAGTATCAGGGGTTGTAGCACTCCAGAAACTCTCAAAATAATGTGTAATAATGGGATCAGGGTTCCCTTACTCTTCCCGGTTAGCAGCATGGGTTGTTGCCCTCCAGAGACCCTTAAACAATGTATAATGACATTTTAATTTACCTTAAATGTCCTGGAAATGTCGTTTGATATTTCCGGTAAATTTAAGTTTACATTAAAATCACCGGAAATGTCAAATGACATTTCCAGGACATTTAAGGTAAACTTTAATTTCTTGGAAATGTCAAACGACATTTCCGGTAAATTTAAGGTTGCTTTTATTTCATGGCAACCTCCAAACGACATTTCCAGGACATTTCCAGGATATTTTGGTACACTTAAATATACTTAAATAGGAATTTTGGTGCAGTGGAAGGGTTGATCTGACAGCCATATTACACTGGGGCTCTCCTCAAGAGAGTGCTACACACACAGTGTTGTCTTTATTGGCACAAATTTGAATTTGTACAATATCAATAGCCCTAGATCTCTTCCATTCTGTAGCCCCATGCGTCACTCCTGATGAATTCTATTATAATTTTGGCCTAGCTATGCGATAGGTTTTAAAATGAATCATCAATCATTACATGATGTGTCCAGCCAAGTGATATTCTGCAAAAATATCACTGAGTGAAATGATCTTTAGCTTTGACAGATTTTAGTGCTTTTCTGTATCTATTGCATGTACCCATAAAACTATTAGTATGCCCTAGCCACTGGGAATATTCAATCATTTGGAAGAACGAGTTATGGTGGACTTAGATGTGAATGCAAACGCTTGAAAAGAACAATATTCATACTGAAATGTATTCTTCCCATGTACTGTTGCATATAACATCAATCCCTCCTTTACACAGTTAACAAAGTTTACAATGCAATACCAAGATGTATAGAAACATCAACATTGCTGTCATTATCCACCAGAAGGGGTATATAAATTCTTCATGATCTGCGTCATCTGCTCTGTTGTTGAGGTGAGTGTAGCAGCTCAAGTACATTCACAATTCACACAGTTTCCAGGTACAAGACCAGGAAGTGTTTGTGGCTGTTATCCACCATATTTTGGCTCTTTTTGTGTCTCAATATGTTAAACCAGAACATTACATGATGTAAACACATGGTAATCTCTCTATCTCTTTGAAGATGTAACCCAACCCTCCCAAGTTAAGTTCAAGTTTCAATAATTTATTCTCATATAGGAAGTATCAGCGGTACATTATAATCAGATTGACTCAGCTATAACATACCATTTGGTAATAATATACGTCTAATATATAAAACAGCATAATATTATATTACATGTTTCACAGTAGAAGTTTCCCTTGACACGTGATTTCATAAATTGTTAATTTCCTATAGAGAAAAGGCTGCTGCTAGAAATATGCTTTCTGTTTTCGTTAGCCACCTATGTAGATTTCCCATAATATGTCATTGCCACTCCTTGTGACACCACCAGACAGCAGGAGGTCTGAGCTGCTCACAGGGGCTTTTAGGGGTAGTTACGACCTGCTGTGACCCCTGCTGAGCATAAATAATTTGAGATACCTTCCATCCTATGCCTGGATATTGAGATTATGTAACCCATCGTAATCTGTCATTGCGAGGCATTCGCTTTTGGTCTCCTACTTCTATATTTAGAATCAAACAGAAAGGTTTGAAGCCCAAATAAGGACTACATGAGAGTTTTCCTATAGGCTATTACCGTGGCATCATGAATTTAATTCTAAATGTAATAAAACAAGATTCCTGTAATACCTAATTGGAAAGCTTAGGATAATTTTAAACTTTATATTTAACCTTGGAGGGCCCTTTTGACAGGTGCTTCCATCTGTCATAAACCTGAACGGTTCAGACACTGTTTGCAATGCAATGCTCAACAGGATTGTGTCTGCAATATAATAGTACATAACTATACCCGGCCCCTATACCTGCATAACACAGACAAACCTCATTCATGGTGGGCTTTGATGTTAACGCAAATGATTGAAAAAGAACAATATTCATACAAAAATGTATTATTCCACTATATTGTTGCATCCAATATCAATCCCTCATATACACATATCTATGAAGCACTTTAATTACCTCCATCAAATAGTTTTAGCATCCATTTTAACCAGTTAACAAAGTTTACAATCGATGGTTACCAAGGTGTACACAACATGGCTTTCGCTATCCACCAGAAGTGACATCTAAATATTTCAGGTTTAGCATCAGCTCCTCTGATGTTGAGGTGTGCGTGGCAGCTAGAAATATTCACAATTTATCCAGTTTCCAGGTAAAAGACAGGGAAGTGTTTGTGGTTATTACATTGGGCAGGAGCACATGTTAATATGATGTGTAATATAAGTGTTGTTAAACACAGGATTGCGTCTTGGTTGATTTTCTTACGAGAGTAAATTTGTTGACATTTTATTTGACCGTTCCTTGTAGATGAGCTTTTCAAAGAAGCAGCATTATCAGCTGGAGAATATTAAAGTTAGTATTAGGGTGTTACATCCATGGCGCCCAGGGGCTCCCCACAGCGTAGCACTGGGTGAATAGGCCGCCCATGGCACCTGTATCTGCAGTAGGGGAGTAATATATCACCTCAGTCTATGGCATATCCGAAGGTATCTATGTATTTCCAAAAAAAATACAAAGCATCATGATATTCTATACATATTGGGCCATATCTCAGATACTGTACACTTTTTGTGGTGTAAGTAGTTTGGTAATTATGACAAGAAATAAAATATAAATTGAAATTTAACAATGATAAATTGATTTTTTGAAAAGTGTACAGTAGGAACTAGAGACTTCAAACATTTAAAAGTAGGCTAGAATTATAAATCAATCAAATTCTTTGACAACTCTTGCAAAATTTGAGACTAATGAATGCTCTGGTCATGTAATTACATCCACATAGCACCCAAAATAGAGACATCACTACCAAATAGCATTGTATCATATATTATATTGGTAAAATAATTCAATGGATAATACATATATTTATTGAATTATAGCTAGGTGAAGTTCATGCATTTCCCTGTTTTATAGTGTATGGCTGCAAGCAGGGTGATTACTCCCTATGTTACATGCAGCAGTAGGGCTTTACTCCATAGGTGCCATCTGGGTCATAGGCTATGTATAGACCAGCAGGGGTGAAATATCAGCAACTTTTCCAACTTTCAACGGTTGTCAAGCATTTTCCATTAAAGTTATCCTTATTCTGATTTGTGCATTAGATTAGCATATATTTTCACTAGCAGCTTGGCTATAGACATCAATTATAGACACACTAATCCATTTTCGATGGAACACCCTATTAGTATATCCGATCATTGAAGCTCAAAAATCAATTTTCCTAAAAATGGGCTAGGATGATCAGAAAGACCATGTATATACGGAACACTTTATTCACTCTCATTCCATCGGATTTCACCTATATTTTTGACATTGTTATCAAATTTAAGGCCATGGTGCAACTTTTGGCATGCACACATTTAATTGCACCCATTAGAAATACACTGAATAGCCTATAGCTAGGTACCATGGTACCCTCTATCTGAACCCCCTATCTGATTCTCTTTTGAAAGTCTTCATATGAGCAATTTAGTCAATAATTTTTTGTGTTTTTTTTAAACTCATCTTTACAAACCCCTGCATTTTCACCCAAATCTGCTGGAATCAAAGATGCATTACATGCTATTTAGTGAATTGATGTTTCATGGTGCTAACTTTTTCAACCCCCTCGGCACTTCCCTGCATGCAGTGTGAAGTGGAGTCGTGATGTGTTATCGTAAGAGAGTGGACATTTTTAAACGTTTGTTGTCATGATGCATTAATGCAGCCTTGTCAAATATATTTTCAAGAGGTGCATTCATGCATCATGCTGACACTCCAAAGTATATCATTCCAGCAGATTGTAACTGCAGCCATGTTTAGGTATGCATGAGAGCCCGACTACATCCAACATTCATCCTGTGTTCGCTGGTTACCTTGTGCACATGTATACATAGTTAACATGTTTACAATGTTAGGGATCAGGGATACAGTGTAGAGTTTAGCAGACTAATTTCTGTCTGGCGGAACTAGTTTTCCGCAGAACCGGAAGTAGCCATGTTTCATGTATATCTATGCTACTGGTGAATCAACAGGAAGTAACCAATACACAAAAAATTATAAACAACTTTATATAACATTTGACTATGGCTCCTTAGAATGTTTTTGATTTAAAATAACATATTTTTGTTAGCAGGGTAGCCTATTCCTTGTTTAAACCTACATTGAACCCTTGTTAATCCTGTCTGTCATAATCCAGTCCCTCTGAGTACCAGTTAGAATTTCATGGGGGCCGTTTTTAAAGCACTAAATTAGTCTTAAAATTTCATCCACAAGTGCCAGTTGCTGATTCTCCTGTATACAATATGTAACTCCCATTTAAAAGTGATCCAATATATTCCAGTCACCACAGGTTGCTTCCTACGCATATCCACTGTAGTCTACCATTGATTACGACCATAGTAATAAAACTTAATTTCCTTAGTTTACTAGGCTTGGAAAAAGCTGACCATTACACAGCAAAAGGTTAAGAAAGAATGATGGCTTATCTCTCTGCTCTTGTGGGCTGAGGTACATATGATAATGGATTTCGACAGAAAAATTAATTTGTGGAAAATCTGCATGCTTTGTGGATAAATATAAAGCTGTATAGTGGTTGACCATATAATTATCTAAGTGTATGTCAATGTGAATGATATATTTCCTGAGATACAATAATTTAATCCACAAAAAGTAATTAAATTAATGTACATTGGCATATTGGGAACAGATTATTATATATGGTTGAATCGGTGCATTGTATACATTATGAACCTCAAATAAAATTAAGTCATGATTTTTTGAAGAAGAAGTTTAATATTTATATCAACCCATTAAACATTTCCTTTTCTCAGGATAATCTCTTCTTTGGATTAGCTACTTTTGTGGAGGAAGGAATATAGCTACATGTCATCTTTTAATGTGGAAAGGCCCTGTAGGGGCCCTGGTGGTGAGCTTGGAAACCAGGCTGATGCATTATATCGTTTTCACTTTACAGGAAGTCAGTATGGGTGCCGCCATTTTGTTTTAAGGTGTCACAACACTAATTTATGCATATGTGATAATATTAATATTAATCAACCTTTTATAGGTCATGAGGTTGATTATAATCATACCTACCCCGCCCCCAAACATTGACCCAAGGAATTCATTGGTTCTGTTGGTTTGTTGCTAAGACAGCTGGTTGCTTATCAACAGCTATTCTAATTGTTTATCTGCCTAGCAAAACACCTTTCCTCCTGAGGTTGATTACAATCATACCTATCCTCCCCCCTATAATGGACCCACGGAATTCAATGGTTCTATTGGTTTGTTGCTAATACAGCTGGTTGCCTAGCAACAGCTATTCTAATTGTTTATCTGCCTAGCATCACATATATCCATGGTCCTGAGGTTAATTATAACCACATCTACCCCCCCCCCCCCCCAACATGGACATGTTCCCTCGAATGCAAGAATTGCGGTCGTTGCCTAAGGCATTTTTTTACACGGCAACAACCACAATTTTTGTGATGTTGTGCAATTGTTTATTGTGGTTCAACATTTCCAATATGAAGAAGATACATGTGTAGGATTATTTCAATTCAAATGGGATGTATAGGAAATTAGTTTTTTGTCTGAAATTATTGGACAATTATTTATTTAAAAGTTATATTTTTCCATAAATGTCTTCATATCTATATGTGTCATGACAAGTACTGATATATGTGTTTTTTTTTGTGTATAAGTCAAGGATACAAACGACTGTATATATTATGAATTTGTAAGGTATAGTCATGTCAATAATTGGACACAAGTGGCCCATGAGCCACTGCTCTGCTCTAGTTGTTTCAACCGCAAGATCCTATTTTTTCTCACTTTTATACAGTAAATACATCTAGAAACTGACTGATGCAGTCCTGTGAAAACCTATGTGTGGGTAATAAAGTGTATGATACCCCTTTATTCAGGGCATGATCCTCAAAGTTCTCATGATGTGCAAAGGTGCCTGTATTGGATTACACTCTACTCTTAGATACTGTAGGGTGGGCATGATGCATGAATGCAGTACTGGTGAGTTATTTACAAAAAAGACATTGTATATATCTATCATCCTTACCTAATTGATGAGCTTTCCAGTTGTGCTTTAGTTTAAGGTTATTGATTTTATTTGGCTAAAATCTACATTTAATTGGGCTCTTTCCAGCAAAGACAAAGAGGAAAGATTCAACATAGAGACATAGATATAATATCACAGCATTCCTTTTTGATGCAGAATGTATCCATCTGCCTTCACAGTATTAATTCAAGCACACCAGCCACCGTATCATGGTATAACACAACCCTTTAAAGTGTGCAGATGGTTTTAGTGAACTGTGTCCTTTGCCATTACGAGGCATTACAAGTTTAGATCCCTATCAAGTCACTTAACTTCATACATTTATCATGATTTTTCATGGACAGGGAGGGTCGGCATAATGCTGTGCTAGAGCGGCACATGTGCGCTTCACATATGGAGCCTCGAGACATTACGCTGTCCTTAAAAGGCTAAACTTGTCAGGACTCACAGTCACCGTGCCTCAGCTTCATACACCTGGCGGTACATGTTTAAGTATGCACGGCATCCTGACCACAAATGTTACAAAGAATAGACAAGCAGAAAGGATACTCTGTGGCAGCTCTCAGAGCTCCCTTTCTGTTTGCCTGCTCCTTGTAACCCACCATACGTCTAAACTTTTCATGATTTGCGTCACATGCTCCAGTCCTCAGACGTGCATGTCAGTGTAAACCCATTCTTAATTTATCCCGTTTTCAGGTTGACAGGGAAGTGTTTGTGGTTGATATGTTGTATGCGACTATGTCCACGTGGCACTCATTAACTAACCCCATCCAACACTAATCCCGTCATCTTAGTTACTGTGTGTACAGCGTTACATATTTAACTTGTTTACCCAGGGTAGGAGTCAGGCAGGAACCACCAGCTTCACTTGTCTCCTAGAGACAGGACCAGCAGGATGCACTTACTGCTAGTGCTGTGCCTGATGGCATTTGGACATGTCCAGGTAGGACCTTACATTATTTATCTCTTATTCATCTGAGCATACTATGGTTGTACCGTCACTGAACTTTATTATATTGTGGACATGGACATCTCTATGTTAAACAATGGGAGTTCCATACTCCATGGCCTCCGAGTTTGTTGATTTCCTTCATTTTAAGATGCTATGGCCATATTATAAATGCAAAACCCCACTTATTTACATATGTGTTCACTCCTTGGACCTGTCAAAGTACCTCACTTAGCCTGTGGCTTAGTGCAAGGTCCAACTTGTGAAGTACAGTAGTAGGGAATCGAAATGGGATTAACCAAGTTCTATATGTTGATAGAGTTTTTGAACATTTCTGAAGCCTGACTAACAAATACATAAATACAACCACAAAATCCTGCATTTATATATATACTTGTAGAAAGATTATTGTCTGGCAATGTCATGAGCATTCTGCTAAAACTTAAGTAAACACAACTTTATTACGAAAAAGTCACCCTTTCTTGGTGCATTGGTCTATAGCAAAATCAGAAAATGAATTTCAGGGGGACAAAACTCCCTAAACCAAATGGGCAATGCGGGTTATAGGATTCTTCCAAAGTCTAGGTGTGGGTAATACGAGGGTTTTTGGCTTTTTCAGAAATTGCTTTAAAATGACTCCTCCCCCTCCCAAAATAGCTCTATGGGGAAGGGGAGGGGGGGCTGGCAAGGTGTGACCGCCGCAGAGCAACCTGCCTTGGGTAGGGTTCGAGGGGGGGGGTCAGCTCCAGGTACATGTAGGACCCATAGCGGTCACAGCTTTCTACCCCCCCCCAACCCCTACCCAAGGCAGTTAGCTTTGTGGCAGTCACACCTTTCCCACCGTACCCCATGTACCTAGGGCATGTATGGAGAGCATGTGGCTACTCACAGAGGGGGCTGGGGTATGAGTAATATTTAGTAATTTTCCAAAAGTCTAGGTGCGGGTTATATGAGGGGTTTTACCCAGGAGCAGACCTATAGGTCGTTTTACATTAACAGTTCTGATACGTCATAGTGTGGGCAAACAAAGGCAACATGTGCTTAGGTAACCTCACCATGATAGCCACACACCAGGTTCATTACATTAAAATCTATTTTTAATCATCCCCAGGTTATAGAAATATATATCTTTACCATAATACATACCATAAAATATGATATTTTTAATGTACGTATTCATGTGTAACTCATGATACATGTTTGGGCATCTATATTTATATATCACTGGTTGATTCAGAGTCACCCTACCTAGTGGTCACAGTCTAGTGGTCTGTTTGCCCACCATACCTCCGACATAAATAAGATAATCAAGTATATGTAACTCGACCTATACCGTGGACCTTATAACCTGCTGCTGGGGTACTACTCTCGTTCCCAAATCCTTCCAAAGGAAGGCTCTGGTGACAGCCAGTATGACCTTGAACTTGGGATTTTGCTTGGTTAGGCAATCCCTGCTGGTAGCTTGGAACCAGTGGACAGGAACCAGAATGTATGATGGTAGTTTTACCTGTATTTCCCATCATACTTTCTGGTTCCATTTCTGGTTCCTGTTCGCTGGTTCCAAGCTAACTACAGGGAGTGCCTAAACCCAGCAAAATCCAAGTTCAAGATCATACTGGCTGTCCCCAGAGCCTTCCTTCGGAAGGATTTGGGAACGAGAGTACTGGGGTACCTGGTTTTCCCATATAGGCCGGCGCTGTGAAGTAGGAGCAGTGGGAACCCGAATTTGTCAAATTTTACTAGTCATGGCAAAGTAGAGGCCTGTGTCGAAGGTCATACAAGGGCATGGGTATACACATTGCTCTCTGCTAAGAATTTGAAGTGTATACACACAATGGTAACAATGGTAACCCAGCTAACAAAAAAATGTTGTTTTACGTCAAAATAACGTTTCAAACTTTACATAACCTTATGCCATACTAAAGAGCCTTAGAAAAACGTTGACATAAAACGTTATATAACGTTATAAAATGGTGTATAACGTTATTTGTTTACTGGGAATACGGTGTATTTCATTAAAAGCATATCATTTGACATTGTCATCAACCTGAATGGAGGCAAGAATACTAGCAGAAGAATAATGTGAATATAATAGATGTAGTTCATGATAAAGTTTTACAATAAGATTAATTTTTCTCAGATACATTGGAACTAGCTTTTACCAATATCAAATACATAGACAGAGCTGCACGCTAAAGTTCCTGAGTCACTGGTTACTGCACGAGTGGCCCTTGGCCCATATTGCACGCTGGCCGTAGGTCTAGTGCAATACGGCCCAAGGACCGCGAGTGCATTAATCAGTGAAGAGGGCACTTTAAAGTGTATTTATGTCAGGGTGTTTCAATCTAAAAGAGATATACAGTCCATGTTTGTTCACTTCCGCTGTGTTTGTTTACTTCCGCGGTGTTTGTTTACTTCCGTCGGTAGAGGTAGTACGTATAGATAATGCAGCCATGATGTGCTTTAGAGACACATCTATAATTGAGAGCTAATTGAGGAATTGCACTTACATGTTCCTTGGGCTTTCGGAGCATTGGGGATGACCTCGCTGGGTGGTAGGTCTACCAGCACTGGAAGGTTGACCAGACATGCCAGGCATTATGTATAATAATAAATAATAAAGGGGCTGGTCCATGTTCCAATGGCACAACCAAGTCGCAGGGTATTCTGGATAAGACATATCTAGATGAATAGTAATAAATTATGTATGTGTAGTTTATATTATTTATGTATATAGGAGATAAGGGACCAGTACTATACACTAGTTTTCTATGTAGTCTGGGCTCCCACTAAACACCAGACTTCCACTTAGCATGATCTTTGATAGTCATAAGTATTTTATAAGTTATACCATTACTTACTGATTCAGTTGTAACATTTTATTAGGTTTCCTCTGAGATCCTTGATCTTATCTATATCCTCTTTAGATTTAACCTTGCTAGTGGCCCTTTGGACTCCTGTAGGTAGAGTGTTCCATAGGACCACTCCCCTATAGTAGAGATCGCTTATAGAAGTGTCCAATTAAATTAGCCAATCTTAAAGTGATCCTCTCACTATTTATGTTTCACGTATACCATCATTAACAGCGTCTAAATCTCTGCCAGGCAGAGATACATACCTTGAATACATCAAACTCAGCATTAATTTATCCATCATCCGCTGCACCATTTCTACATTATAAATATCATGTCCTATAATTGTCTACAGTTATTGTTAGAATATTTGTCTGGATTATATTATTTGCCCTGTTCTACTATAAAATTCATATGTCTTCTTACCAAAGCCACAACTGATTAACGAGACTATACAATATGACACGTGTCCATTAGGGAGTGGTCACTTTTTTACAACAGGGGGGTCGGTAGATTTGGGGGGGACCAATTTGGAACCCTCTTGAGGGGGGGACCAAAAAAATTGCACCCCTTTTTATTGAAAAAGCCTGTGCATTACTATAGCTCAAAAGGGTCGGTTGTGCTCAATTTCAACTTGCCTGAGGGGGGGACCACAGGGTGATGGGTAGCTTAATAGGTTGTGCAGTACCACTGGGTAAGCAAGAGTTTTTATGTAAATTTATGACAGATGACACAGAAATTCATACTTCTCCCAAACTGTTACACAACTGTTTTAACATACCAATCTCTTTGCAGGTGATCAACTGCCTATATGAGTTGCCACTACCTCCGCAAGTTGGACTTATGGTGGTCCTTAAAGCATACGTACCCCCGGATACCACGCTGTAAGTTATATACTATCAGTTATAATTTGTTACCTCCAGTGGCCCAGAAGGACCAAATGGAAAGCAGTTCAAAACGTGAAAGGTGGAATTCAAAACATTATAAGTAGGAATCAAAAAGTGAAAAGTGAAAATCAAAACGTGAAGAGTGAAACTCAAAATGTGAAAGTTGAAATTAAAATGTAAAAAGTCAAATTCAAAACATGGAATGTGGAATCGGGCATGGGTAATGGCTATGGTTCATAAGCCACAGAAGACCAGTATAGAGGCAAAAATGTCAAACACACAAAAATTTCAAAGTTGAGAGGTCAAACCTAAAATCTGAAACCACTTTTGCTGTTTTGATTTTACGCTTTTCACGTTTCGATTTACACTTTTCAAATTTTTTACTGTTTTGACTTCTACTTTTCTGTTTTGATCTCCACTTTTGCGTTTTGATCTCCACCCACTTCCGGGTTTTGTTTCTCACTTTTCACATTTTGATTTCTAGGGCCACTGCAGTCTTGAAATGCAAATGGTGCATAGTCTTCCAAAGAATTGGCCTACAGAAAGACATTTACAAACCATGCATAGTCTTAAAATGAAAACAGTCTGTAGTCAAAGTTATAATAATCAAGTTATATGTCTTGGAGGGGGCAGAGCCACTTCTTCTTCCTTTTTCTATTCTTTTTTTTTTCTAAAATTCAGTCAGGATAGAAAGTTGTAACTGTAGTTGGTTGTGCCATCCATAGGCAAACACTTCAAGACTACTCACCATTTACATTTCAAGACATGCAGCTGGTGCAGCTTTAATATGTGAGGATTGGGGCAATGACAATAGTTTCTGCTAGTTACGGTTACATATGGCTGTGTCTCACCAAATCGATACAAGTTGCAACTCTATGTGGGCTGACTCCCATGGATGGAGACCATGCGCTGCATGAACAGGGTCAAGCCCCCAGGAATTGATTTGGGGTGGGGTAAAGTGTCCTTGAGTCGACCATGTACCTTGAGTCAACCACTTTACCATGTTTTCAACACCAAATTGTGACAGCTGTTAAAATGGGTTTCTCACTATTTTTTTTAAAATGTAGGGGGGGAGATTGAGCTTTCTCCCATGTTACCCTTTCTGGAGCTTAGTTGTTTCTCCCCCCGCCATAAGGCTAAACTACTGTGTATCTCCACTTATCACCACACTTTTCAGCTTAAAAAAGAGTATTATTCATGCCACATCCCCAGATATAGGCCTTTCGCTTTAAATCTGTGTACATGTAGCATGGGTGTTGTTCATTGCTATGCATATTTGTAGAAAGCATTTATTTTATAGAATGGTATGTTTTTACAATGAAACAAGTTTTAAAAAAGAAATTTCTGAGTGATTTGGTGGACCAGTGACCTTCACAAAAGATTAAATCAATGTACCAAGGTGGTTGACTCAAGGTACCACAGTGGTTGACTCAAGGTACTGATGCACTAAAATCAAATACCTCAGGCACTGGGTGCCCATATAGCTCTGAATACTTGGATTGGAAATTTGGGACCTTATTGTCTGGATTGCCTAGCACTTCAGAAAAGCATCCATATCCATTGATGAATGGGCCAGTTTCCCTAGCACACCACAAAATAGCTCCCAGAACAGCTCATATGGGAAAAACAGGCCCAGGTGGTCGACTCATGGGCACTTTACCCTGGTTAGATATTGGAGAGTCGAGGGAAAAGGGTCCTCTAAGGTAAAAGTTTAATAATAAAATTGATGTCATCAGCTTTCCAGTGATATCTTTTATAAGCAGGTACCACTTCTAGTTTTTGAGTACTGGCTCTCTGAATATGTGTAGTCACTGTCCAATCTTAAATGCCAATAAGCTCTATCTTCCTTTGTTTTAGAGATATTCCTATCTAATGAGCATAATTATGCTAATTCCCAAATATCTAAACTTTTTCAAACAATTGGTCACAACTTTTGATCTAAAAATGGTATTTACATTCTGTTTTCAGCATAGAAATCGTTTTTGGGGCCTTCTTATATTCAATTTATGAAAAAAAATTCAATTAAGAATGAAAATCATGTTTCCATGGCAACCAACATGTGCAAAAACACCAATTTCGGCCCAAAAACGTTCTTTTCCATTCCAAACATGGAATGTTTTCACCAAAAATGGAATCTTCTAACGTGGCCTATCATATTCTACATAAAAAAGTAGTATAGATAAGTTTTTGCTATATCTTGGTCCTTTTTGGCTATATGGAGCCCCCTGGTGGTCAAAGTTGGTACTAAAAATCCCCCGCGGAGGTCCCTTTTCCCTTGTTTTTATTATGTCTATAGAAGGCCATTATTTATAAGGGCGTGAGTGTTTCCACACATGAAGCTACAACTGGCTTAGCGCAGGACATGTCTTCTACAGTGTATTCTATGATGATAAATTGACCTTTATGGTTCCGAAGTGATACAAATTGGTTCCTATACACTTGTTTTGCCCAATATAGATGGTGATTCTTTTTCAATTTCTCCAAAGATTATTAACATTTTGGCTGGAAAATGTTTTTAAATTGTGCTTCTAACAGAATATTTGCTTTATTTAACCTTGGATATGCTGCCTATATACCATGTAAATGTGCTCAGTCCCTAAAAACCTGATTTGGGGTAATTCATTACCTTTATGTAGTGTATAGAAAGCTAATAGTTAGGGCGTTTCCACACGATACATTAATTACATTTTTAGTGTAGGATATGCCTCCTGTAGTTTATTCTATCAAAGTGCATTTATTTCAACCGCTACAAATATATTCCTACATACATGTTCTGCCTCATATAAATGGTGATAACATGCTGAGGTTCCAAAATATTGTTTACATTCTGGTCATCTTCGGCAGATATTAATAGTTTGGCTAAATTCTTTCTCTAAATCATGCTTTTAGTGGCTTTGAGTAGTGGCTATATATAACTTTAAATATGATGCCTGCATACTAGGTACACGTAGTCCATCCCTCAGAACTTGATATGGGGAGGTTAGATGCTATGAATGTAGTTTATAGAAGCTTAATATGAGGCCGTTAGGTGTTTCCACAGACGTTATAGACTGGAGGCAGAATTTTGAAATGTCAGTCTAGGAGGAACGGATTAATGTTACAGGGTTGCATCCATGCCAGACTTTTAGAATGACCTACACTGATCAGGTTCAGGGTGGATGCCATGCACAGAAGTCGTTTTTCTCTGAAATAGGGCCTAATAAAGGCAGCCATTAAGGAAAATCATGAATTTGGCCATATCTTGGTGAGAAATGATGTTATTGAGTCATTTAAGGTGTCTAATTCCACAATCTCAGGGTCTAGGAATACTATGGAAGCATCCGATCTCCTTTCCCATGCATATATTGCACCATATTGGGGTAGCCATTACCGAAATTCATGATTTGGGCCATATCTTGGTGAGAAATGATGTTATTGAGTCATTTAAGGTGTCTAATTCCACATTCTCAGGGTCTAGGAATACCATGGTATCAACAGATTCCCTTTCCCATTCATATCTTGTACCCTTTTGGGATAGCCATTACAGAAATTCACGATTTTGGCCATATCTTGGTGAGAAATGATGTTATGGAGTCATTTAAGCTGTCTAAATCCACATTTTCAAGGTCTAGGAATACCATTGGATCATCAGATTTCCTTTCTCATGCATATCGTGTACCCTATTGGAGTAGCCATTACCGAAATGCACAGTCTTTGCAAATATTCAAGTGGCTAAATCCACATTTCCAGGGTATGAGAACACAGTGGTGACATCACTTATGTTCTCTTAGGCATAATTATGTTGCCCATTACATGTCATATGCCTAATAATGACCTCATTGTACTACATCCGTCTGGACTTTCCTTACACACTATTACATTATTAACCATGTTTGTTGTAGAGATAGGTATATAGTAATGACTTTTTATGAATCTCAATTAGTTTAGGCATACATTGTTGAGAGCCAAAAAGGCTTAGTCCCATAAGGCTGCGCTATGGCTTATATCTTAGCATTAAAGTATTATTGTGATGCTGGGACCATCACTATAATTTACAAGGTATTTTATACCTTCATTTCAAATAGGGAATGTGTCAGAAACCACTGATTTACAACATAATAATATGAAATTAATCAGTATACTACTTTTAGTGGGGTTGGGAGTATAAGTTAAGGGCCGGGTAGTCAAGTGCATTGATGAAATAAGAGTGATGCATTGATGTTACCAAATATCTATTGGTGCCATGATGATTCAATGTAATCAGAAAACTCTTAATGCTGGTCTCTTTCTGGTGCTGAATTAAACTGTTGCATAGGAAATGTGGGGCCAGAATATCTGTTTTGGCTAGAGGAGCTAAAATGCCCCATCCCTCATAAAAAACACCCTTAAAAAGTTAAAACATAACTGATAGACATGGCATTTACTTTGTCTACTAATAACTGCAATCTTGCAAGGCAGACTTTTCTAGTGGATCCAACTTCTGCACTAGAAGAGCTTTCTTCTCCCCTCCACTGACCTAACTCATAATAAATATATCTGCTGTCTAGTCTGAGTTACACATGTTCAATGCTGTGAGATCTGCAGTTTCAACCGTGGTCTCATCAGGGTGTAAGTATAATGTCATCAATGGAGGGTACAGGGTTATATGTGGAATGATAACATGAGCATGCTGTTCCCATGGTAAAAGATTTCACAAAAAAAGTAAAATGACGATACAGGAGGCTTTAGTCTTAAAAATATGATGATGTCATACTTGAATGGCCCCTAAAGGTACCAGGTGAAAAGAGTTTCAGCAGATGTTGACATTGAACTCATGCTTCCTTCCTGGAGATCCCAATGTCATTACCACATGACCAATCCAGCTGCTACTGA